>CM052212.1:14272362-14584662 GCA_028454225.1 Lasioglossum leucozonium
GGGGGGGGTATGGGGAGGGGGGGAGGGGGAGGGGGGGGGGGGGGAGGGGGGGCCTTCCTCCTGCACAAAGGTTACGAGAAAAAGCAGGGGGGGGGGGGGAAGTTCGGACGAAGAGTCTCTACGGGCATCGGAGCCTCCGAGAGAGAGAGACGAAGCGAGCGAGCGGCATGAAGTTTGCCATCTCGTTTCGCCTCGTTTTTTGCCATTGTGCGCGCGTCACTTTCGTCGACTTTCCAGGGAAACGTTCATTGTTGTCGGGTGCTTTTTCTCGTAACCTTTGTGGAGGAGGAAGGCCGGCGTGTCTCGGCGCGTCTCGGCGTGGCTCGGAGCGGCGCGGCGACATAAGCATGTACCACCACCACCTATAGATATAATACACGCAATCTTTCTGCTACGTACCTCTCTCCCTTTTCTATCTCCTTTTATATCCTGCCACGTCCGCCCGCGCCCCTCTATCCTTCTTCTAGGCTCAACGTTCATCCTGCAAACCAATCGAGTACGAGCACGGGTAGAGAGAGGTCTCCAGGTAGGCGGGGATCGATAGCACCGCGACCCAGCTTTACCCGAACCGGGCCGGGAGACTCGCTGCCACCAGTTTCTCTCTCGGCCGAACCTACGTGTGTACTACCTAGGTGTACACAGTCGTAACAACTCTGTGTGTTGCGAAAAGTAATTAGCGCTTCTTACGCGCGCACCCCTCCTCCCCACCCGCCCCTAAACACGAGAGTAGGCACCCCGGCGCGAGCGCGAACTAGCGCACACCGATGTCCCATTTCGTACGGGATTAGGGTTCTTTTGTTCGCCCGGCTTCCATCGTTTACCGGCGATAACAGTTTTGTTTAACAGAGCGCGTTTGTTTATCCAAGCCGATTCCATCGTGCATACATACAGGTGGCGGCGATATTAAGTGGACACTCTTAAAAATCGCATAACTTTCTTTTAATTGGTCCAAACGACTCGAATTTTTTTATGATGTTAGACCGACTAGTTTGCTAGAGAATGAGTGAACAAAATTTTGTTTAGATTGCAAATGGTAGGAATTTTCAGTATGCATATAAGTTACCGAAATCTACAGAACAAATTTTTTAAATTATCGTTATAGGCTCAGATAAAAAAGTTGTAAAAACATTATTCTTTAATTTTTTTATGATTCCTACCATTTGTAATCTAACCAAATTTTTGTTTACTCATTCTCTAGCAAACTAGTCGGTATAACATCTTAAAAAAATTCAAGTCGTTTGAATCAATTTTGAAAAAGTTATGCTATTTTTAAGAGTGTCCACTTACTATTGCCGCCACCTGTAATGCTCGATTATGAGAATAGATGCGGACCGTTTTTGTTTCCCATAAATGTCCATAAATGTACAAGCCCTGCAGGTGGATTACTTTCGAATCGATTATTTGGAGCGTGTTGGGATACTAAAGAATGTAGACCTCCCAGGTTCGGATAATCGAGTCGCTACTCTGTACTAGTGTCGGTGGATTCCCGCGTTACAGCACCGTCACGCTCGCGATATTAATCACCCCGCGTTTAAAGTAGGATAATTAATCATGGGAATGAAAAAACCAACGGGGTTTCACTGCATCGAACCGTACGTGTTTTTAGCTCTTTCTCGGTATCAAATACCTTCGTTTTTTAAACTCTAACAAGGGAACCCCGGCGACGCATTTCGTTCTTGCTTGTTGTTTTATTTTAAGGGAGCAATCAACCCTTCTGCGTACCTGCTTATAAATCGCGAACGAGAAAAGGTACCGAAAAGTGGTTGAAATAATATTTATATCTTCGGTTCCATAAATCTGTGCAGACATGGTTTTTTCAATAAATTGATCGGACAGATTTACGGGCATCGAGATGCAACTTTTGCTTGAATTATTTTTTGATATGTGGTTTGTGATTTATAGGCACCTTTGAAAATGATAGAAGGGTTGATTTCTCCCTTAAATTAAACAAAGGGCACGAACGAAATACGGTGGAGTTAATGAACACTTGCGTAAAGTTTCGTGAAAATTGACGTGTCACCATGGTTACCTCGTACGTTGTAAATGCGCAGCAACAAAACGGCCTTTGTTTAGAGCCTTTCCTCTTCCGGCTCAGGTATTAGTTGACAGAATAACATTGAATGCGACCCGCGTCTGATATACACCTAATTGCTGGCCCTTTGCTGCGATCGAGTTTCGAGACTCCAACTCTAAAGCTCCGGTCTTCTTAAAGGCTCCGTTCTTCCTTTGATAGAATTCGTTAGTCGTCCCTTGCGTTTACATTAACGTGAACTACTGTTACGTCTTATCTAGAAGGTTTGAATTTCCAGATCTCCTCGAAGAGGTTCCTTTTTTCTTGTAGATTTGAAGGCATTTTTTCCTTTTTAAATTTTCGATAACTTCGCCTCCAGCTATTTCGAAAACAATGTAGGGGAAAACATCTGAAACGAAAGTAGCACGAGAATTCTCATTTAGGAAAATCTCGGAAGATACGGAATACCTTTCAGGTCAACACGCTTTGCGTGTTATCCTTAAAAACCCTCGGAAAGAAAAAAAAGCCTTGCATAAACGATGATCGTTAGACTTGCCGAGATTTTCATCGCATTCTTTTTTTTTTTTGTTCTGCGAAATTCTAATGCGTCTACACTTGCATAACCGATTCTGCATTGCAATCGTTGAAAAAACGGGGTCGTAGTAACTGCAGCTGGAAAATATTTTTCAATTTGGTCCGTTGAAAACGCGGAAGTTGCTGAGAACTTTCTTATTTATTTAATGTTCTCCCGTTCTTTTCACTCGGTAGAAACGTTAACTTGATCGTGAAAAATATAAAAATAGTCCGAGCAACAAAAATCGGATGAAACAGTTTTCAGGGGTTGTCTGTTCAGTTGATTTTCCACTTGACCTTCTCCCGAACGCTTCGAAAATATGTCAAATAAAGAAATCTGTTTTTTTTTACGATTCTAGACGAGCGAACTTCGGCAGTTTATTAAAATTAATTTGGCGTGCTTGAGTTTGAGGTCACTGCAACCGGGGGATACGCCGTATTCATTTCGTATGGAAGAAGCGCAGTGAATAGAAACATTAATATCCGGACTTCCCGTGCCCGAAATAAGTGAAACATTTTCGCGAATGCGCATCGCTGCCAATTACTTTTCTGTCAGAGTCGTTATTTATGCAGATTCGTTAATAATTACACGAATTATTCGAGAAGTCCCACGGGTCTGTGCTATCGCGAGCGTTTGAGAACATTTTATGCAATTAGTTTTAATTGCGAGTCTGATAGTTTGCTACTATTGTTATTCCTGTTTGATATCGCAACAAAATCCAAATTTTCTCTGATCAACTTTTCATTAACGTCTTCAGCGTTGTAAAGGGTTAAACTTCACTTGAAGAAACCAGAAATTTTTAACTTTTTTTAATGTAGCCCGGTAGATTTTGACGAGAGAATGTCGAAAATCCAAGTTTCAATGTTAGGAAGTCACTGGTTCGAAAGTTATGCGACTTCTAAGCGTTATTCGCAGGTAAGGGCGGCGCCATGTTGTTATGTAGTGAGCGTCGCGCGAGCCGTTAGGTGGCAGCACAAGCTCGCAGCGATGTCGAGAATGTAGAACTCCGAGCGAATTACTATATTCTTTCTATTTCAGATTAATGTATGGTAGATTGTTTATTCATTACTGCGTGTAAGGCACTAAATTGTTAAATAATAAAATCGAAGCGTATTGAGAATCAGTCGTGTAAGCTTTATTTATTGTTGAGAATGTGTGGAATGTAAATAATCGCAGAAAACATTTCACGTTCGTATTTTAGCCATTTGCTTTCTTTTTTATTGAAACAGATACACTCCGAAGGCTGTAAAAAACTCCACGATAAAACTCGTTAGTAATAAAATTAAATTGTTTACGCTTAACTTCGTTTTATCCTCGACAATTACAGTCGCTTTGATATCGATAGAAGTATTTTAAAGTAAATTTACCCATCTTTTTTTCTGAAAATATAAGAAATGGTGGTATTTTAAGAATTTTCATTAACTTATCGTAAGATTGGATTTATTCATGCGGTGATTAAAACTACGGCTTAACTTTTGTCGGACAGGGCATTCAATTTAGTTTAACGATCGATCCAAGTAATTGGACTTCATTCCCAAATGCATCGTTATTCAGGGCTCTTGTCGCTTTCTCCGAATCGTCGTTGGGAATTACAATCTTCTCCAATTCCAGTGTCTATGGTAGAATGCTGGAATCATGGTCCTTTCCTAAAATAAGCCATATCAGCAGTTTATATGCATAGGCTCTTCGTAATTTTCTATTTATTTCGTCGGTGAGAATATTGTTCTGAAAATTTAGCAATATTTCTGCGACACCAACACGATTTCTTTTTTACTAAACTTAAAAAATAAATTTCTGCCAGTACACGTAATAAAATTAGAGCAATCTGGAGGTTACAAAGATCATTACTATCACAAACACAAGTTAGGGTATCTCGGAAGTGAGACATTAATACTATCCCCGAACCCATGCGCTGATAACATTAATACATGATAAAATATTTAGTAATAATGATAAAATATTGATAAAATATTTAGTAATAATGATAAAATATTGATAAAATATTTAGTAATAATATGGATGAATATGTCGATAACCAAACTCTTGTAATTATTTTTCGATATAATTTTGATCTCACCCCAAAATCACAAAGAATTTATGAGGTACGTCTAAAAACTAACGAGACAGATATCGGTTCTCTCATCCATCATGGCGGCGATACGATTTGATATTTGTTTATCTCTACCGTCCGTATTAATCTCAATCCGATCCAGCTATCAGCAGCGATTTCGCAGCTGGTTTTGCACAAGGGTGACACGGTGACGCGTCGCGAAAATGGAACAGCCGTATTCCCAGCGCTGGGCGCTTCAATTCTGTGTGAGACCCAAAGAAAACGCGGCAAAGATTGTTTAATAAATTGAAGCCAGCTCGCGGAGACGAAGCTTTATCCAGGGCACGAGTTTTTTATGGTAGGGTGGCATAAGGCGTTTTTAAATGCCCAGGAGACCGCGGAGGATGAGTCTCGCGCTGCAACGTCAGGTAACAAGTTTCTCGCCGAAAGTGTTATCTCTCCGTAACTGTCGCGTCGCCTGCCGAGTAACTATAGCGCGTTCGGTGTCGTTTTAATTAGAGAAACGCGACGAATGCGACGGTGAACGTTCGATTCGTGAGAAAACGAGAAAGTTTAATTTTTCATTTAACCTTTTGCACTCCTATGTCGAGTGTGACTCGACATTTTGTCATGTTCACACCAATAGAAAAATAATAAAAATTGTGAAAAATAAGTAGCAGTAATGGAACTGTCCTTTAAAGTAAATTTCAAATAAAAACAGTTGGGAGGTGCTGGTAGCAAAATTGAAAAATAATTCAGAGCGCAAAGGGTTAAAGCGTGTATTAAAATAAATCGTTGAAATTGTACAGGGTGGGTCAGCACGTATCGCCACTTCCATTTACAAAACTATTATTATTCGTAGCGGAAAATGGTTCGCGCAGGATTGTGTAATAATGAAATCGTGTCTGTCCTAAGTAAAACAGCGACATAAAGCCTGCCGCGCTATAAGTTGGACGAACGACTCTTTGAAACGTCCGTGATCATTTCGTGATCAGTTGAAACGGTTTCCTATACAATATCCACGTCGGAAGGAGAAACTTGCTTTTACGATCAACCAGACAATCGAGCTGCTCGAAGCTAACGCGGAGTTGCGATGTGCGAAAGTGAATATGTATAGTGAATAATTAAAAGAACGTACAGGGAGAGTTTACCTAACGCCTGACGGCACCTGATGCCGGACAGTAGCTATATCTTCAACATTTAGAACTATATCGAGCTATTCTAGGACTCTACCATCTAGAGGAACAAAAACTGTTAACATATAAACAAAATGAAGTTTTAGATTTTTTTGTGTCATAACTTTTGAACCAGTGAATTCCTAACGCTGAAACTTGGACTTTCCGCATTTTCTCGACAAAATCTAGCGGATTGCGTAAGAAAAGTTCAAAAAATTTTGGTTTCCTCAGGTGAAGTCTGAACGATAATTTTACCGTGACCATAACTGTGAAAATCTTTACCCAATTTTTCGATTCTACGCTCGAACTGTCTGCGCAGTATCGATTTAAATTCTTTAAATATGTTTCCCTTCGAAAAAATTGCAACGACTAAGTGAAATTCGAAGAATTTTCTTTTTCACTCTATTAGACAATACCTGATCTATTCGTTTATTCTTCTTGCAAACTACATTCGGTACCGTCATTTGTACCTGCTCCATGTGTTCCATTTATATCTTGAGGGGAATTCACGCTCACTTCGTCATACGTTCAGTCCGCCAGTTATCTATCATAATCATTTTTACAAACGGCACGGTACGCGTACGTTCAGCAGGCTAACCATTCACTTCTGTAAATAACACACACTTGCAGCGTTGTTTATCTTACGGTCTTGCATGACGTTTCAATTGCGCACTGCCCTAAATTTGCGGCAATAATTTCCTTTATATCAACATTGATCGACAATACAATTGTTTCATTCAAACTAGTATCGCCGCTACGAAACTTTAGAAACCTTTGTTAACGTACGTCTACATTCTGCGACTATGTATTCATTTCAAATGCTCCTGCCTTCGTGCAACCAACTTTTACAGTTTAATGAAGTGTAGCCGACCCTTAAACATTCGGCTATTGTTTCATTTTGCGTTGTAACTCGCAAAGTATAAATTGGATGAAAATTTTCAGACGGAAGTTACCCTTTCTAATGAGAACAATTGTTTATATAATCAGAACAAGATCCAAAAAGCCATACATAATCTACATATACACCACAAATCCCCCAAAGTATCATAATTACTTTAATTACCGACGTCGTAAGAATTGGTTAAACTTCATCTTACGGGACCACAAATTTTGGGCTTTTTAAAATCTTATCCTGTAGATCTTGACGAGAAAGTGCCGAAAATCCAAGTTCTAAGTTTAGGAATCCACTGGTTCAAAAGTTATGCGTGTTTAAAGTTTAGCAATTTTCGTCGTTTTCGGTAGACAAGGGCGCCGCCATGTTTGTATGCAGTGAGCGTCGTCTAACGAGCGGAGCCGCTAGATGGCGCCGCACGCACGCGCGTGACGTCGGTAAAGTAGATATCTTTGAGACCAATAGACGTGTAGCGCGGAGTAGGGATATCACGTGGTCCCCACAAGTGTCTCGCTGCCATCTTCCGATGGACGATAAATACATCGATAACTATTTTTATCATTCGATTAAATGCGGTTCATTAATGCCCAACTCTGGTTGATAATTATAATTGGCCCTTAAATGTTGTTTCTAATACAATAGGTACAGTATTGACTTGTTTTCTGTGAAAGCAACGAAACGACGGAATGCAAGCGTCTAAATATAAATCTTGACAACCGATTGCAAGCGTTAAAGCGTGCTTACGGTCGTATTATGTGTTTCTATAAATTCGAAGAGAAGGAATTGTCGATACTCCGAATAGCTTAGTGGTCGAGAACCAGTCATTCGGAAAGCGAAAGATCTCGGTCTGATTCTCAATGCGGTCCGATACCAGATCACATCGATTTCTTTTTGCACCGTGGAAACAGTCCTTTAGCCTTGTTTATTTATGTAATAAAAAATTATGTCTGAATCCTGATAACAAATACACAGTGGATTCGAACTAAAACGAGGAACAGTACGTCTCTAATGATTACTATTAATTTGTTATCCTTCCTTTGTTACAATTTATTTTTATGTAGTAAAGATTATTAATTTTGAGCAGACGTTTTTGTCATTCTCGCCCCTCCACTTTTCGTCCCTTTGTTCTGTTAAGATCAAATCAGCTGGCATCTTTCATTTTCGTGACCTTCATGGCACACGTATTCGACCTTCGCAAACAAATCCATACGATCTTATCATCAATCGAACATTGTTTCTCGCAAGAGTAAGTAAATACGTGCCACGAATCCTGTAGGTAGCAAACGTCCGAATAAAATTAAATTTCATCAATTCTCGAGGAAACAACGGGCCATAGCGGGAATTCAGGTCAAAAGGAAATTCTGTCGTTGCCAAAATTCCGCCGGTAGGTGAACGCAAGGCGCAGGCATTGTTTCACCGCTTCTATAGGAAAGGTGCATTAAGGGCGCGATGAAAAGGAGGACACAATGCCTTTGGTCAAATTTAATAGGCGGGGAATTAGAAGTTACCGGTCAGTATAATTATTCAATTTTCAGGGCGTTCGGGTTTCGATATTGGTCGTTCGAGAATTCTAAGAGACCTCGGGAATACTAAGGTACCAGCATTACTTGGATCAATCGATTAATTTATCGTCGACAACTATAAGAGCCCCCCACCACCAATGGAGTGACGCATCTGCGGGGTCGCCGGTTTTAGTGAAACTTTTTTTTTGCCGATTCTAGAGACAAAATAAGAAAACACGTGTTCGAGCTTTTTTGCCAATTATTTAACATATAATTTTTGAATTTTCTTGTATACGGAAATCGCTCAACTTTACACGCGCGTAACTCTTGAACCAGTCAACACCTAACATTCAAACTTGGATTTTCGACAATTCCTCGTCAAGGTCTACAGGATTGCGTGAAAAAGAGTGCAAAATTTTTGGTCCCAGAAACTGAAGTTCAACCTTCAAATTCAGTAAAAAGTATTTTTCGATGCTTCCAAAATGATTCCAAATTTATTATTGTTTTAACGTAATTATCAAACATTGACTATTTCTCGAGAATCGGAAATGTAGTGTTCAAACACTTTGCGCGGATCTATGTCGTCGACTGGCTTCAGACGTTAGCTGTTGACAAACACCTGAATCCATCTGTTGTTATTGGACGCTAAAGCGTCAACATCACACACACACACACATAGGCGCGATCTCGCTCACCGCTTGTTCGACTAAATGTTGTTGATTCTCGCAAGTGCTCACGGGTTCAACAACGAAAAATGACTATGCTTTTTTAAACTCGAGCAGTGGTACCAGAGGCGACACTTCTCACTCTTACACCACGCTCATTCAACTACAAGTATTCTAACCAGACAATCTCTGAAGAGCGTAAACGCAGACGAGAGCGCGATTCGGTGTGCACAGAGAACATGGTCGTTATACAGAGTACCGTCAATTAAATTCAATTTATTTTCCTAAATATTTTCCATAATTTTTCTGAGCTTTCTGTACGCTTGATTGGAAACAATCACAAATACCTTGGGAGTTGGTCGAATTCATGAAATTGATTAACATACAGGGTGTGTCACTTAACGCGCATGCGAGTTGCTGTAACTACAATGCGAGGTTCGATTATTATACTTGTTATTCCACACCGAATGAACAGATTTTATACGAGCGTTGTTTCGAGCGGTGGCGCGTCCCGCGAGCCGACCGTCCGAAGCAATATCAATTTGTACCATTGTTAATTATGTTTGTTCCATCATGAAATTGAATATTTTCAAATTACACCTCGACGTTTCCCGTTTGAAGGGCGATCGTCAATCCGCGTTGATATCTGTGTCGAAATTTTCTTTTATAATTCGCTTTTACGATTCGAAAAGTTACATCAATATCGACTAATTAAAAATCGGATTCCACGCAATTCACTGGGATTTCGTAAAAATCCAAAGTCCCGCGAATAAGCAGAACGTGCGGTGCATAAAGTTTACGTGAAATGACTCATTGTTACATACAGATTGTATGATTGTGTATGTGATTATACAGGGTGTTCGCGCCGTTACTAACCAGAGGTTTTTCTTTGAAAAGTATTCTGATTTGTGAAAAAAATTATACTGTTTTTCCCAGGCAATGAAATGGTGTCTGTAATTTTTTAAAATCTGCATTGTTTTCTTTTTACAAGTGAAGGTGACCTTCAATTATTTCAATATAAAAAAATATGTTCTGACGATAAAAAATTACAGACACCGTTAGGTATAACTTTCTCCTCTTTTATTTTTTTTCGAAAAAAGAAATCACTGTTTAGTAATGACGCGAACACCCCGTATATACAAATATAGTTACATTTACAGATGTATACGTCGTGCAACGAAAATCGCAATGTGCAATTTCGACAAAATTTTCCGCAATTATTCGGAACGCGCGCGAATTTGTTAATTCACATATGCACTTCGATGAAATGCGTTTTGTTTCGTCGGAGGAGGAACGGACGCGTCATCCGTAACAATCGCAAATTACGTATTTACGTGTTCGTAGAGTCAAAGTAGATCTCAATTTAATTGGGTACTACAGTTCATCTACGCTGCTAAAATATCGCTCTAATTGCATGATCTTGTCAATTTCCGTCCGTGCGAGTTTCGGAGAACAAAATTTTTGTCGCTCGGATGCGCGCGTAACCGAATTAAAGAAGCTTATCGCTATCGAGTACAATCACGTGAATAAAGCAAGGGGAACTTTTGGGAATTTGAACCGTAAACGTGTGCGCGTTCTGCGGACAGCGCAATGCTACGTCAGAGTTGCGTTGCAATAAGCATCGAAATGTTCAGCTGTTGTTGTTGCTATTGTTTTGAACATTTTCCGACAAGATTATATTTTACGGATATAGATTTTATTGCTTGTAGCGTTTACCACTCGACTGGTTGCAAGAGCCTGGTGGTGGGGATAAAATTTTTACAGTTACCGTAGAAATCTTCGCGACAGTTACGGAACAGAATAGTTCTATCGCATTCTATTTCATAACTTGATGACGTATCTTTTAGTATTGTAAAAATGTATATTGTTAAAAAATAATGTCTTTTCTGTTGCAGGTATATATTCTTCGAATATTGTGGAAATGTGACGTCAACAGCTACCCATACTTTGCCTTCGGGCCGGAGAAGTTGCAGGTAAGATGATTTATTATGAAAATAAAATTCTATAAATCAGAAAATAGAATAATATTTTTAAATTAAATTAAATATAATTAAATATAAATAATTTAAATTAAATATAAAAATAAAAATGCGACCGAATGCTGCGCGAACTTTCCGACAAATCATTCGTACGGTAATCCTACGATTAGTTAATTTTCGGCGTGTAACGGATATTGGGAATAATAGTGGTGATGCGGCAATGCGCGGAGAGATTTCACTTTGAAATGAGCGTAAAGGGCGAAGTGTTAACGGGCCGGTATCGCTTGTGGCAACGTTCGCGACAAAGGCGAACGGAAATTCATCGTGACTCAAACGGTTTGTCACGCACAAACGAATGGCCGACATGCACCGTCGGAAGCATCAGAACAGATTGGCGGGCGCTTGCCGCGCTTATTAATCGAGCCCACGTTCGATAACATTTTCCGCAGCTCTATACGTACTTCCGATCACGCGAACCCACGCGTAGATTTTTCTTTAGGCTCTACGTTTAACGGTGCATCTACAATATACGATACCGCAATCGATATGCCATCCCGTGAAGTCGTTTACCTTCGTGAAATACAACTGCAGACCGGAGACACGAGATTAAGACTGTCCCCGCTCTACCTTCCCCTTCCACGACGCTATTCCCCCACGGCTTCGGTCACGGTACGCGCTTACCCCCTGAAAAGTTAAAGTTATAAGCATTTTTCTGCTCTAACCGACGTTTGATAACCGCAGAAGCTGCCGCACCGCAGAAGTTTGGTCTGGGTTAGATTTTTGGGGCGGGGCTGCAGGGGGAGGAGCAAAGCCCCGGACAGCTCGAAAACACATGTTCGGTCAGAATTTGCTGTAGAGGGTGTCCGTAGTTTTGTACAGGGAAAAGTTGTTCGGAATGACGACCTTTGGAGCATATTTCAAGGTCGTCGGGATCGGCCAGAAACGATTATTTTCAATTATGTCACTTTTTAATAAGTACATTTTCATAAAAATGTACTTAAAAATTTTTCTCCATTAGTAGTGAATTCTCTATGAAAAAAGTGTTAAGCTACTTATGTTCAGAAACTAATATTTCATGAGATATTTTGGTTTTCTATGTACATCGAGGCGATGCTGACGGTACGATATTGAAATAGAGATTTCGTAAAATACGTGATTCAACCCCACCCCCCTCTCGATCATGCATCCTGCCAAAGAAGATTTTGCGCGGAATCGATATCGAACTTCTGGCGATATTAACGCGCAAAGTTCAACATGCTCGCTATTAGCACTTGTTGCGGCAACAGCCTGCAGCGCTTATAAAATTTTTATAACATCATATGCAACGTAACTTCGTATTAACAGTAGAACTACCGAATAATAAATTGGACCAACGTATAGGTGTTATTTCACCTAACTTTGCCATCACAAATTTTCTCAAGGTCACTTTTTTCCAGATTCCAAGGTGATCAAAGTACTTTTAAATGGGACTACATATATCCATTAGAAAACAGTCTCGTAGCTCTCACAAAAGAACAAATTCCACGATGCGCGACACGTTGACCTTCGCGTGACCTTCAACGGGACAATCGATTTCTGGATTTTCTCGCTATTGTTACTCGCAAGCGAAAAATGTGACGATATTCGAATGCGATCGAGTGGCGCGTATTTCGGCGTTATTAGTTTCCTCGAGAGTGGACGCGCAAAGGTCACGCGAAGGTCTTGTTTCTCTTTTTCTAAACGGTGTATTTTTCATTACATTCGCGGTTCGAAGAGTTAATGGTTTATCGCAGATAAATTCTTGTATTACAGAATCCGCGAAACGAGCGTGAACACCGATCTTCGATTCTATTAGCGTGCCGCCGCATGTCGGAACGTTTGTCGGAACGTTGCTGTTTGTACTCGCCTCCATTACACCGCGATTATGAATCTTGCAAGGGTACTAAGACCGCGGTAAATATGACACGTGACGCGACGCGGTTTCGCAGTTTAAGTTGTTAAACAGCTTTAATGCTATACAGTCGGACACTTGCATGCATTAGCGGAGGGTGAAAATAGGCTTGTGAGTGAGGGTTCTACACGCAAGAAAGCTCCGCGGTGTTGGGGGTTGGTCGTCCGTCGGTCGGTCGGTCGGTCGGTCATCGTCGTCGTCGTCGTCGTCGTCGTCGTCGTCGTCGTCGTGTCACACGCGAGGCGATTTTAGTTGCCCTCTGCCTGAAATGCCGAGGGTTGTTGCGGATATTATCCAGCTTGCCGATCTTAATTTCTTCTTGCGACAACCGCGTCAAGGCTTCCACGTGTTACGCTTATACACATCACATATATTATTATACGTACGTGCATACATACGTGTGCGCTAGCAGCCGAGCGGCACGCGAGTGTAACCCGCGTCCACGATAAACACGAAAACAACCGAACCCTATGGCATCGTGCACTTGATATGCATTTTTATCGACGTCATGAAAAATCGAATCATGCAACCGACGCGGAACTGTTTCGGTATTTGTGTTTTTCACTGACCTTGAAATTGCGAAAGCGGCTAGAGACTGTCGCGGAGAATCGTTAAAAACATCGTTTCTCTTTTTTTCGCGTTCGACGTTACCGTGAATGCATTTTTCCGAGGTCATAAGGTCAAAATTGTCCCTAAATCAAATTGAATTTGAAATTGGCCGTATCCATACCTTATACAAAGAAAATACTTTGTGTCGATTTTCAACCCCATATGTCGATTCAGCAAGGGGAGGGGGTGTAAATAGTTTCCTGTAAACTCTCTCGTTCTCTTCAATTGAAAAATCAGGCATAGTATGGCGTATTATTATTATATTTATCGTCTCATTATGATGGTTAACATATCATTTTTTCACATTTTCATAATGGGGGCACACAGTTAAAAAAATTTGACCTTGAGAAAAAGGACAAGCCATTTTATTAAAAAATAGATTTCCATCGATCCACAAGCCCGTTCGTGGTAGTCACATAATTTTTGTACACCCTGTAGAATTCGATGAACGTTGCGTCCACGTTGCAAGTGGCAAATATATTTCAGGCCATGAGAATATTGCAATGTACACCGCGAAATCAGTCCAACGATTTTTAATTTTCAAAGAAGTGACAGTTCGGGTATGGTCTGTTTGCTCGCTCGACCTAAATATTGTCGAAATTGTGTAGGCTGACCTACACACATATGTGGAGGTGGAAAACAGTTTAATCGCATAGACCCGCTATGAGACAGTGTTATTCAATATTGGGAATACAAAAATTATTAAAAAAACAATTCCAGATCAGTTGTGTTTGTTTTTGTCATGTTCACCGTACACGCACAAACGCGTATTGCACGCTGCCTCTAAAGGAATGTTTTTTTTCTATTTCGTCCGGCTCGCTTGTAATTCGCATTTCGTTTGCTATGGACGGTCGAATGATTTTCCATACATCTCCATTATACTCGAAAAATCAAATGTCAACGTTAATGGAACGCGGATAGGCTGCGCGTGTGTACGTAATACTCGATAAAAGGGATAATTGGACGATTACGTCGATTGACATTCGACATGTCGAAATAACACAATTTTCCTCCGAGCGAAACTGCCACTTTTATTAGTTAGTACTCGCCAAATATCCGTATTGTGACGCAGCATTATTTAATGTGACGGTTGTCGTGCACGTTGTACCTCGGTTCAACGGAAATACTATATTTGGAGGCAGATTTGTAATCGGTGAATTTCTCTGGCCACCGCGTCCACCACGTCTGAGCTGAATTAATTTGTACGATTTCGAAGATAAATTCTCTTTCGGCTCCGTCGATTATCGAGAAGCCTGTGATCGTTTTGTGTACAGAGTGTCCGAAAAATGTACTTCCGAGAAATCTTTGTGTCACCCTGTATATTATATTTGTCAAGTATGAAAAATGCAACCTGTTTCGTGGCTAATATGTTAGAAGTAAAGATATGTTATCGAGATCGTACAAAAATCGCGAGATTTTTATCTCATATGAATTTTGAAACTCGCTGCTGAATTTATAACGAACCAGAAACCTGTCGAGCCCGCTGCACTGTCCACATAACACTTTCACATAGACTTTTCGCATCTTCGAAACGGAGAAAAAGTAGAATCGTGCTGACAATATTAACGAGCAAACTTTCCTCTTTACGACCCACATAACTATCATGTATTACATCGACCGGAAGTCGAAAGGAACCTGCAATGCCACTGGAAAATGCTCGTGAGGTAACTCTTTAATAAGAAAAAGAAAACGTAGAATAGACCCATCGTTAAAAATATTTTTTAATCGAAAAGAGCAAAAAATACTTTGAAAACCTAACCCCAAAACCAGCTGAAATCTAACTAAAAAATTAATCCAAATATAGTCCTAACCTAATCCGATTTTTATGACGTCGTTTTTAGGTTAAGTCAGGTCGAAATCTGCTAAAAAATATTTTAAAAAGTCAATAATTTTTAGTTAAGTAAAATTCAACACGTAACGTCTTGTAATAAATGTATTCACGCTCTCGGCGCACGGGTTCGATCAATTGTTAATTAATTAATAGGAAATTTGCAATTTATCACTTATTTAACTTGGACGTTTCTATCTATTATATATTATTTATTCTTGCTATTAATTAATTAACAGTTGATCGAACCCGTGCACCGAGAGCATTAATACATTCATTATTAACAATTTACGATCGATACAAGGAAATATTTATAACGTCTTGTATTAAGAAATCTTTAGCACGATTTGTTTCAAAAAGTTCACTCGGTATATAGATCCTTTAATGCGCCTTGTTAACAATCGACTTGGAATTTTCAACGATCAAAATGGATTAGGAACCTTCGTTTGCATCTTGAATTCGTTTTAATGTTAAAAAGTATTTTTCCATCTTTCCACAACAATTTTCACTTTTCTTCGAACGATCGTCGAGCAATTTCAACGGATGACATTTTCATAGAAAACTGGAGAAACGTTTCTCGGCCACTTTTCATGAAGTAAAAGTACAAAAAAAAAAAAAAGAAAAGAAACTCCACGTCTGCGTTGAAATGCGAAGGAAACGTTTGTTTTATCTGTACCGATTGTCGGTAAAATAACTTGTAACAATGAATCTCGTCTATGCTGTATAATTCCCTCTCCGAGGAGCGTGTAACCTACTTATTTTCTGGGGCGTCTCTCTATAAAACAGTTCTTTATTCATTGAAAAATATGAGAACTCGGCGAAGTAATTTCTAAAAAAAGAAAAACTTGTGCACCGTGACTCTTTCGATATATAGGTTATGACAACAATGACGGTACCGTCAAGCGTACACCGATTTCTTATACACAAATAAATCGGCATTCCGTTTTTTTTTTTCTTCAGATATACTAATATGTATACTTATGTATTTACACTATAGGTGTGTCCATAGCAAACCAAGTTCCTTACTTTTCACTCAAGTCCTACGTGACGTGAATCGTTCGGCAAATGAAGCAACACAAGGACAGCATGTGTCACCGCAAGTTACTTGTGTATCCTAAATTTCACACTAGGTACTAACTGTGACCTCGGATGAAACGTACTGGGTCAAATGATCGAGTCATTTGTCAAACTTTTCTCATAGTGACGAAATAAGTAGTGAAACAAGTAATCTCTTATCCGTCTTTTTTTAATCTATTTATGCAATTTATTATAACAATATTCCGTTACAATTTCCTAAACAGATTGATTAGTCAGCAAAGACGTTGTTTTAGAAAGGTTTTATCTCATTACTGAATTTTTATACAAGTGGTACATATTTCAAAGGTTCAAATATGCACTTTTTTCGAATTTTTATCGGCACTAAAAATTAGTGTCGCTGATAACGTGACTTCATTACTAGCAAACAATACGCAAAAAATTATGTCAATAAAATGTGTTAATCGGTAATCGATGTGCTCTGCAGATACTAACGGACACGACTGACGACTTCTTGCGTGCCCTCTCCTCTCGTCGTCCTTAGTTTACGTTTTTTCGTGCGTTCTAAGAAAGCTTCGCTGCGTCGCTCGTCGTTGCTTGTTTACAACTTTTTTTCGTGCGCGCCGCTACACGCTCGTCGTGGCCTGATCTTCGTCTGCGCGTAACTTCATGTTCACACGAATTTTTGAAGATTCGTTATTTTTTTTAATCTGTTCGCACGGTTACTGGATATATCATTAATAAAAAAATATTTCCAGTGAGGGTTTACGTTTTTTCGTGCGTTCCAAGAAATCTTCGCTGCGTCGCTCGTCGTTGCTTGTTTACAACTTTTTTTCGTGCGCGCCGCTAGACGCTCGTCATGGCCTGAATTTCACACGAATTTTTGAAGATTCGTAATTTTTTTTCAACCTGTTCGCACGGTTATTGGATATATTATTAATGGAAAAAAATATTTCCATTTATTTCTTCTACCTAAAATCGTTTAAGAAATTTAGTATAGTCCTTCAGTTTGCTATACGTACAAGCACTTGTTCGCTTTACCTGTCGTCTGGAAGATTTTCTTGTTAATATGCAGCGCGGAAGCACTATTTCCGGACCCCTCTTAAAAGGACACGACGAAGCAATGGAAATACGAATGGAAATGTCTTCTGAGAAAGAAAAAAGTGAATAAGAAACATGCGTGTCGAACTTCTGGTAATTAATGTCGACAATATTATAGGGTGGCAAAACGTGTAATTTACATTTAACGGAACGACAATATTTTTCAGGTAAATTAAATGTTTCTGTCACTCGACACGACACTGAACATTTCTTGATTGAAAAAAATGTCCAAAATGTGGAAAGAAAATCTATCTACGATGTACAGGTATCTCGAAAAGCTTTCACAGCCGAATAATAAATCACAGGTACAGGTTTATCCTGACAGGCATTCAGAACGTCGCAAATCACAAAAGGGTTTTCCATTTGCCATCGCTCTTTTCAGGATTCTGTATAAAATAAGCTCGATATACAACTGCCTATTAAAAAGAATCCAGACGTTGATGTAACTTACAATGCGTTCGATGATAAATGCATTCCACTTTTAACTTTTCTATTTCTTTTAAAATAAATAGATCAATTATTTTATCTCTGAAGGCGCATGCAATGAATTATGCAAAAGCAAGCAAAAATTCAAAACATAATTAACACGAGTATCCGGGATGTAAAATTATAAAAGAAAATATTTTCTCAAAAAATATTCCAATATAGAATTTTCAATGTTGAAAATCTGCAATACATGCTGTCAACAAAAAACACACAACGATAATAAAACGTGCATTTACAGTTTGCAAGAATATAAATGATCGATAGTGTCATAAAAAAAGAGTACCTGACATAAAACGAGGCACTCTGGAAACTTGAATATAAAATCGGCAGTTTGATGCTTCCGGATTTTTCTAAGAATCGATTTAGTAACCAAAAATTCTGAAATAATTCACTGTCGCGTGTGCTATTAGGTAGAAGGCTCATGAATTTTTTCGTAATTTTTTGTTGAGCAAATTAAATATAAATTCATTGATCCGTGCTCACTAGGAGTGCGACAATGAGATACGATATAATCTTTTTGTTCTTAAAATTTGCGAACCACCAAAAAAATGGAGATTTCGCGACGGCGTTTTCCCGCGAAAATTCATGCATAAAACGCGTCGCTTTCTTCCGCGTTTTTTCAGAAAATACAAACGAGAGGAACAGTGGCGGCCCTGTCTCCGGTCGGTTTTAGTATCCATGACCCGATTATTCGGCGTGCCCTATACATACATATATCGACGTTGCTTACGGTTTTCAGTATCGAGTCGTTAATCGATATTACCACTATTTTATCTTTTTCGATTCGCAAACGACTTGAATAAACAGTTTGCCGGTTCAAAGGTGGCCGTTCTCAATCGATACCCGCCTAACGAGAATTCGTTATTTCCTTCCATTTTGGTTTATGTGTGTACATAGGTTCTCGGTCGTTCAAACTTTTCTCTCCAGCATTTTGGGAACTCGACCGAAGAACTTCGGCAATATTTTCAACTACGGTCGATCACGTCGAAACGGAGTTTTTTTTTTCTCTCTCTCGCCAACTAGACTCGATGTCGTATTTTAATTTTTTATCAGTGAACGTCTAAACTGTATCGACTGCATTTTAGAACAGCTTTATTGCGTTAGATACACTGTTGAGCATAGTTTTAAAAAACAGTTTAAAAAATAATGCAGGGTTCCCAATAAAATTATGTATTTCCTTGAAAAGTAGGTTCCCAAGGTAATTCGAAGTAATTTTTTCCTTTGCGAAAATGTTCTACGGGGCTTTGTTATGGAGTTATTAGCGAGAAACACGGACCAATCACAGCGCGGCTACTGCGAGCGGTTTCCGGCTCGGCCAATGCCGACGCCTCGCTCACCGGTAGCCGCGCTCTGATTGGCCCGTGCTTTTCGTTAATTACTCCCTAACGAAGCCACGGAGAACATTCTCGCAAAGGGAAAAATTGCTTCGCATGATCTCGGCAATATCCCCTCTCAAGGAAGTACAACATTTACGGGATAAATTAATTAACAGATATTCTTGTCCAGCAGAAATACATGTTTTTCGCTTTGATCTTGATCCATACACAAGCGCAATATTTTTTACTCGGTTTGCCTGATTTATGCTTCCAAAGTCCGGAAGACTTGAAAACATAAGTTAAATATTCATTTATCAAGGATTCTCGTTGCATTTTATTCGACGCGTGTTTCCATGCGCACCGCAAGCTTCGACACGCAACAACTTCAAAACGGTAGTATTTTTAATTCTGCGATACGTTACAAGTTGAATGATTGTGACAGCAATACTATACGGCGGAAGATCCATCTTCGTTAAAACGAACTTGTTGCGAATGTATTACTAGTTATTTCTGCTGTGATTTATTGTGCGGGAAACTTATTTCACAAATTTATTGCTTAGAACCGTAGGAATAGTAAAATAAAGTATGTTTATTTCAATATGCAATTGTAATTACACTTTTTCTTATAATATATTCCAGTTTAATCTAAAAAGTATTGTTTTTAATTTATAAACAATACTGTTTATCTTTCTTAATGTGTTGACAGTATTCTATGATTTATTCAATTAATTTATAAACAATAGTGTTTATCTTTCTTAACGTGTCGACAGTATTCTATGATTTATTCAATTAATTTATAAACAATAGTGTTTATCTTTCTTAATGTGTGGACAGTATTCTATTGAAGTCGCTGAATTCTTTTTTCCAGCTTGTCGATTAGGCGAGTTCTTAACGAATGTTCAACAAACCTCGAAAGAAAAAAAAGATTCGAATTATCGGGAAAATAATGCAATCAATTTAAACACGGATATCTGGCATCGCATTGAAGCGATTCAAGTTGTAGAATGCACACACAGGGTGTCCCGAAAGTTACTCGAGTTTTGTAGGATTCTCAATGTATGTAGCCGGACTGAAATCATGTCGACATCGCAAAGATAAGAATATACATATGACGTGAATATATTAATATTTATAAAATGCTAAATACATACAGTTTCGGCCGGGTAACTAGTTTATAAGTTTGCGTTAAAGTAACGCTAATGAGTATTCTTCGTGGAGTCGTCGACAGCTGGCAGAGGCGTTTGCGGGAGAGCGTACGACTATCGAAACGTTCAAGTTACATTTCAATTAGGTGCACCTGTTCCTCAACAATTTCGGCTGCACCCTTAAATATTTATATAACATCAATTGAATAAAAAGAAACTGGGTAAACATTTTTCTCCTTCAAATTTCTCGGGGAATTGAAAATGGGGCACCGTGCACAAATAAATTGCTGTTAAACTAATCTCATTGGAGGAGACATTTATCATTTGCATTAATCGTGCGATTTTACTCTTCGTACCGCTGGTGAAACAACAGCTAAAAGCGAGAACGCGCGTGTCTTTCGGAGTTCCCCACGTCTTAAAATTCTACGACGGTAATAAACTCGAGTAATAAACTGGACCATGTGATCCAAGAGTTTGTGTTCGCGCCGTGTTTAACGCATGCGATGCGTGGGAACCGGCTGAGATTAATCTGAAAATTGGCTCGTAAAAGACTGCGCGAAAGTGACGCGGCTAAACATTGACGAATTCTTGTACACGACTAGAACGTTGAACAATATTTTATAGGTGTCTTTTTATCGGGTATCGTTCACGTCGAGCGTGTGACGGCGACTTCCGACGCGGCGAGGATAGAAATTCTCGGTGAGACAGGAAATCCGTATAAACGTTTCGGAAACTGTTGGAGTTAAACCAGAAACTTGAATTCTACAATGTCGTGTGTCTAAATAATTAATTCACACAAGTACACATGATATAGTACACAAGATACACATTATAATAAATGTAAACACCCTGTATATCGTTAATTGAAATATTTTCCACGTTGGAAATTGGAATTAATTCCACGATGATAGACACTCCGACTTACTTGATTGTAAGAATGATTGTAGTATGATTGTCATGTGATTATTCCAGCGATTTTCTATCAACGAACTGTGCAATACCGAAACACACGTTGAAACACATAGAAACTTGTAGAAATGGCTGCGAAGACGCAAACGAGAAGCGAACCAGGAAATGTGGTTGAAGCTAGTAGTAAAACATTGTGGTTATCGAGGGTATCGGGGGTCGATAATGGTTTTGGGATGCGTCTCTGCTTATAGAGTGGTATACTCGGCCAGCACTGATGGGAAATTAATAACCACACGATATCCGAAGGTTTTGCAAAAGCACCGCCCGGCGAATCTGAATTACATCTAATTGATAACAAACGGTCTGGTCGGACAAGCGGTCAAAATCGCTCGATTCCAACAGAAACTGGCTTACCGAACATTCCACCGTAAAGTTTGTAAAGATGGTTACAATGAAAAAATCCTAAAAAGTACCCTACATAAAAAATTCTAAAAAAAAACGAAACAAACACGATCCGAGAAATTCAACAAACACGCATCGCTAAAAGTTTCCCAAAAAACAAAAATAATTGTTGCCACTTGCTACCGGCTCGCGAATCGCGTCTGTACACGCTACGAGCGACGTTTCGGTGTGTTCGGCGTGCATACCCATGAATAATAAGTAAAGCAGATAATAATAGTAAACGTACCGTTGCCGCGAGAGAAGTGAAACGAGGCGAAAGGGCGCTAGGGGCGGGCGACAACGCGCCGGGGAGGATCGATTCAGTGTTCCCCGATCGTCGATTACCATCTTTAGCATATGATTTTTCAATTGGTCGAGTTTTCCCGCCAAGAAATCACGCGCGTATTGCAAAGTGAACATGCGAGTTGGTGGTGGTAGAGAGTAGCACGCGTGTAGGCAGCTGGGTACCTACCTACGTCGATGCGCGGACGTAGTAGAAACGCGAACGAAGTGAAAGAGGGTGGAGGGAGGAGGGGGTAGGGGTGGGGAGAGCCGGGGAACGGTTAAAGTAGCGTCGGTGGTGGATGCGATGGAGGATGGAGGATGGAATAGCGCGGTAGTAGCACGGAGAGCTAGCAGAGCAAGCAGAGCTAGCAGAGCTAGCAGCTAGCGGTGGTGGAGGCAGCGCAAAGCGGACACACCGATGCGAGATCTGCCCGTTGGAGCAGGCGGTCCGCGGTGGGGTGGGGTGCGGGGGTTGAGGAAGGATCGGGAGGGGCAGGGGACCCGGTGGAGTAGCGGGTGGAGGGGCGAAAGGGAGGTTTGGGGGGAGCGCGAGTGGCAGCGTAGCGGCTCGTTTAGCACGCAGGATCAGCTTGGGGGAGAGCCTCGCTTCGTCGCTTTTACCTCGCGCTAGCTAGTAGCTCCGCCGCATTGGTACGTGATACGAAAGACACGCGCGCCGTCCGCACAGAGTTGCGTACACAGGCTCGCTCGTACGATCGCTCTCCGAATCGCCTCGCGTGGGTGTGTTCTTCCTCCTTGGTCGCTGCTCTGCTCTCTTCGCTTTTAGCAAAATTCTCTCCTCTCCCTCTCTTAGTTCTCTCCCTGTTGTTCGGCTTCCGCACACCACCGACCACCCTCTCTCTTCGCACCGATTCTTATCCCAGCCATACTACGCGACACACGCGCGCTCACACTGACGGCACCGGGACACGTACCTCTGGTTGTTAGAGCGGGACGGTAATTGACGCGTTCCTCGGATGCATCCTTCGCTCGCGTTCCGGAACCCAGTGAACGAACCCGTGAAATCTCCCCCAAACGGAGGGAACAGGAGAAGAGAGATTAAAGAGATCCGGGGGAGAGAGTGTGCTTGCTTTCCCCGCGAACACACCTAGCTCTCTGCGTGTACACCTAGAATCAGCCCCCTCCCCCCGGAGTTTTCAGGCAAGTTGTGTAGCGGAAGGTACTGCGCGCGGTGCCGCGGTGCAATCGTGTTGAAAATTCGACAAGAATTTCCGGCGCTTCTCTCTCTCTCTCTCTCTCTCTCTCTCTCTGAAATTCCTCTTTCATAGCGATTTTTCTCTGTCTTCCCTCCTTATCCAACAACCGGGGGTTCGCGATCGTCTCATTGCGAGTGAATTTTTGTAATTCGAGACCGCGGCTCTCGTCGTCGTCGTCGTCGTCGTCGTCGTCGTCGATGTGCAGCCGCCGCCACCGCCGCTGCCACCGCTGCCTCTCTTCTAAGCTCTGTTTCCTGTTCCCCCGAGCGCTCCGATGGTGCACCCTCCACTGTCACGTGTTCCCGTCGAACATATCCAAAGCGTCGAACATACCCGTGCGAGCAGCATCGTAATATCGCGTCCCTTCTGTTCGCCGTTCGCAGAACGTGTGGTTATTGGTTGGTTGGTTGTTTAATTGTTGGCTGTACACAGACCATCGGTGAATAATGCGTGCGCGTAACGGATAAGCGAGAGACGGACACCGTGGAGAACAGTGAAGTTGAAGTGTGCCGTCGTTGCAATTTGCGGATTTGCATCGTGCGGGTGTGACACAGAGCGCCAGCTCTATCTCTCTCTCTCTCTCTTGGTCGCTCATTGTCTTCGGAAACGGTGGACAGGTTCTCAGGACGAATCCGTTGCGGTGAACTCGTCCATCCGACTGGTAGACCACCGACCGCATTAAACGATCCAGCAGCGCACGGGTTCGAGAAAATTTCTCTACGTCTTCTCTCTTCAACCCTCCTGCCCTGGGTTCTCTTCGTGGTCCTCGTCCTCGTCATCCTCGTCGTGGTTCAAAGCGACACAACCGAAGACAACCTGCACGACCTGTGTGCCCTTCCTGTGTGCCTCGTCGCATCGTAGGACTCTCTACGTTCACCCCAGCCGGTAAGGTGATTCCGTGCTCCGGTGATGTCAACCGTGATGTCCGTTTTCCCCCCGTGAAAAATTCAATGGAACCCGCACCAGCCCCCGTTACCCGTAAATCCATACGTTTTCCCCCATTATGCAACGCGATACATCACGGCCGCGAGTCGGTCGCCACAGGATTACCCGCATTCGATCGTTAAACTGTTTACCGATACTCCCCTCGGAGGGTTTCGGAGACGATTTCCTTCCGCCGATTCTCTGAATCGTACGCGCGCCTTCCCGTTCTTTTTCTACGTATGTACATACATACGGGAACCGTACGCACCATGTGCTGCTTCGATTTAAACCCTCCGGGGCCTTTTATCGAAAATGTCTCTGCAGCGACTTTTTGTTAGCGGAGCTTTGTGCAAAATAAAATGTTTATGTACAATTAGCAGGGATACGGAGATGAATAAGGATTTATCTCTTGTGTAAATAATTTCGATTGTTCCGAAACAGTGTCTCCGTATTTCTATGCTTTTATGAATTTTTTGTTGATCTTTTAAGCTTCACCATTTTTATCGTGATAAAATTCGCTCTCTACTTATTAATATTCCAACACTCTCAAAAAGAGTTAATATTGGACTTGTTAGAGTGAGTGTGTGTATGCGAATTCGAAAACGGCACGTATCATCCCCTAGACATCAACCCCTTCACTGACAAGGGAACCGCGGTGACCGATACACGTCGATTTTCACGAGACCTTGCTCAAGTGCTCATTAGACCTGCCTAAGAATGTAGCCGTTCTCCTTCAACGGAGAAATCAGCCCTTCTGTCCGAACCAACCCTTCTACGTAACTGCTTATAAATCGCGAACGACCAAAGGTAACGAATAGCGGTTGAAATAAAAGTTATATCGCATCTTCGGGCTTATAAATATGTATGAACATATTTTTGAAAAAAGTATTTTCACAATTTTTGTTTAAAAAAGAAATGATTTTTTTAGGGCTCCAAGATGGGATATCACTTTTGCTTCGACCACTTTTCGATATCTTTCTGTGGTGTGCGATTTGTAGGTATTTACCTAAAAAGCATAGAAGGGTTGATTTCTCCCTTAAAGTAAACAAAGGGCACCAACGAAGTACGGCTGAATTGTTAGGTGGGTCTAACGAACACTTGTGCAAAGTTGCGCCAAAATCGAACCGTATTTCTCCAAAAAACTCCTGAAAAAACTTTTTCAAAATTGTACCGAACGTTCTGATTTTTCGCGAGCAACTAGAAGCATTGGTTTACTGAATAATGTGGAAAAAAATGTTTGAAAAAATTGCAGGAATTACACGAGAAATTAAAAAAAAAGGTACTTTTTCATTACAATCTACATTCAAAATATGCTTTCTGCAGATTTATGTCAGTTATGTGAATGCTGAAAATTTCACAGATTCGTACGTTTTCCGATCTGCGTTGTTTTTTCTGTGTTTCAATGAAATTTTCAGCACGTGCATAACCAACGCAGCAAAGCGCGTGTTTTAAATTTTCGTTACGGACCCAAATAAAAATGTTTTAAAAACCGCCTCACCAATGGCAATCTTTTTCAAAATTTTTTTACAACTCAATTAAATCTTCTAATTGCACAGAAAAAAATCAGGTCGTTCGACACACTTGTAAAAAATGTTATCTTTTTAAGAACGTCCAAACACTTTTTACACTATCTGTACATTCGTTAGATTTAATTATACATTCATTAATTTTAAAACGACTTTAATAATAATAATAGAATACATTGCTAAAAACCTAAAAGAATTCGTTGTTTCCTTTAAGAAGTTACTTCGAAGGGTTCGTGATATTCGATTTTGTTCTATATTTGGTAGCGATATCGAAAAATTTGAAGGGTCTGCATAATTCATGACGGTCCGCTATTTTCCTCTCGTCCATCATTTCAGATTCCCTTACCATCCATGTTCTGATCTTCTTGCCCTCCGGCTGGAACTTCTTCGAAATTAAAGTTATAAGGAAAGTGGAGCTATTTCTTCTTTTCTTCTCTTTTTCCTTTTCCTTTTCTTTGCTCATCGTGGTCGCGCGTGTTCGTTCGCGCCGAATATTACATTGCCATTGGAAAAGTTAATCCGGGTAAGTGCGGCGTCACGGACGGCGAATTTGGCAATCTTACGTTAATTCCGGAGCGCGTCCGGAAATTGCCAAGCAAAAGTGATATCGGAGAAATCAATTTGTGGTTTGAATCCGCGACGCAACGGAGCAGACGTATCCCGAACAGAATTGCGAAAATAATTTGCTTGATATCCGAGTGTTCTTTTTATAGATATATATCGATTCGACGTTCCAGCGGAATTACTACGTTCGACAGTTTCATCTTATTCGATCCCGTTAAATAAAAAGAAACATTTCTCGTGGACCGCTTTCAACCCTTAAATGGTAGTGTCTACTCGGATCGCCGAAATATTATATTGGAAGCATTTCGAAATTCTGTATTTCCCAAATACCTTAGGCATATATGTAAATTAACACCAGTTTCAAAAAATAATTCCAAAATTTTCTACACGAGTCATTAATAAACAATTAATTACTGTCGAAATTTAAGATAACACAAGATATAGGAGAATCCAAGAACAGAATGATTAGCAAATATAGATTTTCAAACCTTTTGGTTACTAATAACAGTTATCGAGGAGCATAAAAAATTTCGCTCCTCCTCGATAACTGTTATCTCTACAAATGATGTCAGGAATCGTCCATTTTTAAAAAGTGAATCATTTGTTCGTCGATTGTAAATTCTTTTATATTAATGAAAAAAAAATGTCCCGGAACACGAGCAGTTCTTAATAAAGTTTCGTCGAGTTATTTTCCGTTGTAGGTGCCCTTATCGAGCTCGTTCATTATGCAAATAATCACGCGAGATTGTACATAATGACACGTTTCCAGATATGAAAAGAAGGGGTAGCAATCGGCTAAAAATATGTATTTACTTGGTGAACCCGGTGGTTCTGGGTAAATCGATAATCGAGTTTTCGAGGGAATTGTAGGTGTTCGTTTGAATCGTTGCCTGCTGATTTCGATCGGTGTTTATTCCTTAGGGCACCGCCGAACAGCGCCGTGTGTGCAGCTGCAGCTCACGGAGTCTTTCAAAACTGTTGTTTTAATGTTGGCTGAAACCGCGAACAGTCCCGCTGAAATTATCGTTTCGCAACGACGCTGTCAATAAATCAATAACAGAAGTAAATTAGAATTTAGTGCAGCCTTGAGCTAGAGCCGATTCGGAAATATTCGTTTAGGATCCTTCGTGTGCATCGAGTTACGTTACTCATCCTTGACATTCCGAACAGTTCTACCCAGCGATTTATGAATCTTCGATACAGATTATGATCGGTCGCTGTTCCATTCTAAACGATCCTTTCCACTCGTATCGAGAACGTTTTCCTTCGCGGGGCCATTGCGAATAGGTATTAGGGCGGGACCCGAAAATTCGTGGGACTCGGGTAGCCGGAAATTTCGTATACTCTAGCTTCGGCTCGGATTTTGACGACTCCGGCCGGGCCGGACCGGGATCAGAAACTTCGCAATGCTTGGGCACCGGAAACTTCGGATACCCGAGCCTCGGGCTGGATTTTGGCGACTCGGGCCGGGCCGGGCCGGGATCAGAAACTTCGCAATGCTTGGGCCCCGGAAATTTCGGATACCCGAGCCTCGGGCTGGATTTTGGCGACTCGGGCCGGGCTGGGCCGGGATCAGAAACTTCGCAATGCTTGGGCCCCGGAAATTTCGGATACCCGAGCCTCGGTTCGGATGTTAACGACTCGGGTCGGGTCGGGACCCGAAAATCTATGACATTCGGGTACCCAAACAATATTAATTTTCGGGGTCCCGACTGGGCCCGAGCACTACCCGAGTATCACGAATTTTCGGGTCTGAATTTCTAGGTACCCCCCTACCCCTAATAGAAATATGGAACTGACGAGAAAACAGGGGCGTGGAGAAACGTTTTATATTAGCTTAATTAACAGTAACGATAGCACAACTTTGCTCTTGCAGGCTTCCGACTAGATGGCGTTACCATTTTTCTTCGGTACCATTTTCGTATGCCTACTGCTTCCAAACTTTTATAACTGCTACAATAGATGTCAGACCTAATTTTATAGAAATGCAACATTACGGTAGCATACAGAGCAATGAAATATTTAAAGTTTGATAAACATTTATCTACGATGGAATCTCTAGTTTCAATCCTCCTGCCGGAGTCATTCGCGACTAGGGTTGCCAGCCAGGGTTTCCCCGGATTTGTCCTAGTTTTTAGCGCATCCGGGGACGTCCGGAGAGATTTTCTTTAAGGATCTGGGTTTTCCGATATGCTACTCGCTCACTATCACTGGGGTCATTCCACGCGAAATCGGACACTTTTTCGGGGTACTGTCTCTCGGTTGTTCAAGCCTGAACATCTTGTAGTCTTCAGTGAACGAATCTCAAAGGCTTCTTCGATATCTCAAAAATTGTTGATTTTACAAACATGGAAAAAGAAGTGTCAACTTTTCTTGCATTAAATTATACGAACTAACAAACCGACGAGAATTAGTTTCTGGGAGCTTGCAGTGAAAACGGAGTGTCTACTAAAAGTGTTTTCATTTAAAAATATATATATTCCACCATTTATTTTACATGTTTTTTAGGTGGCTTTTTTAAAATTTGAAAAAATTATTGATACAAACCCGAGTGCCCCGTTTACGGACCAGTTTTTTAAAAAAAGCGGACACTTTGAAATTGTCGAAATTAAAATTATTTCGATTTATAGGAATATCTATATTTAATTAAATATAATTCATTAAAAAATGATTCCTGTCTACCGTTAATTATCGTGATAAATAGACTGCAAATCTTTATGCAAAATAAAAATTTTCTAAACCGATTGCAAAAAATAGAAACTAAATTGAATTTTACTTTTTCCCGTAATGATCTTAATAGAGGAGAAATTATTGTATATTTTGCTATAAATACGCAATTTGGCAATAAAGATCCGCAGTCTAGTGATAAATATTGTCCGTGCCTCAGATGGAAAAGTCTCGTGCCGCTCGTCCTGGGTTCGCGATTTTATAGATGGCAACCCTATTCGTGACCCGTCGCGCTGGTGGTGGGGATAAGCTCGAGTGACCGTCAATATTGTTACGACGCCCAGTGGGGCAGACGCCGAGAAGAAGCGGCGTACAGTCAAAATATAAACTCTCATCAATTGATCGTTTTCTGTTTTGAAATAACAAATGGCAATACGCTCGATCCACAGAATTGATGCTTACGAAGTATGCGGTCGTAGACGAACTTGTACCGATATACCATTCTAACGTGAGAAAGTTTATTTGAGCGATCTAGTACGAGCATTTATTAAAGGATTGAAAAATTTTTTATCAACACAAATATTTTTAAAATCAAATGACGAATAACGGTAGATATAAACGAAGTTACAGGAATTCGCAGTGCGAAACTTTTTATTATTTCATCGCAACGCCCTGTGTGCGTTTTAAAAACGTCACATGGAATATTTGTTTTCTAATTTTAATCATCGGAATTCTATATTTAAAAAGTTTCGCGTGTCTACAAATTCCTGCAGTCCCGTTACTCGTATCTGATGGACAGAGACTTGACTCGATACCGTGCGGCTATTGTTTAAATTAATCGGTATATTTATCCAAAGATAGAACCCGCTTTTCAATGAATGAGACGTTGCACGAAAATTTCAGACATTTTTATTCGTATCGTAAGCAAACCTACTACTTCGTACTTCAATTTATTGATTTATGCGGTTCTTGTGCATCTATCCGCATGCAGCTGATTTGCGGATACGAGTGTGGCTGAATAGTTAGACGTCGCTCGAAATTACATTATTTCCGGGACAAGGGAAAATTTTATAAAATTAGAAAAAACAATAATAGAATAAAGTTTCGTTCGTATATTATTTGCGCATGTGCATCGAACGTGTGCCTATGGCGCGGCTTACGGAAATTCTGTTTATGACAGAGACGTGTATACGCTCATTGTTTATATCTTGAAAGATTTGAAATGCATTAAACGAGGCCGCACACCACCTCAAACGTTGCACTTAAATACGGTTCCGGAATATTTCTGTTGACATCGTTTCGCGAGAAGTTTCAAATAAATTGAAATAAACCATTCTTGACCTGATTTCGTACGTTTAGCTTTTTTTCTTTTTCATGTTTCGAACCGCGGGAATACTTTTATATTAAAATGTGCGAATAGATCGATACGTCCCCTGCTACGAGACTCCTGGTTTTAATGTAATGTATACGATGAAATCTATAGACCAATATACAAGGTGTCCGATTTTAATAAACGATCGACAGCAGAACAGCATGTTTCATTTAGAACAAAATCGACGACGGTGGCGTGAGAAACCGATCGGTTCGGCATGGAACTGCATCGTGGGTAATCGAAATATTTTCGACGTTCCAAAGAGTCGTCGTACCGTTGACGTGTTTGGCTAAATGAATAGTTGTCAAGCATAGTGCGCCACGGTTCTTTTTACGGTCAGAACGATCCTACCAGATACGGGTGGTTATGTCACATGCATTGTATGCGAACCAATTAATGGCATTGTATCAATTTAAGAACTGATTCTCTCGGAAGTGACGCGATTAATATCTCCTTTTACGCCAGAGGTTATCTATTTTAACATTACGACACGCGGCTCGTCAAGGTTTTTCCCGTTAATTCGATATTACTCATCAATAATCGGATAATCAGAGTTGTTAAAACTAATTCGAATTATGAACCGAAATTAATACGTCTCTACAGTAGTCATCGTTTTCAATTCGTCAATAATCGAATGATTAAAGTTGTTATAGCCAATTAAAATTATGAAACTAAATTACCATGTTCCTAGTCGTCATTTACAATTTCATATTGTTATAAAAAATTTAATTTGTAAGATATTTAAATTTCATCCAAATCGGAGAAGTAGAACCGGTTTGTAAATAATTACCGTTCAAGTGTGAAACGCGAATTTACTAAATATCTGCGATTTATTAATATTCATTTAATCTAAGTGACCTGTAACATTGATAAATTAAGTGAAACAATGACAGCGTTCTATGCGAGAGAGACTGTCTAAAGGGCTTTGACGTCTTCATACCACGCCTACCATGACTTGGCTTAATCCAAACATTAGCGTGGCAACTCCATGTCCCAACCTCGAGGGGAAACACTCGAATAACTTATTGAATTATCAACAGATTATCGACGGTCACCGAATATCCTAAATATTATTAACAAATCAGTTTTTGATGTCGTGATTAATTCTTGAATCATAACCGAGAAGCTACATCCAACACAAGGAAACTTTCTCTAGCGATTATTATTGACAAAAAATGATGCGAATTCCATCCGATGATAAAAATGAATGATTAAATGCAACACAATAATTCTAACAATGTAAAAACACTGTTCTGTCAAATTGTTTAATCACATTTTTCGTACTCAAGGTCACCCGAAGGTCACGACATATTCAAATACATTTGTTCAGCCGCTGCAAGATGGAATAAAAAAGAAAATACAAGTTGTAACGACGACCTTGTACAGACTATGACAAAATAACCGGACAAAAAAAATGTCTGCCGTCTAGTTATTAACAATTATATTGGTAGCTTTCTGCTAGTTAAAATATTGAGAGGAATTCCGAAAATATCAAAAGTACTTAACCATAAATACACGCGGCCAGCATCGCTTAAGAATCCAACTGACGTAACGCGATTAGGCATTTTGTTAGGTGGGAATCATGTTTACGAAATTTTGTTCACGTATTCTTTTTTTTTTAGAAATTCGGTATTTTGGTTAACTGGGTTGTATTTCATTTATCGGTACAATTTCACTTTTGCTGACATTTAACACGCTCCGTTAATATTTGAGAATGGTTTTTCTTTTTATTTCAAGGACGAAGAAAGGTCGCGTAAATCGTCAGCTTGTTTCGTTTTAGACACGGGCTCTATTTGTTTATTTACTTCCTTAAAAGTAAACACTCGAAGTTATTTCCTCCCGTAGCTGCACGTACATATCACGCATATTCAATAATTCCCAGAGTGTTTGAAATTCTCTCACGGCAAGGAAACCACAAAATTCGGAGCAGAAATAGAGCCGATTCCTACAGTTGTTCACTTTCGATTGACTCGTTCCCTGTCAAGCATCTTTTTTTTCAGGGACAAATGAGTCCCTATTTTTCTCAAGGTCATTGCTCGGACGTAGGGCGGGGCCTTCAGCCGTCAATATTTTTGCATCCACTGGGTAAAAAATATTTAAAAATATTGATTGTTTAACATTGCGCTATGATCAACAGCGTAAGATTCACCGTGTGTGACATAACCAGGTCAGAACGTATCATCTTCGCGAAGAAAAAGAACGAAGTCGACACACTCAAATGACTCATCTGGCAGTAAAACTTCCAATTATGTAGCACGGCTGACGTATCAAGTACAACGTGTGCCCAAGACGGTATACTTGAATATGTATAAATGCCACCGGCATCGTTTCTGTCTTTCGTGTTCTAGATCACCATTAATGCTTTGATGTCAGAGAGTATACACCGCCGGTCAAAAGTATCTGGCCGCGATCAATGATGCCGGATAATATTATTTTATAACGTCATGATATAAAACTTTTACGACTCCCCCAGTGGATTATACATATTTCATCTTTCTCAGTCGTAAAGGAAGATACGTCTAGTCTTGTTCTTTGATTGGTATGATTGCTATACACGGACCGATTCGATTCGGTAAATACATTTTCATATACAGGGTGTTTCAGCTTACTTGATCACGAAAGACAGGGAAGAGACCTTCTCGAGGTCACTTTTTCCCAAGATTTCAAGGTCACCGACATTTTTTGAAATTGTAACCATATATTTTCATTAGAACAGTCTTATAGATAAGCAAATTCAATGACGTGCGATATGTTGGCCTTGACGTGACCTTCAACGAAAAATTCCTAACACAATTTCATGTTTTTGGAAGTAATTAGCGCTAAAAAACTGGATAATTGTATTCTATGATATGAGTATTTAACGACCGACAAAGTGCGAGCAAGGGAATTTTGTTAATGATGGATCATAGTCGATGCGAATTAATTTAAACAAACATTGTTTGACAAAATCTGTCAAATTCGTTTGTAGCTTACTGCCTCGCTCTGTAGCTTAACCTTGAAGCTATTTCAGTGGAAATAGTCGAAACTCGATTATTCAAAAAGAAGCATAGTTATACGTTCTTGAAAGTGAAACCGTATATCTTTGTTATTTCAAATTCTCGGGGATCTGTTTTTACCGTTCATATTAAATTAAAAGAGTGAAATGTTGCTGTCATTGTTCGGGACGGATAAACAGCGTTCAAAAACTTTATGATGCTGTCGGAGTTGCGTCGGTACAGTTGGTAAACATGTTATTGGTCACTTCGTGGATAGAAGACAGGTCGGAGGTTCTCTGTTCCAACAACAGTCCGTTATCCTATCTGATGTGATTTTGTTTATAATTATTTCCTTGACTATCGTTGATCCTTCAAACAAAATAGTTTTATTCTCGTAGGATCGTACGAAGGTCATCGCCTTTTTTAAAAACTCAAACATATTTTTTATCGCATCGTTTAATACATCTTTGTTTACGAGAGAGTGTTAGCCTGCTTATGCGAAAGAATAATTTTTTTAAACGATACAGTAGAGTTATATTATTATTTACGAGTAATTCGTTATTAATTAATGTAATATCAATAGGCTTTACAATTCGATCGTTGTACTGAATTTTGTTATAAATTGGATCCTGATTGATTAACGTTTACGAAATTATTATTCTCGCGAATTCATTCGCAAATGTAACATTTCGACCATTAGCATGCACAGGCAAATGTTTCGAGTAATCCACTTATCTGAACGTGAGTTCTAATTACTTGAACGAAAAATCGTAAGCAGTGGAGGGAATTAGATGTACTGTTATTACACGAACGACCCAGTTAATTGACTGTGCGCTTTCCGGTGGGATCGCGTACATGAAATTATACTGTGCCTTTATGTAAATGATCGGTATCTATCTACTTGGTTATCGCAGTTGCTATGTGTAACATTTGAGACTTCCATGAACCATTCAGAATTGGCCAAACGGACACCCGTTCCTGAACGCTTGGCGACGCTCTTTTAATTGCTTTACAAATTGTACACGCGTGGAGCACAACTGTAACATCGCTAAAATTGTCAAGAGGACGTTTATACGACGATTTCTAAATGTTAATTAGCATTATTTGAAAAGAGAAATTACTTTATCAAATTTTCGGTACACAAAAATAAAAATACCACTTCGTACCTTCAGCAACGTCCATCTTCGGTGCGTGTCCAACAATCGATGGAATTTATTTTTATCCTATACGATCCCACTATGAGAAAAATTCGTGCCACGATTCAATCAAACTCACTGGGGACCGTTTCCAGGTGTCAGCCAGCGATTTTGATAACAGTACACAGTGTTATAAAATACAGCAGCAAAACTGCTCCGCGTGTATTTTTTTTTTTATTTTCACTGACAACTGACGTTCACGTTGAACCGGTGAAAACGTCCCTCGAATTTGGGGATGGTAAACCTATTTTGTCCAATATCACGGAAGCTTCCCGAGATACATGTATGTATAAAAGAAAAAAATAGAAATTGCACAGGCGTGCGCGGCATCGAACGACAAATCGAAACGAGGAAATATAAAATAAAATGTTGTCTGCAAATTTTAATGCATTATCTTTTAGAATTTTAAATTTATCTTATTTTTGAAGAAATGAAGCTGACAAATACGATTCTATGTATTTTTTTACACGACACACCGATCTTCAAGGTCACACAAGGTCACAAAGAAACATTTTTCCTCTTTCATTCTTTTTTTTCGAAAAAAAACGCAGGAATGACGCGAACACCCGGTATATTCACGAGATGTTCCGATAGCAACTGATAGAACTGTGTCACCCGTCATGCGTGGGAAGATAATTATGGCTAACACAGAAGATATCATACGTCCTTAGATATTACGAGCGTGAGGATTATGCGACGACGTCGAATCAGCGGTACATCCTGCTCCTTGACGTCTCTCGTCCTTTCTTGACATTTACAGATGATAGTTTCCGAGGGAGTGTATAAAACACGATCACCTTTCTAGCGATACAATCCCCATCTTTTTACGACCAATGAACGAGCTCGAATAGTGCGGTCCTCGGAAAGTTTATTTGCAAAAGGATGTGCAATATCGCGATGCTAGAAAAATATTTTACCTTCGAGTGCAACTTCATTTTTAACACTCTCACGGAGGAAAAATTATTTCATTCTCTACACTTGCGTTGGCAAAATATAAACTAGAAACAGTCGCAAGAGTATTGGCAGCAGGTTTTCTTTATAATATTTAAATTAAAATACCTGCTAATTCGATATACATAAATTAAATAAATTAAATTAAATATAAGAGGAATTTATTAAATATAAATTTCATAGAAATAGTTAATTTTATATAAATAAGTAGAATTAATTATTTTAAATGTAAATTCTATAGAATTTTATTTTTAATAAATTTATAGGGGGATTTATTGAATATAACTTTCATAGCCACCTTTTTATCTAGAATAATTGCTGCGTAAGAAAATAGATGGTTCCATTTGAGAAATCACAGTTGACCTTCATAAGTCCTTGACGCGTCTACGTAATGCACGATACAAGACGTGAAGCACCTTTTACTGTAATTAAAATCATTCGAACTTAACAAAAGTGGGTAGGATACAGGGGTGGAACAAAAAATTATCTTGTCATTCTACTAAAATTATTATCTCGTAATTTTATTATTGTAATATTATCCCTAATGCAAATTAAAAAAAATATATCCCCCACGAGAAACAATTGGCATCGCAATGCGCCTCTCTGTAACCATCGAACGTGAGATATCGCTCGCTCCGAATACATAGCAGGAACAACGTAAATCGACGCGGTACTGTGTATCTGGTGAACCACCCCGTATATATGGTTTGCGTTTGCGCTCGGTAGGTTGAAGTCGGTTGCGGATAAGCCCAAGACTCGGTAAACCGCGTTCACTTTACTTTCCGAGCGATTCCCACAAGAACTCAATTCAGGCGTGAAGTCCTGTTCCTCCCGGTCCTCTCTCCGTCGTCGGTCCGGCGCGGTCGGTCGCGGTAACTGTCTTGTAAAGTGTTACCGTAGAGTCGAGTTCGCTTCCTCACACTTGGCCGATATTGTTAGCCGGTGGCGTCCGGATACTGGATAGTGGACGCGAGTCCCCGGAATCTTATCGCGGTGCTCCCTGTCCCGGGTAGCTGGAGGAGAGTCGTCTAGAGTCTAGAGCTCGAAGAATTACCGACTGTCTTCTCGCTGCAGCTCCGCTCGACGTTGAATGACGCGAACTACGGGGGCGAGAAACCGTAAAGTGCTTGTGAAATATGCAAAAAGCTCGTTTAGCTAGATAAGCACCAGTCTAAGAGTTGGCAGGAGCAGAATGCCACCGCTAACTGGGCGAAATGAGCGAGCACTAAGCGGGCACCAGTGCACTTTGGGAAGGTAGCGAGGCATGTATACAGGGTCGTATGAATCCGGAATATTTCCAACCGGTCCCAGAACGTTGGAGAAATTGCGAAATAATCAAATTACTAGATAATTGGTGGACCAACAATTTTGGGATCACCTTATATTTTTGGTAAAATTACAAGATAATTGGTGGACCTACAATATTGGGACTCCCTTATAATTTTAGTAAAATTACAAGATAATTGGTGGACCAACAATATTGGGACCCCCTTATAATTTTAGTAAAATTACAAGATAATTAATGAACCAACAATTTTGAGACTCCCTTATATTTTTGGTACAATTACAAGGTAGGGGGGGGGACAAAAATTTTGGGCAATTTGTAGACAATTTTTATTTCGCACAAAGATCCGCTGTCTAGGAATGGCTAACTAAAATTTATGTAAAAACAGTTCAAGCCTAGTCCTCCGTGGGCTAACGAGGACAATCTTCGCGAGTATGTAAAAGTCTAAGGGCCGAGTTACACGGAACGTTGTTCGGATAACCTTGACAACACATTTCAAGGTGATTGAAATCGACGAGCCAACCCCCACATCAAACAATTACCGAATAAACGTATTATTTTTGCGGAATTTGAACGGGTTTCCTCGATCCATGCGAAGGGTTCGCGGAATTTGTCGTGCAGATCGTGTCAGTCCATCGCTCGGCCAATGTTTTATGTATTCGAACCGCGGCGAATGGAATTCCCGAGGGAACCTCGGTCGGATTCTAATCCGCCGTATGTAAAGCGGGAAAGGGGAGCCGTTGTTGCTGGAAAGACGATTGCCTCCCTCCCCTGTACAAGTACACAATGGCCAAGGGAGGATGTTGCCGCCGCGCGACGAAAACGTGTTGACGCATTCATCGAAACCGTGAAATGGTAGGAGATTCGCGGGCAAACAGAGACCGCGGTAACAACGTGTCCACAAAAGGACTTCACACTCGGCTACTTCTGAAATTCCGCATAACCCATTGTGATTTCCCAGGCACGGCAGACCCTAAAGCGCATAAGTATACAATCCGCCAACCATAAACACAAACACGCTAGGCTTGCGCGCCCTCTGTCACGGTGTTGTTCTCGAAAATAATGTCGTTTCGCATTACCCGTTACACTTCAACGTTCGAACAATAACATACAACCGATGCATCAATTTTCGTTTATAGATTTTTTTTTTAATTTGCAAAGTCTTCGGATATTGAAATCGGTATAAAACTTTGAAAAGACGTGGAAAAATTTGATTTTTTTAAATTACCGCGCGACAGAGTTAAAAATATTATTAATTAATTGCCCCAACCCCCTGGTAGTGGCGGATGAAAAAGTGACACTTTCGGTAGAGACGATTGTCACACTATAGGAGGGAAGACTGTACTTATTATCCTCTGTGAATTTTTCGACGTTTGTTACCGTTTAATTCCACGTGTGTAAACGAATTAGTTTGTGTCGGAAGATAAAATTAGATGACAGAGGGGGTCGGTGAAGACAAGCTCGTCTCACAAATTAGTTTAGTAACAGGTAAAGCAGTTCGGCTGCTACTTCCGGCAAACTTGAAGAGTGCACAGGTATATGGTAACGGTTTCCAAGAGTTTGTTATTACGTTTTCTACTATACTTTAATTCGGGAAGCGTACATGTCCGCACCGCGAGTTCAACGCAGTGTCTCCTGTTCATCACAGCATATATTACATATTTATGTTTCCTGCGTTGTCTCAGAAATTTCCTTAAGTGCTATATTAGTTATGTAAATGACTCCTTTGGCTTGAACTTTCTAGAAGTTTCGCTGCTTAAATGCAGGACGCATAGCTTCGGAACTTCTCGAATGCACACAGAGAGGCACCGCGACAACCTCTATCCAGAGAATTTTAAGTTTCTTCGCGGGAAATTGCATCCGTGATTTATAGGAACGGGAGCACATTCGAATGCGATCTGAAATTACACGCTTGAGAAAAAAATTAACCCTCTTCACGTGTATCCGTAGCAACAAATTCTACGGAGAAATGAGATCTTGTTATTTTCAATTTAATTTCAACAACGTGTAAAGTTACTAATAAGAAAAATTCCCCTTTCTGTTGCAGGTATGTAGACTTCTTCGAACATTATGGACAATGTGACGTACCCATATTTTCCCTTCGGGCTAGAGAGGTAAGACGATTTGTTACGAAACGTGTGAACGCACCATAGTGCTTGTATTCATAATTTCTACGAGAGAAATCGGCATAGCAAGATTTTTTAAAATTCGGTACCGAAGCTAAAAATTCTGAAAAAATTCCTGGATGCGCATTCGAACAGCTCAAACGTGCCTGATTTTTTTCAGAATTTTCACTTAGAGAGAATACGAGAAAAATTAAGGGAAAACATGATTTTCTTGCAATTTCAATTTGATTTAGGGTCACTATTGACCCTTTACTCCCCGCTGTTTATAATTATTCCGTGCAACGGGGTTGCGTCTATTAAAGTACACGGAATCCAATTTATTTACGTTTAGTTTTTTTATCGCGATCCATCGACGATGGCCTCGATTAACACATTTCGACGGCCACGTAGAAACTGCATGCGCTCGGCTAATAAATATTCCACGATCTCGAGGGATGTAGCTCGGTTTGTGTGCGTGCAATGTGTCGAAAGTTGGCGCAAAAAAAAAACAAAAGAGTTTCAGGGAGAGAAAAAAAAAGTTAGGAAACGACCCCATTGACGCGATTAATGGGTCGATGTTAAGGAAAAGAGTAAGAAGGCGGAAGCGGTGTAATTAACATTTACATAAAACTGCTTACCATAAGATTAATCTCGCAAGTTTTCCGAGGCGCATATCGTATTATTTGCCACGTGACGACTGAAACTTCGTACAAGCGCCCTATTTCTCCATCGCTTTATCGATCTCCATGCCAGTGCCGACTTCATGGAGTTCCGATAACAAACTAACGAGTTTATTTTTAACGCATTTGAGGAGGAACTCCGCGGAGTGCTCGTGTGCATGCATTGTAGCGGCAAATTACACCGGCTCTGATAGCTCTTAATTGATTGAAACGAAGCAGTTTCTGCACACTATCGATTTTACCGGGAAAGAAAACAGTTCCGTTTCGCCTCTCCTCGCGTGAAAATAATCAAACTTATCATTCCCCCCCCCCCCCGAATTTCTCAACACGTATTTCTGTGCGTGAGACTTTCTCATTTTTTCTTTTTAATGAACAAAAATCTTGATAAAGCCATGATGTCACGCGATGAAAATTATAATTATCGATAATTAAAAAATTGTGAATTTAAAAAAAAAGCGTGGAAGAAATTATCCCCCTGTTTTCATGAAATCGTAGAACCCAACAAACCGATGAAAATGAATTTTCCAGAGTTTGCAGTGAAAACACGAGAGTGTCTACTAAAAATGTTGTCATTTGAGAAAAATGTTTTTTTCACCGTTTATTTTGCAATTGCTTTAAACAAATGCAGCGTTTTCGTGGCAGGTAGCTTTCAAAAATTTGAAAAAAAATATTGATATACCCTCAAGTGTCCCCTTTACGGGCCTGTTTTTAGAAAAGCGCACACTTTGAAATGGACGAAATTAAAATTAGTTGATGTGAACGCTGTGACATTTTACTGTAACTGTTCGGCCAGAAGAGACATCGGCATGAAATTCACACTGTAATTCGTTAACAAATTATATTCCTGTCTACTCAACATCTCCAGCAACCCTAAATACAGTAGAAGGCCGTTCGGATAACAGAACAGTTCGACGATAGAGACTCACTAACTAACCCCACCCTCCGACTCTCTTATTTGTTCCGACAACAGAGGTCGACGTTCGGATAATAGAGGTTTGTTATTTTCGTACATAAAGGTCGTGCGACTGTCCGCAACAGGCCTCGTTTCCTCCTTTGTTGGAGTCGTTGCATGAAGGTCAGTCGCACACGTTCTATTATATTGTACATACTTCAACGTACACCTTCATAGAACTAACAGTACACCGTGCCGTAGTTCGTACAATATAATAGGCTCGGTTCACAGTTCGTATACAGGGTGTCTCACGCGTAACTGTCTTCCGTTAGCCAGATAAAAAGGAAAAAGGTCTCGTACAAAATTATTTGGTTTCCGGCTGCAAAATGCAATAGAGAAAAATTCGTAAAAGAAATTCTTTAAGGTCATGTCAAGGTCATGGTACACCAGGCAGAAGCAATAATATTATGTACAGAGAAAATATGTAGTGCTATTTAAAACAGAAAAAAAAGAAAAAGCGACCTTCACTTTTTTAAAATGGCACTACATCTTTTCACAGTACATAATATTATTGCTTCTAAATGACTTAAAAAAAAACCTGAATTTTATGTTAAAACTCTTAAAAAATTGTGTTTGTTCATCTGAACTGATAAAATCAAAGGTAGCAGAAAAAATGCTATCCAGGCTTAAGGCGTTTCACCTTGTTTATCAGACAAGATTACATTTCGTTTGACGAGATGGCATGTAAAGTTTGGACGCGTGCGACGATGAAAACAACACAGATTCGATATGGATATCACTGTACGCTTTCCAAGAAGTTTTTTAATATAGATTCCTTACTACGAACTGCATCGAACGTATGGCATCGGAGAGCGCGCTGTCGCGAAAACCAACGCGCGCATGCATACTTGCATCCACCGTTGAAAGTCACTTCGAACATCATCCGGGATATCCTCTTTAGAAGTCCTAACTCTGCTTCATCCTCTGGTTTCCTAGTCCGACGGATGAACAGATAAGTTTCTTCGCTTCCCGCGTATACATATGTGTATAACCCTTTCTGCGACTCAGAGCAGCGTGCATCGCAGCTATGCAGGCGCATACACAGCGAGAGACTTAACGAGCTATGTTTCTAAATCTCACGGTTCAACTGTCGGTTACCGGACCACGACACCATCAGCGGAACCAGGATTTGTTGAGATGGAACGAACCGTTCGACGGATACTTGTCCCTATCTGCGTCCCCATTGGCTATTCAGCATGTTAGGAACAATTATCCGGGACCGTGTAAACAAAGAGACAACAAAAGAGAATTTTAGGTTAGCCCTTTATCTCCTCGTGCCGTCTATCGCCAGATCAGGGGAGCAGACACGTGACCAGGCGGAAGGGTGGGGGACAGCGTCGTAGAAGGGGAACGGTAGAGTGGGGACACGAGTCATATGGTGAACTATAATGATTAATTGCAGGGGAAGTTCCGTTCTTTAAATTGGCTATTGAGCATGTTAGGAACAATTATCCGGGACCGTGTAAACAAAGAGACAACAAAAGAGAATTTTAAGTTAGCCCTTTATCTCCTCGTGCCGTCTATCGCCAGATCAGGGGAGCAGTCACGTGACCAGGCGGAAGGGTGGGGAACAGCGTCGTAGAAGGGGAACGGAACAATTATCCGGGACCGTGTAAACAAAGAGACAACAAAAGAGAATTTTAGGTTAGCCCTTTATCTCCTCGTGCCGTCTATCGCCAGGTCAGGGGAGCAGTCACGTGACCAGGCGGAAGGGTGGGGGACAGCGTCGTAGAGGGGGAACGGTAGAGTGGGGACACGAGTCATATGGTGAACTATAATGATTAATTGCAGGGGAAGTTATTTAATTTTTGTTGTGACGAAGAAATTCGTACATTTCTTTTCCGTTCTTTAAATGATCGCATGGATGAAAAACAATTTGTTGTTTGTCACTATAGATTTACGAACAAATGATACTGTCAGCCGCATACAGACGAACTATTGAAAAAAGGAACGCAAAATCTGATGACTGCGCGCGTTGCGATTGTACACGTTGATGAATGCGTTAACGAGTTTTTCGAAAATTCACGACTACGCCGCTACGAAATACCGTTCTACAGTAACCAATTTAGTGAACACAAATTGCAACTGATTTTACGGTTCGTCAACGGAGAAATCGCGATTTCGAGAATAAAGAGTACCGTGTATTTAATCGACGACGGAATAAGTGAATTTATTTGCCGACGACACTGTCGTTCAGATTTTTCGACAAAAATATTTTTATTAAGCGACGCGACGGGTTCGGTCCAGAACGGCCACGTCGATTACTGTTCATTGACACTATCTACATATAAACGAACCACTAGGAAACAGGAACCGCGAGAGGCGAGCTTTTACGGGGCGATAATATGCAATTCACTGAACATATCGATTTCTGGATTGGTTCTTTTGTTACGGAGTGAGAACTCGCGATGGTATCTGTGAAATCGGGGAAGCAGGATCTGGGTGGCGAATAGAAACACGAATTACACGGAATATCTTCGCGAATATTTCGTACGTTTCGTGCGAAAATCAGTTAATGGTTCAACGAGCTGTTATCTATAACGCTTTCTATTTTAAAGGTTCGAAATCAAATTCCTCTATGAAACAAAAATGTACTTCCTCGAAAGGGGAGGTTCCTCGGGTCATTTGAAGAAACATGTTCCTTTACGAAAATCTTCTGCGCGGCTTCGTTCGGAAGTTATCAACGAAAAACACGGACCAATCGGAGCGCGCCTACAGCGAACGAATCCTGTCGGGACCTGTCGCAGCGCTCCGCTTGTCCGTGTTTTTCGTTAATAACTCGTGAACCGAGCCACGGAGAAGATTGCTGCAAAGGAAAAAGTTCCGTCAAATTACCCGATCAACCCAAATTAACCGGAGTAACGAAAGTTTTTGTACAATTAAATTTTTCTCAAGGTTTTTCAACTTGTTTGTATTTTCATTTATTTGCATCTCGTAGAGGTTATAAAGCGACAGGTGATCCTCGCTATTTATTTTCCGTCCGCGGCGAGTATTTGTCCCGTGGCCCGCGAGAAATCTCGTGGGGCTGGCACACGGACAAAGGAGATGGTACCAGCGTTGACGCTCCCGTGGTCCCAACGCTTCGGCTTTGATGTCACACGGTACACAGCATGTGCGACCGCTCAGCCAATAGTTCGCTAGAGCCGAAAATGTGCGTGCGAATCGAGGCGTGCTCCTACCGCTCCGACCAATCAGCTTCCCTCTCCTATTTCTCGCGCTGCGCGTTGCGCACAGTACCGGCGAGCGCGACGTTTGGCGTAGAAACGCGCAGTGACGTCACAATGTTAAAGAAAATCCCCCCGGATGCGCTGAAAACTAGGACAATGCCGGGGAAACCTTTTTTATGCAGGGTGTTTCCTACTTTTCCGGCAAGAAAGTAAGAAAAAAAATGTTCTCTTCCACCTACAGTTGATTTTCTTCAAACCCGTACATGCCATAAATGCATAAACGCCGGGCTCCTCGCGCAGTCGTTGCAAAGTGAATTACCTCGACATGCATATACGCGTACAATGAGAGAACGAAAGAAAGCGAGCGAGAGAGAGGGAGCCAATTAGACCGCAGGGTCATCTTTTCTCCGGACATGCGCACAAAGAACAACCATTAGCACCGAGTCAATCTGTAAAGCTCGAACCTGAGGAATTGGTGTCCCTAAGGAATGCGCGAGGTCCTGGCGCTTCGTTTAATTTACACTTCATACTTCAACCGACTTCGCATCCGCACAAAGAAAACCGTATTTCCTATTCTTGTTATCAGGCGTAATGAGAGAGCTGCATTGCGCATGCGAACTCGTCGCATTCAAACTGCCGTAGACACGCGCAGAAACTTTGTCCGCCTTGAATATTTTTGTAATCCGGATATTGTATTTACGAAGAAATTTTAAATAGAATCTCGTTGCAATATAACCTTTCTCTATATTTTTCGTTTCTCCAGAGAAAGAAATCTCTTTTGCAACATTATATTTGAAAAATTACAGGGGAAACCTGAATTTCAAATCTTTATTATTTATTAACTAATTTTACACATATAATATATTATTATTTTAATTATAGGAAATTTAAATATTTATACTGATATTCAAACAATTTTCAGTAGATAAAAAAGACCTTTGCAAAAAACATTTTCAACTTGTAAGATAAATAGAACGTTGAAATTTTTTTTTCTAATTGTTCACAAATTATAAAAGAGCATTAATATTTTTTATTTTTCATCTTACCAATAAAAATTGTTCGAATATCACAAAAAATAAAACATTAATATTTTTAATTACATCTGCAATTTAAAATAGTTTTCTAAACACTGTAGAATCTGCAACTTGTTAAATAGTCCACGAAAATACGGGTTTGTGTGCAAGTTCAATTACCGCGAATCACTGTAAGAAACGGTAACTCATTGTCGTGTAGATACTGATTTCTTTTTTGCCCAACACGTGTATGGGCGGACCCTTTGATCGTTATAATGCTTTCCCAGTGATTAAAAATATATCTGTTTGCCGGACGCATCATTAATCCCTTGGGTAAGAGCTTAATCCTGCAAATAGCTAAGTAAACAGGCGCAATTCCATTAACATAGATCGGTGTCGTCTTTACAGTGGAACGGGATCTCTTGATGTGTGCGTTGTGTTAATTACGTCCTACATTTACGTCGCGTTTCACGGTGTTCTATCGTCGTCCGCGGCCACACAAGGATATCGTTTCTAATGCGACATGTTACCGACCCATTACATTTACCGCATTGCACTCGCATAATCGTAAAAACGCATCAATTTGTAACGGGTCAAGAGTTTCGAACAGATCGAGCTTCTCTTCTTCGCCGGTGCACGGTTAATCATGGAAATGTCTCGTTTTCGCATTTCGTTCGTGTTATACGAAACGTGAAAGAAGTCATATATTTTTTTCTTTTTTAATTTATTTATTCATCAATGATTCGGATCAAGCGTTCTTCTCTCTAAATTGCAACCCCGCTTGGAGGTACGCCGCACAGTGGGCAATTCGGACGAAATCGGCGACGAAATCAAAGAACTTTCGATAGAAATGAGATAGAGCGATGAAATTTTTTAAAAATTGTAGCCAAAACTTTGTAGAATATGGGAAAAATAGGAAGATTATGGTACGAACGTTTTTTAACCTGGATAAAATTCGTTAAACTTGTACAATTTCAAGAAAATTGTGGTTTTTTAATACCACGCGCGGAAAAATTTTTTTAATACATGCTATACATCATTTCCCGTAGATTTTTTCACGCTAATTTCAAATCTGGTTTCAAAATTTGTCTACGACATCAGGATTTTGCAAAAAATCTATTTTTGTGACAAGAAACTAATGAAATCTTTTGATTGAAATCAGATTTGAAATCAGCGTGAAAAAATCTATGGGAAATGATGTATAGTATGTATTAATAAAACTTTTTCCGCGCGTGGTACTGAAAAACTACAATTTTCTTGAAATTGTACAAGTTTAACGAATTTTATCCACGTTAAAAAACGTTCGTACCATAATCTCCCCATTTTTCCCATATTCTACAAAGTTTCGGCTACAATTTTTAAAAAATTTCATCGGTCTATCTGATTTCTATCGAAAGTTCTTTGATTTCGTCGCCGATTTCGTCCGAATTGCCCACTGTGCGCCGAGGCGCGGTAATACAGCCTTTGCTTCGTGTCGTCCAGAAGTGGACAAAAGGTGGTCGTTACCGGTGCTTGTAACAATATTGCAAATGAAATGTGAGCACAGGTGCAGGGAAAGGAGAACAGAAATAAAATGATGTGCAACCACGCTAATGGACAACACTACACGACACTAACCTAACCCAGACCAACCTCTCCTTCAGAGTAATTACACTGTAACTTTATCAGTAGCGTACATTAAGGACGGTTTATTATTTTATTAATACGTTTAGTTTGTTCTGATGTCGACTGTAGTACAGACAGCATTTGTGTTTGTACGTAGTCGACCACCACTTCCTTCTAAAACCCTGTTAATTTTACAATAAATAATAATAATAAGTTATTATTATAAATTACTATTGTATTATAAAATATTCTATATTATTAAAGATGATAATAATAAGTTATAAATAGAATGAAAGCCCCCGAGATAGAAACAATTTATACTCTATAAGGAAAGAAAACTTGACATAGTAAATTAAAATTAAAATTTTTCGTCTTGCAATTAGGAAACTAATAACTAGGCTTATTTTGTTTCCTTTTCAAAATCGTAACTCCCGTCTTGGCTTGCTGAAAGTTTTCTGTTCGTTGCTCGGAACGGGCAATCTCGCTACCGAATAAAATCCCGGAACGAGCGGGCATGATCCCTGCAAATGAGCGTATAAAAACGCGAACTCGCCAACTATTTACCAGCGATCATCGTTGCACGCTTCGAGCGAGCTTTCGGTTGCTCGAAACAAAGCCGAGGCGAGTTATGATAATGCATACGTTGCGTATTCCGCGGCATGAAAGGAGCCCACGAAGAGTAAATTGCGCTTTAACTCCCGACTTTACACCGTCACGCCGGCGACGGACTATTTCTTAATCGAGTCACGAACTATACCGAATACCTTTCTACGAACGTGGAGAACGAAACTACCACTGGCTGAACGCGGGGCGAGCCTCGTCGAAAAGCCGCCTCCTTTCTCGAAACTCTCTTCATTCGAACCGCGTATCGACCGCTCGTTACGACATTATTTCACCTCTCTGTATCTGCGCGTGCTTGCACTTTGATGTCGCTCACGCTACTCCCCCGCTCTCTGCCACTTTTACAAACGTCCACAAATTTTCCTACGAGCGTCTAAAATAATTACCGCTGGCCCAGGGGCGGATACACGATATCGCGGGACCCCGCGACGCGACGGGCGGCCTGCAATCGTAGGGGGCGCAAAATTTTTGCATTTATTATCTCATAATTTTACTTGTTCTTTTTTTATGTAATGCAAGTTTTCTTTCTCTGTACAAAATATAAATTGTTTTTTTTCTGGGGGCCCAAATTTTTGGGGGGCCGAAAATTTATTGTTCCGCCGCTGCACCAACTGCTGTGTGCCAGAGGGGAACGAGAAACCACGTGGTTTCACTTATCCCCTTGCCTTATTTTAACGAGTCAGACTCGTGACGAAGATTTTAAACGAAGTCTAACAAATACGAATGTTCCGCCTTTCTTTTTAGACGAAATAAAATTTGATTTGTTTGTAATCAATATTTCAAATCAATGTAGCAATGCAAAAAATATAGGTAATCTCTTCTACTACATTTTTCGGGATGAAAACGTTTTAATCACTGCAACCGTAAAGAAAATGGTACGGCAAGGGGTTAATACTCGAACATACCCTTTGCACTACGATTTATTTTACGGCAGATGAGGGGAGGGGGCACGAATCCGAGGGGAAAAAGTTATCCCCTCTCTGCCAGTGCCGGATTAGTCACGTGACATCGTGACGCACGCACGACAGAGGCGACGCGCGTCACGTGACCGGCCCGTGGGGAATAGCGTCGGGAGTGGGGACAACGGTTAAACTGTTAAAATAATTTCTGAAAAATTCCAATGGCTTTTGCGCCTCCAATCATCGGAGAGTAATACGTTATGCAATCAGAGTCGGGGAGTGTGTTTGCTCAGCGATCGCGACTAGCTATTTGGAAAACGGTTTAAAGCAGTACTTATCATGGAGCAAGATCGAGTATAAGACGTGCCTACTTGAAATCCCTCTCGGTCTCAAGTGGATAAGAAAGATTATGCAGTTGTACAATACGAAATCTGATTAATACTTGATACATGCGCTTCCGTGAAGATGAAATTATCGACGTTCGTGAATTAACAATATTCGAGCACGTCGGACATCTGTCGAGTTCGCCGAAGTTTATTTTCCAACGAGCGAATCGTTTCTGCGCGTACGAATTAAATAACAGAATAAAATTCCTAGAACTCTCTCTCTCGAAACGTCCCACTCGTGTTTACTCTTTCCTCTGTTAACGGCATCGCGTTTTATAACCGCAAGACCAACAATTTAGTTAACTGGAGTAAAGTCAACATCGCCGCGGCAGGGTCAGCATAATGAGGTGCGCGTTTAACGAGTACTATTTCTTTTTTTCTTTTTTTTTGTCGTGCACATTCGAGACAATACAAAATACAGAAATTTCTGCTCGGAAGAATGGCGGCGAATCGCGGAAAATGTTCTCTCGCGGTCTGCAAACACGGGACTCGGAGCTACGGTGAAAAAGCACGCGTTTTAACAACGCGCACGCGGAGGCAGAGTAATAATTATAATCGCGGGATGTGTGGGTAGAGTAAAAAGGCTTTGCAAAGAATTCACCTTGCGATACCATTTGTATCGCGGTGAAAACGTTTGTCGCGTCATCGGAATTATGACGGAGATATTTAGGTGGCTGCATTTGAGTGGACCACCCTGTACTTTTTGGTTTTGCGACAGACGAAGGTAGTATATGAAATGATACAACGCGAGGGAGGAGCCAGTGTTTGGGAAGAAATGAGAAATGGCGGTTTGCTTAATAATTCGCCGGTTGACTCGAATGAATTTGAAACTGAAATTGCGCTAAAACTAGGGGAATACGGGGAGTTCTGAGGGCTTGAAACTACGCAAGAGAGCCGGGCATACAATCGAGCAAGGTTTAAAAAGTTTTGCCGGAGAACCCGGAGTTGGTGGGGTATGAACGATGAACTTTTTTTTTTTAACCGGTAAATACGCAAAAAGCGGAGAATCTTATGAAAATATTCGTAACGGTGAAGAAAATCAGGTAAAATCTTTCAAAATGTTGAAATTCAACGTGTTCGTGCGCGAATTTGTACAGAAATGTTTACATATTTGTGCATAATTAATTTTTAGCGATACACTGTGGGATCGATTGTGTACCGGGCGTTCTTAACGACCGCTGATTGTAACCCTCTAACGAGGCAGCGGATCAATTCGTAATACGTATAACGATTATTCGCATAATACGAATTAATCTCGTCGACTGAATCGTCCTACTTAATGAGGATATTATACGGTGGAGCCTCGGAAATCGAAACGCCGATCGACGGAAAATTCGCATATCGACTCATTGTTCTGTAATTAACAGGAAATCGTGTACGGAGCGAAAGGATACTACTTAGAAACGGATCGGAGATAGTAATTAGTGAAAACGTTATAAAATCATCTCTCTGCCGATGTCGGCAGACGGTATCGTTGCGGACAATAACAGTAACATACGTGTCACTTGTTGTTACAGATTACAAAATGGGTTGTTTTGGGAGCAAAGACAAGTTGAGCAAAGAGGACATGGATTTCTTAAAGTCGAACACGAGATACGATGAAGCGACTATAAAAGACTGGTACAAAGGATTCAAAGTGAGTATGGTATTTCAATATAATAATGTGCGGTGCGAAATTACGTGTTCAGTTTAATTGTTGGAGGATATTAAAAACTGACAAAATTTTGGGCAGCTCACACATTGTCCAATGAGCAGCACAACAACTTTTCCCTATACACTTAGCCCTCTTATTCACTTATAGGTTCGTATAGGAAATCTATGTTATCGACATCAGTACGTGCCTGTGCTGCCTCCTAGCGGCTCCGCAAGTACACGACACGCGACGCTCGCTACAACATGGCGGCACCCATACCTGTAGAATACGCCTCAAATCGCTGAACTTTCAACACGCATAACTTTTGAACCAGTGGAATCCTAAGACTGATACTTGAATTTTCCGCATTTTCTCGTCAAAATCTAGAGGATTGTGTAAAAGAAAGGCCAAAATTTTTGGTCCCACTAGGCGAAGTTTAACCCCTCATCAATGTTTTAGGAGTCCGAGCTACCCAAAATTTGGCCAGATTTTATTACCTTCGTTTACGTTTAGACACTTGTATGACTGAAAAATGATTGTCGATCTAATCGGTTCAAGATCTGCCCGACAATTTGCTATCACATAATTTTGAACCATTTTTGTAACAATTTAAAGTTATTAAATCATTCGCATCATTTAGCATTTAGAAATTGCAAGGTGGATGGAGAGGAAATGTTACATTGTTAATATATTCTAATTAAAATTTATTAGCATTAGTTCGTAATCAATTTTCAAAGCGTAACTCAGTTGGTTAGGGCGAATCGAATTTTTAAACACCGGAGATAGACACGCACGCTAGGCGTCTAGCATTATTCCAGTTGAATCGAGAGGACTAGCACTCGTCCTTGAGCAAATCGAACCTTTTCAGGCTTGCCACTCCCATTCATTCTATCAGATTAAACTTTATGCGATGTCATTTGTCTTGCGCTTTTGAAACAGACAGTATTGCCCCCATTACCGTTTCAACGGTACTGTTTCTGAATCCTTGGGATGCCGGACACATAAAGCGGTCAGGGTTTATTTATTCCAACTTGAATTTTAAAACCTCCTTTCTCCAGACGATAAACAGAAATCTCTTCCACGCACAAGGGTAGACGATAACGATTGACCGAAACGACGATCATAACTCCCGGGCGAAGCCGCGGAGAAGATTCGCGCAAACGAAAAAGCTACTTCGAATGACGTCAGGGACATCCCCTTTCAAGAAAGCACATTTTTGGGACATATTCTCTATTTCGCGCAAGCCCAGCATCCCCTGTAAATAGTGCATAAATCGGACCGCAAACAAAGTGTCTGGATGCATTTAAATGGCCTCGGAACTTTCACATTGATTTCCATTGAAATTATTCCGGGACAACTAGAACGAATGACAATCCGATGGGTATGGAGCATCAAATATCTCAAAGGAATTCCAATAACTCTCGTCTGCTAATCAGAGACAGTCATGACCTCGCGCTTGTCGTCAAGGAATATAAGTTTCTCCTTTTCAACGTGGACAGTATCTTCGCACACTCATAATGGTATCAGCTTCTCCTTCGTATGTAAATCACCTTATTTTTACCTTTCTTAGGAAACTCAATTGTACTCCCTTTGAATGTAGCAAGTTCAATTCACGAGCTCCTTATTGTGCAGAATTGAATAAAACTAACGGCCAGCGCGCCTTCAAGAGTGTATGCGTACACTCCTCGACAATACTATAAGATACTATAAAATACAACTCAGTATTACGAAAAAGAATTTTCCCCATCCCATACACAGTAGATTTTGACGAGAAAATTCCGAAAGTCCAAGTTTCGTTTCTGCAGGTATGGGCGCCGCCATGTTGGTATATAGTTGTGCGTCGTTTAACGAGCGCAGTCGCTAGATGGCAGCACAAGCACCTACTGATGTCGATAACGTAGATATCCTACACGAATCTAACCCCGACCAATCTAAAGTTTAAACGATTGATTTTTTATTATTTATTTGTGTTCGATCTGTGATATAGAGCGGCTATGACAACCTGTCATCGAACAGTAATTGAAATATAAACTTTAAACACACGTAACTTTTGAACCAGTGGATTCCTAAGACTAAAACTCGGATTTTCGGTATATTCTCGTCAAAATCGACAGGATCGTATTTTAAAATGTGCAAAATTTTTGGTCCCGTAAAATGAAGTTTAACCTGCGTTGAAATGATGAAGTAACATGTCATTGCAGTTGCATAAAGCTTAAGCGAAATACGCTGTTTCCACGTCAAATTATCTGAATCGTGAATTTTTTTTGTGCCCACATCGCTGAAATGTATGTAGCTACGTATCCAAGAGCAAAGATCGTCAACGACGAGAACAAGTCTTAAGTTTGAGATCTTGAATAATCACCTTAGCCGAATGTACTGATTACAAGGTGACGATTCAATTTATTTATCCGGTCCATTCCTGGTGGTGGTGGTTTGCGGCCTACTTATTTTCTATGGAGATATGGCGTAAATGCCGAGGTGCTCCAGGATGCCGCTGTACAGCCCCGGACAGATTAAATGTTTATAGCTCTTAACGGCCGGAGCGAGAGTTAAAAACCGAGAACGGTTCGCGGATCCCCGAGCTGCATTCGCAGCAGTCATTCGAAATTGTCTTCTTTTTTCGCGTTCCGAGTGAAAAGCTAGTGATGACACCAGGTTTTTCTTTTTTCTGTGTTTGACGTCAGGAGAAGGTATACTCTGATACCCAAAATACGTGCACGCGAATTTCATACTTTCGTCACGAACACGTACGTATCCGTGTCCGTGGGTACACTCCGGGACAATAAGATCCCACACATTTCCACGATTTATTTTTGCATTGCAACAGATATTTGTTTTTATACATCACCTCTGTATAATAACAAGACAGCGGATGTTTATGCATTTATGGCAAAAATTAGTAGGTGTAACAGTAAAAATATTAGAAAAATTTAAAGACACTGTTATATTATTTTCGACCTATTAAATATATTAAGAAAGGAAATAAATTTCTATGTCACTCCAATTTGTTGTAATTGACATGAAAAAATTTGATTTTGCATAAAAATCCGCTGTCCAGTAATAACATATATAGAAAAAATCAAATTAGATTTTACCAATGTGTTTAATGTAAATTCTTTTTGTTTAATATTCTATTTAATATTTTTATGCGTCCTCTTTACGTTTAATGACAGCAGTGGTTTGGTAAAGATTCCGAGAATTTTTTAATACTTCTCCGAACGAATTTGTTTAAAAACAGTTTCAGATTGTCCGCTGTACAATGCCAGATAAATAAATAAATTGATCAGGTTGTACAGGCACAGTCTTCCTAATGGGTTTTCTCGTATCTAGATTGTCCGAATGTAATCAAGAAGAAATGCCCTTACAGTTGATAGGAGTTAAGCGAGATCTTCATAACGCCTTAATTGAATGAACTGATTAGAAGGTGACGGTGCAAGTTATCTGGTCTTCCCACCGTTGCTGGTGGTCTGTCCCCTTCTTATTTAATAACGGAGATACGAAGGAAAACATCGAGTGCTCTGGATGCTATTATACCGCTTAACACGAGCCACGTGGATCATTTCTTTCGTGGCGATCATCGCCCTCCAGCAATTTTCCACGAAAATTACTCGATCGATAGCGCATCAAGTAAACCCACTTTCCGTCGATCTCCGAACCCGTACGTTGTCTGCGTAGTCTCATTTTTTCTCGATTTAATCGCGCCTGAAACTTCTGATAAAAAGCACACTTCAGCTATCATATTAAGGAATTTTTTTCCGATTTGTCAGTTGTGCAAAATACAAAAAAAATCCATCATTCGTACTGAAGGATAAAAGCGTTTATATTAATTTAGGGTTGACCTTCACCTGAGGGAACCAGAAATTTTCAACTTTTTTTTATACAGTCCTGTAGATTTTGACGCGAAAATACCGAAAATCCAGGTTTCAATCTTAGGAATCCACTGGTTCGAAAGTTATGCGTGTTTGAAGTTCAGAGATACTCGCCGTTTCTCACCGCCATGTTGTAGTGGCATCCGCGTCACGTGGTGATACGTACTCTTATGTTCGAGTAACAGTATGAAAAACAACAGGGCCAGCTAAATCATTGGAAATAGCGATTTTGTTTCTTTTCATTCCAAATAAAGTTTGCCCTTTTCCGTGGACACCGAACAAAATTGGTGGCCACGCCGAAGAATATCGGATTACTTTTTTCCGACGGGCCGCGTCCCAGGCATTTCGCTTTTTCATCGGCGCTTTCTTCTATGGTGCGTGACTACGCCCCGAGCACAGGCAAATGACAGAGCGAAAGGCCATTCGATACACCAAAGATAACGCGTGATGTCACCGCTCCCTTTGAAGCGAGTCGAAAATGCCTAATTGTTTCGTGGACGTGTCGGGGTTCGCGAGGCACGCGAGACTCTCAAACGCTATTTTCTTCGAAATGTTCGACGTTTCGATGACGTCATTGGTAACGTCAAAAGGATGCTTTTCTACAGGTTCGCGAAAAGTCTCCGATGCGGCGGAGCGATCGGAAATATGGATGAACCAGCGGGGGCAACTGGTGAACGCAAAAAGTGGGGATGACTGTGGGAGAGTGAAAGAGAGAAAATGCTCGCGAAAAGGAGAAAAAAAGAACGGAGAAGGAAGAAGTAACGATTAGAATGGCGATAATGACAGACTGAGAAAGTGGAGAATAGGTGCAGTACGCGAAAGAGGGAGGGGGTGGTATTACGATACTAAGAGACCTAGAGGGTAGATAGCGGAACAAAGTGTGCAGAGAAATGAAAAGAATAGTAGATAGTCGGACGATACTGTGGGAATGGAGGACGAAGTACAAAAGAGAACTCTCAGGAACCGGGAGAGACAGATCGAGAGGGAAAACGACAAGAAAACCAAATGAAGCTGAAGGTCGACCATAGGAATTTATAGAAACGGAAAAATGAAACTGTTCTTCAACGTATACCTACAAGTTGCAAGTCTGGACTAGTTTAATGCGATTTTTAATATTCAAGGTCACGCCAAAGTCGTTACTCTGATCTTGGCTGTATTACGTGACGTACGAGCATACCGTTTAAAAACATTTTAATATTAACAGCAACATTTTACGGAGTTGACATGAAATGGCTGGATAAAATGTTCCACGAGCCGAAGGAAGTGTCAAAGTTGAAGTAAATAAAACGGCGAGCCGGAGCGGAGGTGTGAAAATGAATTGGCGCGAGACAAATTCCAGAGGGAGAGGCGATAGATACATAGGAGATGATGCAAAAAAGTTTGGAACATGTGATGTTTAACCGGTGAGTGAGGATAAACGCGGGGAAAGAGAAGTGAATGGTGGTCGTTAGAGAAGAATAGAATAGAGATAGAAGGGAAGAGTGTAGAATAGAAACAGAATGGAAAGAGTGAACGGGAGAAAAATTTTAGAAGCGCGCGGCGAGAACAAAAAGCCTAAACTAGGTGCGAAATTTAGAAGAAATGGATGCATAAAAGATCAACGATTAGGAGTGAGAGGTGCAACCGACGCTGTGAAAGGATATCCTTCCTCTGTACAGAGTGTACCAAAAATTATGCGTACGCTTTGGATCGGTGGAGACGTGTTTGCAAAATTAAGTGTTTGTAAACTATCCATTTATTTAGAATACCACATTATGGGCTAAATATTCGTTGAACTACCGGCAAACAAAACCGTTGATGAATAGCTTATCGGAAGAATCGTTTTTTGCTAGGAGAATCGGACCGCTGCAGGTGAATAAGAGATTTTGGATTCCAATCTGATTCCGTTCGGATTGAACGGTTCGGATAACACGGAGGAAGCATTCGGCTAAATTCGGTCACGTCCGTTCAAGCCCGCCTGTTGCATAACTCTACCCTGCTTCCGGATACCCGCTTGATTTGCATCCGGATATGTCGAAATGACCAACGATATTTCGGATTTAATCAGATTGCCGCGCACCAGCTGATTATGTCGAGCGAACTCGACATTTTACGCGCTGCAGCGAACTTTGTTTCCTATAAAATTGCTGTCTCTATCAACAAATACAAAGAATCTGTTAATGTTTTCTCATCGGTGTTCCAACACCGTGTTCAGCCACATTAATCCAAGTAGTAATTATCGTACAACGTACACTCTTTTTATTGTCAGAATTTCGCTTCGGCAACTGTTACGTCTCATTTCTGCCCTCTTAGTTTCGCGGCGCTAATTAGCGATGAGCTAGGCTCCCGAGGATAATGACGAGGGTAACAGTACGAAAAGCGAGTGAGCACTCGCCTGCACTATGTCCGCCTAAGAGAGGCACGTTCAAAGTAAACTGTGGAGTTTAAGCTCTCATTTTTTCCCCATTTGTTCACCACGTTGCCTTCTCGCCGAGTGTCTCCTATGAAATATTCGAAAGAAATATGAAAAGAATTATTATCGTCGATCTCGAATGTGCTCGCAACCGTTCGATCAGCACCACACGAGACTCGAGTGTCGCGAGATTTTAATAAATATGATCCCTAAAACATGAAGATACAGTGAAAAAAAGAAAGAATTTTTTATTTTTTTCGTTTTGTTACAATTACAAAATTGCGGAGTTGCGATCATCCTTAGACCATATATACTAATAGACCCGGCATATGTATAATATGTGTATAGGAAAACCGAGAATTCAGTGTCCGAAAGATGATGGGACACTGTGACGTCACAAGATAAGTCTTAAGATAATTTCAAAATACTTTTCATTGTAATACCTTAATAAAACACATAGAATAATCATTTATATCTCAAATACAGTTTGTATATTGATTATTTCATGATAAAATGCCAAATTCTTTGAAATTATCCTGTTCATTCTTTCCATGTACTGTGTACCCCATGTAAGCCAAGCGTAGGCAGCGTCGATGAGCATAGCTTGTACATCTTTTGAAAATGTGACGTCACAGTGTCTTTCAGCTGATTTCATCTTTCGGACAGGGAAAATTATCTACGCCGTGTCTATAGGTATATGGTCTAAGCGATCATCCGATTGCGCGTCCAGCGAAACCTCGACAGCTTGAAAGCAATCTTAATCGGTGTAGGTGTAAAGTAAACGTTAGGACCGAGAGGTTAAGAAAAGTCGGAGAATGAGAACCGCCTTGTCCGCCAGACTCTGATCGAGATCTCGTGATCCACGATCTTTCGGTGTTTTCCGAGCATCGTGCGCGGCGCCGCAACGTCTGGAGCAACGTTCTCTGAATACACGAGTATGCTCAATTGTGGTCGCTTAAGTGATCGACAGCGTATAATCACGCTGAATCGCATTAAGGTCAACGTGGTAGTCGCAGCGGTTATTATGAAACTTAGCTGTCTTCGAGCCTCTTTCAGGATGGGAATACAGTCTTCTTGCGGGAAAATGGCGGCACGTGAATCGAAGGCTCTGCGCGCAAGGGCTTTTGCAACTCTTCTCGCGGATTTTTCCTTGAAAAAAACCGATGCCGCTGCTGGGGGAATTTCGCTCGTGAAAAATTCCCTTTGACGCGGCCACATTTTTGCAGAACCACTCGGGGAAGCTTCATTTAAAGTTAAGGGGAGGAAGAGGTGTCGTAAAACAGGAGCCGCCTTCCATATTGACCACCGAAAGGTGCGCAGTTAGACGTGAAACAACACAGCGTACGTCTTTATACGAATATGAAACTATTTAACACAAACAATAGCGAACGTTGTTGATAATAGCAACTCCGAACCGCGCAGCACGCGGTTCTCGTCTCTTACGGTGCAATAGTTAATTGTAAAACAACGTCGACTTCAAAATAACAAAGACACGAAAAACATTGGTATTTTCTCGTACTTTTATTTCAGCAAATATTGGCGTACATTACTTTCATATGTTTGTAATGGTTAAATATTTTATTTATATCGATCGTAAATTGTTAATAAAAACTGTATTAAGATTAACTGCATTAATGGTTATTAATTCAAATTAGACAAAAGTATAATGCGTTGCTCTGGAAACAAAGTTTTTTATTTTATTCTTATTATCATCTTATTTACACTATTTACAATATTATTATTACCTCGAAACAAAAAACGACATTTACAGTTATTATTTAAAATGTCAAATCTCGCTTTGTAATCTTAACTTTTATTCTCATTCCTCTTTCTCACACCTCTCTTCCTTATGCCGCTCCTTTTTTTTAATTTTAAAGAAATAATTTTTTTTAACGTTCATTTTTCATGTATTTCTACGTAACCTCTACAAAATAAGGCAACTCCGTTAACCCCTCGGCGGTGGTAGCCGAGTGTACCCGACCCGGTGCTTCAACTTCGGGTGCTCGAGTATCACGAATTTGCGGTACCCGACTCGCTGCTCGGGTACCCGTCCACCTCTATCGATCACCGATTGTTCCTTTCTAAAATCCTGCCGACGTTGCTGAAAAGTACGAATAACCGCGATCCACGCAGGTGCAAGCACATTAAATCGTGACGTGGGGCTCCCATGCCGGCAGGGTCACGCGCACGGTGGCCGTAGCTCTTACTCTTGCTCTAGGTTCGAGCAGGATAGAGGGAATCGAATAGCCTCGGTTGCCTGCGGCACGGACGGCCTCCCGTACGGGAGACATCCGCGCTGGTTATTACACATCGTCGACCGTGCTACAATTTTACGAATGATTGTCCCCTCGGAGGATCGTACACCCTCTACGAGCCAAGTTACCTCGTAGTTCTTAGCAGCGGTAGACTAGTTCGGACGCCACCGAGCTAGCCAGCTTCCGTATTACACTTCGATGTAGCCCCCCAGGGACGATAAAAGATATAGAGAGACTCGGTTCCATAAATCGTATATATAATACCTAGTCAATCGATCCAAACCTCTTCGATATAAAATACGAGCTGCTTGTTAAGGGGATCGCTATTCCACAGATAGTGTCGCACTCGCTATCGTGCTTGTACAGGGTGTCACAAACTTATATTGTCGCGGACACCGTAGAGCGATTCTACACCACCGATTTAGTCGAGAATTACACGAGGAAACACCAGCAAAATTGAACGTGAGAAACATGGTGAACGAAAAACAACAATTGCGCGCAAGGGTCACATGTAAAGATTCGCATGCTTAACACATTCCCTGCCAAGCCGTTTTTGCCCAACTTGTCGTACAGGTCATTTGAAGTTTTGTCTAAAGATTAGTATATTGCGTGTACCATTTATGGTACACGTGGCATGGAACGTGTTAATGAGATTAACGCGATTATTAATGTATCATTGTGTTGTTTTTTTGCATGTTGCAGCAAGATTGTCCGAACGGCTGTTTAACACCTGCGAAATTCGTCGATATGTACAAAATGTTCTTCCCGTCCGGCAACGCGGAGGAGTTCTGCGATCATGTCTTCCGTACATTCGACATGGACAAAAATGGTTATATCGACTTCAAGGTAAGTCGAGCTTCTTTAAATTGATTTCTATCGGTACAGTACACGGCGCGGCAATATACCTTCGGGCCGCATGTCCGCCGGACAAATGCATCTCCTATCGAGGGCAATTTCTAGTAGCAGACCACATAATGGAATTTCTTTCGCTACCCGGCATCGGTTATCCCGAACGATTGAACTCGTGCCGAAATACGATTTTCAGAAAGCAGCACGCGCCAGTGTGGATATCCAGCGGTTAATTGTACATTAAAAATCTGTTATTGATTTTGCCGATTTAATTTGCACCTTTGTGCTAAGTAGACGAATGCAGAATCGAATTCAATTATCGATGGTAGGGATGACCTGAAGACTGTCCGAACAGTGAACGCCGACCACTGTGTCTTGTTTCAATTTCCATAAAACAGGGCCATTGTATCGGAAACTGAATGGTTCGATTCGCGGTAACTGTAGGGTCAAGAAGTATTCGGCTAGGTGGTAATCCGAGATTTGCGTTTGCTTAACCCAGATCCGGAGATTTCACTCATTTGCGAGTTTCTGTCCAATTGAAATATCTCTTGTTATCTGCACACGTTGCCAGTACAGTTAAGAAACTCATCTGGTAAAGGAAATTACATAGAAATCGTTTTTCACACCCTTAACACAAAATACTCAATAATCATACCTTTAGAAAAAAACTGCGGTTAAACTTCACCTGAGGTAACCATAAATTTTTAGCCTTTTTTAATACAGTCCTGTAGATTTTTATTAGAAAATACCGAAAATCTAAGTTTCAACGTCAGGAATCCACTGGGTTGAAAGTTATGCTTGTTTAAAGCAGCGACTTCCACCGTATTTGCCAGGTAAGGGCGCCGCCATGTTGATATGTACTCCCGTCATGCCTCGTCTAACGAGCGCTAGGTGGTGCCACAAGCACGCCTTGATGTCGATAACGTAGATTTCCATGCGTAGCCGACCCCCTCTCCACCACCTTCCAAAAGAGGGGGAGAGTGGAGCGATTTTCTAATTTCTAGAACAAAACTGTGCATAGCAAGTGCTCGTTGTTCGCCACTTTATCGATTGCGGCTTCGTTATTCGCGGTTGAAAATTTGAAAACCGTTTCATACATTGCGGAACGCAACCTCGCTTATCCGCGATAGTCGATGGAAGGTGATTTCTGTTTTCATTGCTTCCTGTACGATTCAGCATTGGCAATCGTTCGCGGTTGAAATTGACAGTTCTTTGAACTTTGTTTCCCGGGATCGGGTCCTTTGTACAGTGACTCCCAAAAATATTCGGACACTAGGTGTAACTAACTTTATGATTTGATAATTCGATTGTTAATAAAGCAATCGCCCTGGGAATTGTTTCTAGCAATAAAACATTTATTAATGTTGATAAACATATGCTTTATTTGAAAAATATACATACGTTTCATAATAAAAATTATTAAACGAAATAATGGACCATTTGTGGCTCACAAAAATATTCGGACAATATTAATTTTTCTATTTAGATAATGTAATAAATAAAGCATATATGTTTATCAACATTAATAAATGTTTTATTGCTAGAAACAATTCCCAGGGCGATCGCTTTATCAACAATCGAATTATCAAATCATAAAGTTAGTTATACCTAGTGTCCGAATATTTTTGAAAGTCACTGTATATGTTTCTGAATGTTTGTTGTCCCAACTTTTTGATATTAACTATACATTACTGGAAAACACCAATAACAATAATAATGCGAAAGATGAAAATTATTTTTTCTGTGGTCATGTGAAAATGATCGGTATTGTTGAAAGAACAATATTCAAATAACCGTAAACACACAGAAACAATATATAGTGCACACCTCAATCAAAGGTCGCAATAGAGACATAAACTGAAAGCAGTAAACACGTACTGTCCTAAATACACTAACCTGTCCTAGTTTAACCAAGCTCCGGACCTACACAAAAATTTCCCATTCAAACGCAAGGTCACAGGTTTCCCTCTCGAAGTAATGATAAAAATAACAGCTCGAGGGGAATCGAACCACAAAATTTATTTTACAACTAATTCCTTCGTTGATATTTGAGGGTCATTGCGTACTAAAAAAAAAAACGTTTTTATAAAACAACGTGTACACCAGTCTCATTTCGCGCTCGGTACTGTTAGTGTTATGAATTTAGCGTAAATGGTAGCTGCCAACATGACGGGGCCGGTTCCTGGCAGAAACGATGAAAATCGCTGAACCTCAAACGCGCATAACTTTCGAACCAGTGGATTCCTAAGATTGAAACTTGGATTTTCAGCATTCTCTTGTAAAAATCTACGGGGTTATATAAAAAATAATTAAAAATTTCTGGTTTCCTCAGGTGAAGTTCAGCCAGCACTTTTTTTCTGTTCATTTTTGTTCGTTCAATGTTCGCTCGTTTAATTTGCGGCTTCTGCGTTGCAAAAAATTTACAAAAACTTCAGAATCGTGTAGAAGTTGATTACGCGAACGTGACTCGGCCGATTTTCACAATTCCGCGAAGCATCCGAGAATGTCGATAAGCAAAAGTTTCATCCCGCTCGGAGCCTGACGTTTCCTGAACCTTCGTTTTTAGCGAAACAAAAGGCAAATGCCGCGTTATCATTAAAAACCTGTCGATTGTTCCCGCAAAGTCCTGTCTCAGCGCCGGCACGGTAGTAAACAAATGGTAAAGCAACATTGCTTGGGGCGGCTTATGAATACCGCAATACCAATTCGGATTCCCATTATCAGTCGCAGTTCCGGCAGTTGTTGCCGTCACCGACGCGACGCCAGAACTGTTTCAATTCGCGCAGACGGTATTTGCCACACTCCACCTTCGTTTCAAACATCGTATTCAAATGAGCCTCGAATTATAATGGCAACGCAATCGCAAATTCTATGCGCTGGTATGTTCAACTGGTGTGTTGATTACGTCACCGAAACCGTTCTTTCATTTTTAATGCTGTTAGCTCCTCTGCTTTTACTTCTTTGCATCCGTAAGCAGAATTTCTTTTCAGGTTTTCATTCAGCCACGAATTTGTCGCTAAAAAGTGAATTCATTAATAATTAGCTAAGCAACGGTGCCTTTACATATATAACATAATTCTATTTAAACATATTTCCACTACACTAGAACTTTAAACACGTGTAACTTTTGAAACAGTGAATTCCTAACATTAAAACTTCGGTTTTCTGCTTTCTCACATTAAAATATACGAGATTATATTTTAAAAAGTCCACAATTTTTGGTCCCGCAAGATGAAGTTTAGCCAAAAAGTGCCATTAGATGACTTGAAACGATTGCTAAAATATACAACATAAATCTAGTAGTCTAGCGAACTAATTCTTCTAGCTTTGCAGAAAAACTGAAGTTGTTTTCTGGACCATTTATGTAAAATTGTGTGACACCAATTGTGCGAGTCACTGTATATACAAGCTTTTTTCGTGACTTCCTTGTCACATTTTGACGTAGCGATTATTGTAAATACTCTGCATTGTCAGAAGTGAATAATGCGAGCGTCGAACGTGACCTATTTCGGCAAAACTTTAAAGAAATTCAACCTTTATGCACAACTGCACTTTTCATCCGTCCCGAGTGTCGATTTTGGAGGGAAAATATTTGGGACACGCCCCCCAACCCCACCCCGCCAGACTCCAAGTGGTAAACAATCCATTAGACGTTTGCGAGAACATTGTCGAGGTTCGCAGTCGAGCAGAATTAATTGAGATAAAACGTGCACAGAAATCAAAATTCGGAGAAAATGGATATAGATTGACGTGTGACCGTAATCGAAAGTAGCAGCACAAAGGTGAAAGTTCAACTAAACATTCCGCTCTAAATTTTGATTAAATTTCCGAAAAAATAATGACGATGTGGAGAATGCCAAAACCTATTGTCTAGTTATCTGTATTGCAAAACAATCTATAAAATATTAGTTTAATTATAATAAACAATTTGACAGCTCGATATTACAACTGAAATAGAGTGAGCATTTAATATCCAATTTAAATGGTTATTCGCATTCAAACAGAATTGATTTCGAATCGGATTGGTCTGTATGTTATCCAACCTCTTCAGCAGTTCCTCGATTTCGCATCGAGTTCATCCTCGTTCCTCTACCAAGCTCCCAGTAGCTTCTCGATTTCGCGTCGGATTCGTTCACGAAATCTCGCAGTTTCCTAGTGGCCCCTGACTACGTACGCATCAGATTCGTCCGTGCATCCACTAACAAGTTCACTATCGATTTCCTTATCGACACACCACCTACCAACGTAATAGAAGTCCCAAGAAAATGCAATTTTCGTACAGAAAGTTATTGCAAACGAACGAAACCCATACACGCAACTGCGGACAATAGTTTGAATTATGTTCTTAAAATAATTTGAAATATATTTTTAAAAATACCAGTGTTTATAATTTTTACTACAAAGATAAGTGCACGCTGACCATTTAGACGATTTTTTTAAGTTACATAATCTGTTAAATATTCTCAGTTCAAAGCGCAATTGTGAACATTCCAATTATTACATGTACAGGTATTGTACTATGTTTTTCCAATGATAAATAATGGATATTTTTGAAATCCTGCAGACGAAAAAATTATAAATATAACGGATCTCTTAAGCTGCTTAGAAAGTACATCTCACAAATTTTAAAATATGCGGCCATTGTAGTCGGAACGGCGCAGTAATGAGAATTCATGAACAATGCATTTGGGAAAAGAAATTCTGCCACATTTCTGCTCGACTAATTTTTCAGAGTAAATAACGCCGCGCTTTCTCGAGCCAGAGAGAGAGAGAGAGAGAGAGAGAGAGAGAGAGAGAGAGAGAGAGAGAATGCAGTTGTTATGGTTTCTCCTCAATCACTTTAAAACGAGAAATTATGAAAGTGTGCAACATCCTGAAATTCTTCGAGCTTGGTAATATCAATTGGTTCATCAAAAAATGAAAACCATAAAATTAAATGCTGAATTTTAAAAAATCAAGGACATTATACTAAACATAAAAATATAAAATTTATGTAGATTATATATTATAGAATATGTAGACACAACTTCAATGACAGACCCAGCACAAATAAATAATAAAAAATCAATCGCTTAAACTTTAAGTTGGTCATGGTTAGATTCGTGTAGGACATCTACGTTATCGACATCAGCGCGTGCTTGCGGTGCCACCTAGCGGTTGCGCTTATTAGACGTCGCGCTCACTACGTGCCAATATGGCGGCGCCCATACCTGCAAAATACGCTCAAAATCACTGAACTTCAAACACGCGTAACTTCGGAACCAGTGGATTCCTAAGATCGAAATTTGGATTTTCGGTATTTGCTCGTCGCAATCTCCACGATTATATGAAAAAAGTCCAAAATTTCTGGTTTCCTCAAGATGAAGTTTAAGCAAATAAATAGATAACTAACACAATTTAGACTATACAAAAGGCATTGTAATAAACAGTTTTGAAGTGCGTTACAAAGTGAATCCAATAATACCGCGAGAATCTAAGGATTGTCTCTATTTGAAACAGGAAGAGGGGACAGAGATTTTCTTGTTGCGAAAAGGACATCGTAGTCCTATATTATTATTATTATTACTATCGCAAATATGTATTTCAATTTCTGCATTTCAATATTCGGTATTGATTCACAAACGAAGCAACACCGTGGTGTGTGCAACGTAGGTACCCGGACATCTGCCGACGAGATAACCGCAGCGCATGAGTAAGTGGTGCTGCGGCCAGTTACCGGAAAATTGCAGTGCATAGTATACAGGGTGTTTACTAAGTTAGTCATTATCTTCTTGAATAGTAAGTACGTGCGCGGTAAAGATGGACGTTATGACGACGATAAAAGATGATGATATACCTTCGGTTTGTACACTGGGTCCGTCTGTATTACTCCGTACGTATTTATCGAGACTGTACTTTCTTGTTAGTTGAACGAATAGTTAATAATAGTTAGTTAAATAAATAAATAGAAAAAGAATGGAATAATCAATTCTAGGATTAAGTATTACTTGAACCAAACTTACGAAACGATGACGAATGGCCTTGTTCGACGGTCCAACAATTAAATACATTAAATTAAATATGTTAAATATATTTTTCCGTTTTCCGTTGTCGCGTTGCGTTGTGTTTCCGTCCGATTCTCGGACATAGCTACAATGTAAATTCGACGTCTTTCAAAAGTCTTTAGGCGAAACGGCAGCCAGTGATGCAAGTAGTGGTGCTAACTGATGGCAGAAGTTGGCCAGAGGGGGCCAGCCCGTTGGTAGGGTCAATATGAGAAGTGGAGACACTCCAGAGGTCAGGAAGAGCAAAGAGCCGGCTCGCCCTCGACTCCGTTCTATGAGACCCTCCTCGTTTGTCTACCTCAGGCGTCAGGCGACCTAGTTGTGCTCCATTGTACCTATAACGGCGACGCTTCAAATCCCCTGTGTACCTGACGTAAGAGGATTCACAGTACCTGGAAATCACCATGTCCCCGCAATCACGACCTTATTACCCTTTTAAATCGCGTGCATCTGCGGGCTCTCTTTCTCTCTCTCTCTCTCTCTTTGCGTATTGGAAAGCGGACATTTTTTTGTTCCTTTCACACCAAACCCCGAACCATTTTGCTGACGGTACATTCCAAATTCAACGGAATCGCATTATTATATCTACATTCTACGGAATAGGAGTGAAGTTACCCCCACCACTATGTGTGGCAGAGGCGACGGCGTCACGTGACCGGGCGGAAGAGTGGGGGATAGCGTCGTGGAAGGGGAAGATAGAGTGGGGACACTGCCCCGGCCACCTTGTCATCCCACCACAGTACATTGTTTTAAACATCTTGAAGGGAACTCTTTTTTTAACGTGTGACAAATTGAAATCTAATTATGCGAAAAAGAATTGAAAAGATCATATTGATCATATTCCTCCCTCGATGAATTGTTTTAACAAAGGATGAAAATTGAAATTCAATGTTTCCACGCATTTCTATCACGGTTTTCTCATTAAATTAAGTTCGGACTGATGGTCGACCAATGAATCGATCTAACACGAACCGTATTCTAATTGTTAAGCTGGGAATTTCTATATTCCCTAGGGCGCGATACTGTGCTAATGACTGGCATACTACATCTGTTGCCCTGCAATAACTCCTCTGGGTGTGTTGAATCATATAAGTATGCGGTGCAGAATAATCGATGAAAATATTGTACAAGTCTGTCGTATCTTCCAGTCGGAATACACGTGTCCGTATATTTCTTTTCGTATTCAGTACGAAAGAATAATGTAAGTATCTAGCATGATAATCGTCTGTTGCAGGAGTTTCTGCTAGCTATCGACGTAACATCTAGTGGAACGCCGGAAGAAAAACTGAAATGGGCTTTCCGCATGTACGACGTTGACGGAAACGGTGTCATCGATATACAAGAAATGACAAAAATTGTGCAGGTAAAATATAAATTTTATCAAACAATTATTAACTATGATTAACTATTAACTGTTATTATATTATATTATACGGGGTGTCGAAAACCTCCTTCAACACCCTGAAATGGGCGGTTCCTGAGGTCATTTGAAGGAGTTTCGTTTAGGAGTTATTAACGAAAAACACGGACCAATCAGAGCGCGGCTATAGTGATCAGATTCCGGCTCGGCGACAGGTCCCGCTGAGCGTCGCGTTGCCGTTGGACGAGCCAGAGTCCGTCCGCTGTAATCGCGCTCTGATTGGTCCGTGTTTTCCGTTAATAACTTCAGAAAAGAGAAAGGAATAATTATTTTTTTATGACACTTGTACGGAATTTAACCGAATTTACCGAATCGTTCTATTATTTTCTGATTCCAGGCAATATACGACATGCTCGGGGCGTGTTCCAACAACAAGCCGACGGACACCGCGGAGGAAAGGGCCAACAGTATCTTCGCGAAGATGGACGAGAACAACGACGGTGAGCTGACCCTTGACGAATTTTTAAAGGGCTGCCTCCAGGACGAGGAACTGTCGAAGCTGCTGGCCCCATAATTCCCACACGTCTGGACCAGACATCCCCGCGATGTCCCGTTGTCAGGAGACATTCGTGCGGTACTAAACGGCCGAGCAACATCCACGAGAAAAATCTCAAACGCATCTATACCATACATACGAAACGACAGTGTCGGTACGGGATTACCGGTAATGAAATGGCAATTGTTGTCGAGCTCGTCGAGAATTCGTCCGAACGCATAGCTCTCGGACACGGTCGGCAAACGGAGCGACGAATCGGAAGAAAAAGGAAAACCGTTCCCTACATAAATGCTGATCTTCGACGTGGGATCATCACCGAATTATAGTATATGTATATGTAACCGTACCGAAATACCCGTACGAGGATTTCGAAATTCGATCGTCATCGACGACGCGGTACGCGAATCCCGCGTGCACACTCCCCGAAGAGGGAGGGTGTGGTACACATACATACGTACAGCGAACCCGAAGAACTCGAACTCGTAAGTCGACGGCTTATCCGAAGGACACCGACGACGCGACGACGACGACGACGAGCACGAGTTATCCGAGAAACGGTGCCTCGAACGCCCTCCGAACACCGAGGAAACCAACACGCGCGCACACACACACACACGTACACACGCGCACACCAACGATCAACGCTTTACGTTACACTAGTTACATTAGCACATCGGCATCGGATCGAGCAAGTTCGATGATATATTGCAATCGCACGCACCGTTAACCGATGCTGCTACGACGAGTATCGCGTGATCGATGTTTATGTTGAACTGAATTGCCTAGATGTAATTCGACGGGATTTTTCAATGTTTCGAGATCGATCAACGAAGGCGCACACTCGCTCGTTTTCGCGAACTTGGAACAGCCAACGACGAAGTACTTAGGGATGTTTCACGGGTGAATGATAACACAACGAATCGCAAGGTGGTAAGGCCGATAAGTGGGGGAGACTCATCTGTGTATCCTGTAGAGAAACTTCCGTCGGGTTGTGTACGTTTGGTTCTCATGCTCCCCCCCCCCCCCGAAAGGTTTATGTAGTGTGTTCACCGAAAACACACGGTACGCACTATTTTCACAGTCACTCCCCCCTCCCCTCCCCCGCCACCCAACAAATGTTACCATTGTGCTTGCGAATTTGATTTAACCGATCATGCACGGGTAAGACTCTTTTTTACGTAATGCACACAGTGTCACATGTTGTATATATATTATTTATATACATATATATATATACCTGTTAAAATTATAAATGTTATCAATTGCGGAATACCATACACACGACGTGCCCGTCAGAATCATTAAAGGTCATTTCGCAATATTCATCGGATTGAATATTCCATAATGGATATAGAGTGGGGAGAGCCCGAGAGATTTATTGTACCAATGTATATGTATATGACTCGAAGATAAGGACGGATAGTTAAATGATAACGACGATGGTAGAGAGTGGAAGTTTCGAGGTGGATGAAAAAAGAAACAGAAAAAAAAATACAGTAGCAGTAACACGACGTATTTTTCAAATTTACTCGTAGATTAAACATTGGGGGTCGCGCGGATATATAATATACGTATGCAGTTAGTTTACAAAAGTGAGCGTCGTATCGATTATACATTATAGTTCGCAAGCCGATTGATTTACAATAAACGGAGTCGTTGAAATCGATTGTCTAAAACTATTGAATTCTAGGCGCATACATATACGTAATAGTGGTTCTCTGCTTACCGGCGCAAGCCTACAAAATTCTCTACTATTCCCCTTGTTCTTAGGAAGGTGTTCGATAGCTTTATTTACGTCTAATCTCGTCTCGATCGACTAATCTCTACGTATCCGTTCGGTTACGTAGAAACAACTTTAATCTTACTGTAAACGTAGCTTAACGTACACGGCGGCTGATGAACCTGTACGACGTAATTCAATACTTGACATTAAACGCATCTATTGCGGAAAATGGGCAATACGTATTTGGCTCTCTTCAAGACCAAACAGCTAGAGAAGGAAGTAAAACTGTTACCGATTCTTTTCTGATGCGATCTTTTATCACAATTAACTTCTATATCATAATATTCATTTCTATTTTCTACGTTTCTTCTTTTTTTTATTCATTGATTTCTACTTTATGTACCAACCAAGACAATGAGGCCGAAGCGTACGTTTCTCGTTAGTGTTCTGTTCAAGAACGTAACGGCGTTGGGCATTTAATTATGATGACGTACTAGTTGTCGGTCATGACATCCTTTCGAGAAAGAAATAGAGGTCTATTAGCGATAATACTCGACCAAACGCGTATTACTACTAGGTCGATACGGTAGAACAGTAATCACTTCTCTTGAGCAAAGATTGTCGTGTGTTAGAGTACTTAAAATTTGTGACTTTATTATATAAATTTCTTCTAGGATATCCTCTCTAATTATGACATTTTCGAGAGGCTCGTAGTGTTAATATGCGATCGTCGAACATGAAACGGCTATTAATGTACGGAGACCCGCACACACCGTGTGGTCCGAGTACTTGGGAAACGCTTGCATTATACACATACGTAGTTCTTATGGATATATCAAAATATGCGTGAATAATTTCAGGGCGTAATTCGGTGCTGGGCCACGGTTGGGGCCCTCTTCGAACGCTTTGCTTCCCCCACCAACCTCTCTTTCATGCTGCGCGCACCTTCGTCTCGTGTCTTCGTCGCCCCGCTGAGAGGAGGAAGACAGTGGGCTCTACGGTGGGGACGGTTTCGCCTCGATCGAGGCAAATCTGTGCCCAGCACTGGCGTAATTGCTCGCGCGTAGTCCCGAAAGAACGGTTCGTATCCGCCTTTGTTTACCGTTGCTCTTGAATCACGACGACTCTCGATGCAGCTAGACCATGGCAGGTGTCGGCTAATCAGAGTTATCGCTGGGGACTTTTCGAACACTCTTCGCCCTGAAATTATAGCTCGCAGCTTTTTGATAAATCCTCTGTATATTAGGCTAGATACATATCATCGCCTCCACTTGAAAAAGTAAATCGAAGCAATAACTTCTACTTTCCTTCTTTTCACATCTCACACTCGCTTCAATCAAACTTTCCACCGCACTGTTTCAGTCAATTTTAAACACGAGAAAGTATCCTAACTGATTCACGCAATACTTCGCATATAACGCGCGTCTGTTCTTGCGCAAATATCCATCTTTTAAATCTATTAAAATAAGAAGTGTATATATATTATTGGGTATAATGTATAGGAGAAAGACAACTTATTATTTTTTCGCTGAAGTTTTGTAAATCGATCACGTTTGTGCTGTTTTAAAAGATTAAAACATCGACACTGTTGGTTTTCCTTTGATATTAAGCAGCAAAGGAACTTCACGGAAAAGATAAATCAGTGTGAAACGCGCGTTGCTTCCTATTCTTGTTTGTTGGGTCATCGCGAGCAGGCTAATATTGCCAACCCATCCGCGTAAAATCATCGCGAAAGAGTAACCAGAGTAAACGAAAAGAACAAAAAAAGATATGAATTATACCGTCATTACGCCGACGTTCATTTATACTCATTCTAAGACCAAGATCATTATTACGTTCTACATATTACTCGTTAACTAATACTCGGTCCGTATAAATCTTTCGCACGATTTTCAACAAATTGAAAGAACGCAGAGAGCAAAGCGAGCGGTCGTAACTCCTCGAGAATTGAAAGTGCAGCAATGACAATCGAAATAATAAGTTTCCTTGTTGAAAGAGTCGATGAATTTTATAAAGCTTAAAAAGAAACCTAAAGTGCATTATATCTTACGGAAGCATCGTTTCGTCTTAGTTATCATAATTTCTGGGGACTCTTTGGGTCAGTGCTGGGCACGGTTGGGGCCCCTCAAACGCTTGCTTCCCCTACCGATCTTTCTTCCGTGCAGCACGCGCCTTCGTCGCGTTCGCTGGTGTCTCGTGGGTCTTCGTTGCCCCGCAAGTCGGGTCGAGTGCTGTTGCCTGGTGTTTTTCAGCCTCCACTTTTGTCAGCGTAGATAGATCATACTCACTTTTAACATGGAACAGAACGTATACCCACTTTTAGCATAGGACAGAACCTGTACCCACTTTTAACATGTCAAATATGGGTGTAGGTTCTGTTCCATGCTAAAAGTGGGTATTGTCTACTTCTACATATACTGACAAAAGTGGAGTCCTTCCTCCATGACAACAGCGCTTGCTGGAAGGATTTTCGTCTCAATTGAGGCAAATGTGCCCAGCACTGCTTTAGGAGATCCATGGATCCGGGAAAACGATCACTTTTCAGAACAATATGATATTAAAAGTGTTGCAAAAATTCAATACTATCTAATTTACATAACATTTCGAAAGCTTACTTTATTCATTACTATTCTAATGAATAACGATAATATATTGTTGTATTACAAATCGTCATGCTCATTTCTGTTCGAACAGAAGATCGAAATGTACGAATATAGTGGTTTTAATGATTACATTTGAATTTTGGTGATGATTAATATACATATACTATGTGTATATCGTGATGTAACTTACCGGAAAGAAAACGAACACAGAACCGTTACCATTTTGCTTTACGAATTCGAACAAATGAAGTCGGCTCGTTCCAAGAGAATAAAATGTTTATCGTTCATGTGTAGTTATGCGCGATAAAACGCATCACTGATCTTCATAGAATCCGCGCACGAACACCACGGTGAAGGTGAAAGTCAATTCAGACTAAAAATTTAACGAAACAAGGTAAAAGCGACAAAGATAATTACAGTGCATATGAGAAATTTAACTAAGTACTTATGCTATTCCTGCAATTTATGCAATTTTATATTTTTCTACGCCACTCATTCTATCATCCTCTCCTGCTCTCCTCAATTGCAAGTACCTATCGCCTATTCAGACAGTGTTATCATTAGACTGCGGATCTTTATGAGAAATAATAAATTGTTGGCATCAATAATTAGACCTTTCGTTTTTTCTTTAACAGTCTCGATACGTTGAAGAAAAATATATTGACATTGTTAAATTCCATTAATGTTTCTACTGTTTTAAGTTTTGCGTCGATCCGTTTTTGCCATAAACGCATAAAAATCCGCAGTCTATTTAATCGTAAACGAAACATCTACAGCGAAGTCAAAGAAAAAATCGGTTGTGACTCTTTGCTGCTTGCTGATTTGAAAGAAATCTTTCGTTTTCACCGAGTTCTTGTTCCCTGAATACCGATTTCTGTAAACAAAAAAAAAAGACAGAAAAGATAAACATCGCTGGTTCAGCCTTTTTAAACCAGTAAAGTCGATTCGTTCGTTGACTCTGCCAAAGATAATACTGTCTCCATCGATATACTATTCTAGTCTTTATGGCATATGTAGATACATTTATCGCGGAATCTATTCGACATAGATTGGTAGGCTACGGAGTTTATGTTAAGTGCAGATTATGTTCGTCTATTGACTACAACGGAAACTAGAATGTGAAAGACTCCATAAACTCCGCCACTTATCCTAGACAATACTATATTACTAATCTATTCTTGTTCTGCTCCTATACTTTTCTCAGTACCTTCCCTCCAACACTGCTTATAATCATTCGATAAATTATGAATCATCTTGCCTGCAGTTCTAACGTGTTTATGCGACGAAAATAATGCTCTACAACGGACAAAAATAATTACCCTTTTAATGGAAGCAGACATGCAGCAATTCTTGATAACCGAGATATGAATCGTAACATTGTTGTTAAAACCTTTTAGCCGAGGATGAGTTAATTCGTCATTCCAATTCACTATTATCTTGTAGACACTATTAATTTTCTGATTAATTCAATGGATCATTCCTTTGCTTGATCGCGTCCTGGTACTCATATTGTGGCTGAACTTCACTTTACGGGACCACAAATTTTCGATTTTTTTTTATGAAATCCCGTAGATTTTGACGAGGAAATGCCGAAAATCCAAGTTTCAATCTTAGGAATTCACTGGTTCAAAAGTTATACGTATGTAAAGTTAACCTAACAAGCGAAGCCGCTAGGTGCCACAAGCACGCATGTGTACATACCAATATGGCGGCGCCCTTACCAGCCAAGTACACATATAATTTCTGAACTTTAAGAACCCGTAACTTTTGAACCAGTGAATTCCTAAGATCGAAACTTGGATTTTCGGCATTTTCTCGTGAAAACGTACAGAATGGTATAAAAAGAAGTGCAAAATTTTTGGTCCCGCAAGGTGAAGTTTAACCCATATTGGTATAAACTATATTGTATTTGCGTTGATTGTAATGAAACTCCTGCAACTCGAATTTTGCTTGTTCTTAATTGTTTTTTTGACCGCGAAGGGGGTCCTGGGCTGCTCAGTTAATGATTCCTCTTCTACTTCTTGTTCAACGAAGTTTTGAAGAACGTGACGTACGATGTAGTCGCGAACCAATTTTCGATGCATTTATTGTTTACATCGATTCTAGAATGGTCGATAACGAAGGCCTTCATTTTCATTCATCATTTTATCTTGAACATATATCTACGATTTTTACATATGGCGAATACATGTATATTCAGTTAAACATTTAATTAATTTCTGGAGAACTCGATTGGTGCATCGTCGCATGTAAAACCAGTGACATAAACAAGACCATTATTACGGCTAAGATTGAAATGAATATTTAAATTATGTGCATATAATAGACACTGTTATTTCAGATTGTTATGTCTCGTTTAGAACGTATCGATAATACTGTTCGCCGAATCCAGTCTCATTTTGTCGCACAAAGTGTACAGCTCAAGATTAAAAAAGAAAGAAGAAATCAATATTTAATTAACGCTGTGATTCCAGATGGATTATGAATAAACGGAAAGTAAATATCAAATGATGAATTAGAAGTAACGTAATATACGATGTCTGTCTAATAATCTATCTGTGTTAGAAGGCAGTTGTCAATGTTGTTTATAACACTCATCTACGAATTTCTGTGAACTTCGCAGTTACACCACTTCCACGTTGCTACGTATCTTTGATTTTAATGATCAGAGATAACGACACTCTGTCGAGTCGAATGCGTCTTGAGAAAACGAAACCAATCTTTGTCGATCGCTAAATCAAACCGAAAGGAGGAGACACGAGAAAGAAAATGAAATTCAGATGTGCAATCGTATTTGCGATTCTTTCTCTTAAAAAGGTTTCGTTCATACGTAGCCTGTCCAATAAATACGCGAACCGAGCTACAAAAGTGAGGTTAGGGTGACGTTTGGACATGCACATTGACTGCTCCGTCGGCGGAGGACCCACTGGGAGCGTCATTAGAGACGATAAAACGTGAAACGACGAGATAACCGAAGAAGAGTTCGACTTCTGAGGACTTCAGGGAACAAGCGTTACAAATGCGGAGTATTTTGTAGGAGATAAGATCGGTGTACCCTAAATTTTGTAAAATGAAGTTTTTACGAGCTCGGTTCGCGTATTTATTGGACGTAGCACGTGCTAAAACTCGTAAATGGATCGTAAAGTTTGAAACTTCGTAGGGTGCTCCTGAATACGTATTTACATTTAATTGTAAAAGAAAGGTACGATACTGCCGTTAATTGTCGTTATACTTTTTCGGAATATTATACAATACTAAATAGCTTTCACTAAATAACTGCTCCGTATATGATCAACTAATTCAGTTACCAACGTATGGGTACCCTCTTATGCAATGGCGTCTAAGACTTGCAATAAAACGTAAGAAATTCCTGATCAACTTTACGGAATCTTTTAAATAATATATTCACTGCTCTGGTACATTTTAACTTATTGTTTTATTCGAAGTGCCAGATTACTTATAATGAAAGATTTAATGTTCTTTTAAGGAACAATCTAATATTTTCAAGCGATTGCGGATGCGATAGTTATACAAAATTTACGAACAGTTATTCGATTATTTCAATGAATTTTTCGCAGTTAAAACCGCACAAGATCACATGGCAGTTCAAACTTTGTCGATCCTCTGTGGCTTAATTAGCGTCTACGTTAACAAAGACTTGTTAGTAAATCATACTTTCTTCTTTGATTTTCAGCCACGAAAACTAAGAAAGGGTGGGTAGCTTCAATGTCAATAAAAAAATCAATTAAACACATATACGGATACATATGTGAACAGGGTGCCTAAAAAATGTTGTACTTCCTTGAACGGGGTGATACCTGAAATAATTTTAAGTAACTTTTTCCTTTGCGAAAATCTTCTCCGCGGCTTTGTTGAGGAGTTACTGACGAAAAGCACGAACCAATCAAAGCGCGGCTACAGCTGAGCGTGACGTCGCCATTGGCCGAGCCGGGCTCCGGCCGTAGAAGCGGCGCTATGATTGGTTCGTGTTTTTCGTTGACAACTCCTCAACGAAGCCGCGGAGAACATTTCCCTAAAGGAAAAAGTTATTTCAAGTGACCTTGGGAATCACCACTTTTCAGGAAACACAACATTTTCGAACACCCTGTAGATATATGTATACAGTATAATGCATATGTATACGTATAATAAAAGAAACGTTCAATGAAATTGAACGAGAATTCTATGTCGGACTCTGCAATGTAATGTTGAATAAAGAGAAATTTATTAGAAGTTCCGACGAAAGATTTGAGAAATAGCAGACTGTTTTAACTTACGGCCTCGTTATCTCGTCGATTGAAAAATTCCGTGTAATTCGCCAGAAAACTTTCGAAAGCTCTCCCTCGCAAAAATAAAAGAAAAGAAAATAGCACACTTACGCACATGTTAGTGTAAAGCATTTTGTACTTTTTGCGCCGCCGACTTTACTTGCGAGACGCGTCATTTAAAAATTCTACACACCTACATGAATGCATACGCACTATCCCCCTGTACGATGGATAGGATCGGGTGACAAGTGTGTATGTTTGTCAACATATTACCGTTTCTATTTTGTTTCTTGTAATAGAACTAAAATACATGTGTACGTAATTTAAATAACGCGCGTCACGATATTACTTGATCACAATAATGTAGCTATGGTAATTATGAAAATAACGTTCAGCTATATAAAGTGCCCCACTTTAATCTGTTTTCAGGTTATTATTTTCGAAACTAAAATTTATTTTTTGCGTAACTTTAATCATTCTTCGCTCGTACCATTGAACTACTTCCATTTACACCATTCTTCATATATTCCAACGAAATTACAGAATTTATTGATTGAAATGTGTTTCGCGACATTTTTTAATATAAACGATATTATCATCTTTGCAATATTAATTGTCGCAGTACACAACTATTTCGTGACAACGTTGTACGGATCGCGAGTACAAGATACTTCCTCCTCAAGAATCCATTGTAAACAGCTCAAATACCGAAAATAACATTTAAAGACTATGAAACTGGAATGCAAATATCATGTACAGGATCTTGCGAGTGATGAAGCGTCAAACGCATAGAACTATTCAAGTGAAAGAATAAACAGAAAGGAATACATGCGATGTCGAAGGTACCATCTAAACAAAAGTTTGCAATCTTCTAAAAAATTATGTACAAACCAGAGTCGCCGGATCAGGGGAATTGACTCGAATCGAGGGGAAAGAGTTACCTCTCCTCTCTCTCTCTCTTTCTCTCTCTCTGCCGGTACCGGATTAGTCACGTGACATTATGACGACAGAGAAGGAACGCGTCACGTGACTAGCGTCGTAGAGGGGAACGATAGAGTGGGGAGACAAGTCTTAATCTGGCGACTCTGGTGCAAACCTGGACAGCATTTATAAGTATAATAAGTTCGCAAACAATTTCATAATTCGAATAATTGGATTATGTAAATACTTAATACCGCACTGTAATGTATAGCGATTTCGTTTAAAAATTGTATCATAAATTAGGATTGTATGCGTGCGTTGCAACTAACAAAATGCGAAGAAGTATGACCTGACAGAAATTGGTATACACATTGCATCGAATGCAATACTATCTGAGAATAATTAATCCATTTTCTTCCAAACACGGTGATAGAATAACTATAAAAACACAAAGAGTATTCAGGTTTTCCGTTAATTTAAGAATCAACCGATATACCACATTAACATAAGTATGCGCAGTGCACCTCCAGTCAATTCTTAATCCTTGGACCACAACTGAAACTATACAATGTTCAAACTCTTATCATAATTTGTTTGCCATCAATCCGATACGTCAGATATCTGTTCGGTCAGTCAGGGTCCAAAGATTAATTATACCATTGAACCGATACAGTACGGTGATAAAGTACTATACACTTCATATATTTGAAAGAAAAGCATTGCACATTATACATATACATACTATTTTTTATATGCTACATTCTAGAATGAACATACAAACCATAATAGGACCCACAGTGAAAAAGTTGGAGGTAAAAATATAAATATGAACTGACTTTTCGGTTGGATAAAATTATACGACACAAATTTACAACATCTAGCAAACGTTTTCGCATTGATATATAACACTTTTTTATTCAGTTTTGTTTCAGTGCGTACCAATGTTTTATTACACAATACGTGCTATGTACAGGGGTGTACAGGTAATATGTACAGGGTCTAAAGAAATGTTTGGTCTTGGCTGCCGTAGGCGTATTCCACATCATTGGATCAATGAAGATCTGTAAAAATTAGATGTCGCAAAATTGTCCTTGATTTTGAATCACTGGAAGGGGACACTGGGCGCTACGGTGGGGGACGGTTTTGCCTGAATTGAGGAAAATGTGCCCTGCTGTATACACGTTCTAGAAATAGCGTAGAAAAGGTATGATGTATAAACTATGCGCGATACATACGAAATTACAAATACATGAAGTGTCTTATACATTTTGTCCAGGACTGTAGCGCGAAACAGACCGTTAAAAATTTGCTAGGCAGAGGAGAACACCACCGCGGCGCAATAAAAGCTGGCGGGGTTGGTAAAATGATGACGGTGCATTCTGGAGTGTCATCCGTTCGATTGATTTATATTGTTTCATAAATAACGTTACATACATAGTACTTCGTGACGCGCTTACGTGCATGTATTGTATGTATAGTGACCGCGTCTCGCACCCTTTACACTGTTACACGATGAGCACCGAAAATTATACATAGAAGTGAACACGTTCCCCCTGCGGGACGGGAATAAAAATACAAAAGCAAATAATAATAATAATAATAACCGCGTATGCGAATGCGCCTTACGAGAATTGTCTGACGCCGATTGTACGATGGTTTGTAATCGCGTGTGTCCTATCGGTTACAAAAATTTCGTAGCGTACTGTCAAACGCGACCGACGCGAGGCGACGATGCGATCGCACACGTTGTTATCTCTTTATAATCAGTCGGTGGAACGTCAGTGTTGCGTACGCACAACAAACATTGTTTGTTTACGTTCGATTTCACCGGTGATCGATAAGTTACGGAATCATTGTGTTATCGTTTTTCGTTTGTACGATAGCGTTCGTTGTCGTTTAAGAGACGTTAAAAACGGAGTGCGACATAGTAAGTTTCGAACGCGAATTTTCAATTATGAATCGAAAACAGTGACCGTTACGTTTCCCTCCCCCCCCATAACTATTCACAGTTTATAGATAGTTTTTGAGAGTACGGCATGAAATTTCTGGCCCTACGATAGAAATGTATTTTGAAGCTCGTTCTTGTGTGGAGAACAATTGTATGATAATTCTTCTTCGTCGAAGAGTTTGTCAGATTCCCACGGATTCTGGCCGTAAGTGCGTACGCGTGATACAACAATAGCGCGTACTTACGTAGGACATACATATTTCGCGACACTTATTAATATTCCGATTAAGCAATCAAAATGGTCTGATATTTTGTTCGTGAGTTACGCATGACAAGGAAACCGAGGAAACCCGCATCTATCATCATTAACTAATATTATTATTATTATAATAAATCTCAGTATGCTCTAAATGTATTATCGTTGTTGTATAGTAATCATTATTATTACTATTATTATTAATATTATTATTGCTATTATAATTACTATTTTCACTATTATTACTAGTACATATTATTATTTCAGTTATTACGATTGTACTGTTATTGCATTTATCACGTTTCCGTTGTTCTTTATTCTTCTCTTTTCTCACTGTTACTAGGACTATTATATTAACAATTAACCTATTATTACTTCTGTTACAGTAGTGTGAATGTGTATGAGTGTAGACGTATACATGTTGACCTTACGGTAAGCTAAATCGGACTTATTACGTTCGATCACACTATCAATATTAAAACGTGAGAAATATAGAGCCGCAGGACTTCAGATTACAACACATTACAATATTACAAAAGGGAAAGACATACTCGCTTCAAAGAGACCATTTGTACAGCCGTCTTTGCCGTAACAGTTTACGACAAACATTCCGCGCAATTTAACTGTATTATTATGATGATCATAGAACGATTTATACGAAAAATTCAGTCTTCATCCTTTTCCCTCGTACAGGATGACCAGTTTTTATCTGTACACGTATCTACGAGATTCTGTTGGATCGAGAAACCCGATTTTAAGGAATTAAAGGAATTTTATAGCAGTATTAAAACATAATATCGTTAAGTTTAACTTGCAAAGGAGAATGTTAAAAAGTGGCCAAATTTTTGGTAGCTCGGATACCTAAAATATTGATAAGGTATTATTCTTCAGGTTCTAAGAATGTGGAAACACACCATTATCTGTCGGCAAAATGGCAGGAAGCGGAACCCTGCTTCTCAAGACCATGCTCGAAGCAGAATTTGCTCCCTATTTGCTATGAATTTGCTGACGAAAGCTCGACGACAAATTTCGAGCCCGTGGCGCGATAGATGGGTCAGAATTTTAATGGAAAGTTTGCAGGCGGAATCCATGCCAAATCGAGGGCAAAACCAGGACAGATCCTGCCCGCGTGTAGAGGGCAGGTCGGTCGCACTAAGGGCGGACCTAATCTTGCTCCGAGAGTAAATATCGGGCAGAATCGGAGTAAACCTTGCTGTAGGAGGGAAAACCGAGTTTTCTTTAAATTTCTAATTTAATTTTAAGTTCCGACGATGTGTTTACATCAGCTCGGAACCCCAGTAGAGTCCGGTAAGCATGAACACGAATCCCGCAGGTGTACAACGAGATCGGACGTTTTGAATTGTGAACGACAAAAAAATAATATTTCAACGATAAAGAACTTTTTATTTTATCGTTTTTCGTTGGTATGCTGACGCAAAACTGCTTGCGCGCCATTTTTAGTAGGCAAAAGCAAACATCGAGAAAATCCCGGTTTCCATTGAAGGCATTTATGATCGGTAGCAATACTGTCATACGTTGTACACGCTCACATGTCTTTTCTTTTCCAGACGTGTCTGGTGAAACACATACTAATACACCAACAAAGCGTGCTTCTCGAAACGCCACCAGTAGAATAGTAGATTAGTTAGCACTTAATAATCTACTATTTCACTAAGGACACCCGTTGAGAGCTCGACATACTGAACGAAACGTCGAACAGCCATGGGAAAGCAAAACAGCAAGCTAAAACCGGAAGTCTTAGAAGACCTTAAACAGAATACTGAATTTACAGGTGAGCCAGTGCTTTCGCAAACAGAATATATTGTACAGGGTCTCTGATTTTCACTTTCCAGGGCGAATATCTCCAAAAATACGAGTAGTTATTTATTCGCCTTTGGGATCACCTTGAGAAGGTCAATTTGGAATTTTTTAATCGAAACACATTTTTTATTATATATTATTATTAGTATTAGTAAATTTATTATAAATGGGACTATATTATATTATGAATTGTACATTTTTTGTGTATATTTATGCATGATTTCATAATTTAACATAGCTTTGTTCTTTTCAAAGATGCGGAAATTCAAGAATGGTACAAAGGTTTTTTAAAGGACTGCCCGAATGGTCACCTTAGCGTGGAAGAATTTAAGAAAATATATGGAAATTTCTTCCCTTACGGTGATGCTTCGAAGGTAAGCTGTCACGTCAACTGTATCAGTGTATGTGCCTGACTCGTATTCCTTTCGAGACTCTTCTCGTGAGACGCGGACAATACAAACTGATAATATACTCACATATTCTCTTCGGTACAGAAGAGCAAGTCTCACAATGAATTGTTCAATATTTGTAAAAAAAAAATTTGATAATCAAGATTTAAAAAAAAAATAATAATAATACATATTATAATCTCTCTCACATCGTGTAATGTGCAGTTTGCAGAACATGTATTCAGAACATTCGACTCGAACGGCGATGGCACAATTGACTTCCGAGAATTCTTGTGCGCGCTGAGCGTTACATCTCACGGTAAATTGGAACAGAAATTGAAGTGGGCCTTCAGCATGTACGATCTTGATGGTAACGGCTACATTTCGCGGCAAGAAATGATGGAAATTGTAACAGTACGTACAAAACTATACAATATTTCTATTCTAAACAGCATAACTAAGCTGATCGAAGTTGTTTCGTAATCAAGTATCAAACTTTCGCCTTATATTGTCATGGAGAACTATCCCTTAAATTTTTTCCCATCTGAACACCCTGTATATTAAATGTATTTTTTTTTTATATTGATCCAGCAATAAGAATTGATTATGGAACTACAAAAATAAACCTGGAACATTTTGATTAAAGAATTTTTATGAAATGTGAGATTTTATTTGTTTCAGGCAATCTACAAAATGGTAGGGTCCGTGATGAAAATGCCGGAAGACGAGTCTACGCCTGAAAAAAGAACCGATAAGATATTCCTGCAAATGGACAAAAATAAGGATGGAATATTATCGCTCGACGAATTTATAGAGGGTGCAAAGAATGATCCGTCAATTGTGCGACTGTTGCAGTGCGATCCGAGTGCACAAGCTCAGTGAAGCCTTGGGCCGTTACGCAAGTATTACCGTATCATCTACATACGTGAATCGGGAACCAGTCCGATAGTACCCCATGTAAAAAGCATTACGATCATAAGGAATATGTATGACGATTTTGTGAAGAAATTATATAGCCAATTCATAATTTTTTACCGTTCAATTAGTTTAGATTATCGAATTCTCATATAAATTTGTTTTTTTTTTTTAAATTTTGCTGTTATCACGTTGTCTCGATCTTAATCATTCTTTTAATTGGCATAAAACTAGGAAATAAGCAACATACATGTTTCATTATGAACGTAAATGTTATTTAATTAAAAGCGTAGGTGATAAGGAAAAGTGGTATTTTAAAATTGGACCGGTTCCCGGAATGGTCCAGGGTCACTGGGCCCATGGCGCTTGCGCATACCGCAAGCTAGTCTATAAGACTAGTCCAGTCGCTCCGTCTCATAAAACGGAACGGTTTTAAAGAAAAAGCTTGTTACGTTTTTGGATATATTGATCCTTGTGTGCTGCGTACGACGAAAGAACCGCAGAGCGATCCACACTCTGTGATTTCAAGAGAACTATTTCGATTCATAGCTACAACCGAGAATCTGCTTCATCCAACGTTGCAACCTTGATATTGTTGATACGTTTACTATGTCTGTAGTAGTGCTCCCAGTTCACTTGTTCGGTTAAATGTAATGATTAGCGAAATACTAATTGTTATACAGAGAAAATGTACTATATACTTGCACTGTTTGTCATTTCACAGAATGTCTTGAATGTAGGAATATCATTTTACTTATATACAAGCACAGGAATGTACGTCTTTGCTAATCACCTTTGATTATGCTTACAAATAACGATAACGTATTTCGACATATTTTTGAGAAGTAGTCTTTAATAAAAAAAAATCTCCGCCATACGCAGCTCAAAATTAAATTAGTCGTTAAACGCAATATTTGATTTTTGTAAACTATTGTACACAACGTATCTTTCTCCTACTTTATAGTCACGTGCAATGGACATACGTAATTTTCTTTTTTAAGTATAATTACTTTGATTCGAAATTTTATGTGGCATTATTTAAAAGGTTTATTTAAGATGTAATTAAAATATAGAAATGTTATGTTCTCTCTATTTTTAAAATTATTATTAAGTAATAATTTGAGTTGTAGTGTATGTATATGTTTATTTTAAAATCTCCTAATTACGATATTACATCTATAATAACCGGTTGTTTGGTGTACAATATTTTCATGGTCTTATGCTTTTGTTAAGATACCTTCTTTAAAATATAGGTTTTTTAGTATCTAATTTTTTTACATTTTCCAATATTGTAAAATTGTATCGTATAATGTGTCAACATTTCTTAGAATATGGTCAAAGAGGTTGTATACCAATATTTCATATTGTAGTTCTGTTATCATCTTCTGGTTGCCTTTGTTGGAGTTGCTCTAAATCATTATAATAAGTAAATAAATGCATTATACCTTTCATTGAATTGTGAAGTTGATAAAATTACCTTGTGCAAAAGTATAGCCATTGTGTCTGTATCGAAATTAGAAAACTTATTTTGATATTAATCTCTAATTTAATTCAATAAATCACTCCATCAGTACCTGTGATAATAATAATGTTTTCAATTTTGTACACAAATCATACTCCTCTTCCGTTGCTACTTGAAACTTTGAATATGAACTTTATGTATTTGCAAGCATTGCAAAAATGAGATTTTATTAGTCTCAAAGTAAGTTCTAATGTCCAAATAATGAATTTGTGCATTCACTAAATATAAGATACATTCATTTTCAATATTACATGATCTGAACGAATACTTAATTAGACATGGACTTATAATTCTTACAAAATTAATCAAATAATGCAGTTATGAAGATTGCATAGATGAGATTTAGAACTACTAATTATAAGATAACTATTTTAGATTTTCCGTTTCTAGACATATATTATCTCTAACCAATACAGAGACTGGAAGGTGCTATGTTCTACATATTTCATTACTAATCTTTAACAGCATATTTCTCAAAAAATTTTTAATGCAATGTATCCGGAGTTTAATAACAGTTACACAATATCTTTAAATTAAATAAATAAACTCTATACTCTCTATTCATAATACAGATTCATTCATGTTTTAAAACTCATTCAGTCCTCTACTAAGTTAGAACCGGTAGTTTCTTATTTTAAATAATTAAATAAAAAATATGAAAGGTGCTTTTTTCATTTACCAAAGTAAACTTAAATATTTTGTTAAAGGAATTAAATGGACTTTATTTCTGTATATAAAGACTTCTTCATTTTATCAAATAGACGTTATCATGAAACATCCTGATGGGTGCAAGTAAAAGATTTCCAAAATTAAGTGTTGGATAGGAGGTAATCAAAAAGCTAATATATGCAACTTTGCTTCTTTATGAAAATATATGTACACTTCCATTCTCTTCTAAAATTGTATTTAGAGTAACTCAAATGAAAATAGAATAACCCTCTATAAAAATTCTATTTTTAAGTATCTAGAAATCTAATAGAGTAAATAGATTTGCACCTAGATAATGACAACAATCTATTACACGTGTCTATGAGATAGGGAAAATAATGCTAAGCATAATGGCTACTTGCAGAGACACATTATTTCGTATTACATGATAATGTGCAAAATACTCCTTGTGATCCTGGCAGAAAGTTTTAGATATCTCAGAATACACTATCCCGGATCCTTCAATGATCCAATAATTATGAAAGAAAATTCCTTTGCGTGACATCTTACTATATTAACAACAATCTTAAACAATCAGTACTCATTTGGATAGCAAAGGTCACTGGAAAAATAGACAAACAATTTGATCCAAAAAATTACGTTACTGATGTATATGCATCTTTATAATACAGTAGAACTCCATTTACCTAAACATCATTTATTGAAAAAAAATTATGGTAAATTAGTTAATACTTGATTTTTCGTAAATGATATTTAAATTTCAATTTAGCTCTTATTATGGAAATTAATACTATTTTTAAAAGTCATTACACTTACTTGCATGAGTACTGATGGTAACACACACTGGTATAACTTTGTTTCTCAATCGTAAATACCTAAATGTGCCTCGTACACATATGAATAAAAATAGAAATTATGCAGAAACAAAGTAAAGCATAGTGAGTGTGTACACACTTATGTTTAGCTCAAAATCAAATAAATTAATGTACAGTCACATTTAATTATCTAAACCTAAATTTTAATCATTTGAACAAACAGTTATGAATAGACTAAAATCATTTAACTTCAATTATATTGTTCCTTAATAAAACTATGTGGATTTCTACTGTAAAAACGTTACAATATAAATTACATATAAATACTTATTCTTATAATAAGTGAATATTACATTTACTTTATATCTGTAATATTTTCGTAATTTTTAAGAATGTAAACTAATGTAAATGATCATAAAAAATTTGTCGTGAAATTATATTTGTGAACATAAAATTAAATGTGTTACAGTTAAATGTGTATGTCTAGAACTAAATGGGGTACAAATGTTCTGTTTGTTGAAGGTTATTCAATGATAAAGTCGCTTGATATTAGAAAAATAAAACTGCGTAAATGTTATAAAAATTAACATGATTTTTCCATTGGAGTAATGTATTTTTACATGTATGAATTTTTTACGAACATAATGGCTAAAAACATATGAAATAATCCAAAGTATAATGGAAAAATAAGAGGTAAGATTTCATTTCTATGCAATTTGTACAAGTTTGCTACGTTTTATAGCGCTAGCTTTACATACGAAATTACAGACAAAAATTTGTAAATTTTATGATCTAACAATAAATGCAAGCACCAAAAGAAACTGCACAAAGGCTTGTATTTTTGTACAGTGTAATATTGTAGTCCTTGTTTAATATCCAAGTTATCCTTTGCACTTCTTGGAATTATTTGAATTTTTCTCTCTATTTCATTTCCAATGAATATTTTTCAGTCTCATCTGTGATACACGTGAAGAGAGACACTCTCAGTAATTCTTAGTCCACATAAACAACTTGTTTGATAATGTTTGCAACACAGTCCCATATCGATATCTATTAATTAAGCAGGGACTACCATATTTCTCTCACATAAATGGCTATCAAATTATAACTAAGTCACTGCAGTAAATACTATGAAATGGAAACTGAATTTATATATTTTTTCAATTTGTTTATTGCTCTAGTCTTTCTCTAAGCTTTAGCAGTCATATTCGTTAAAATTCATGTGTGAAGAAAAATATATTACTTTTAAAAAAAGATCAAGATAACTTCCGTGTTACAAAAAGAGTAATTAACTATTGAACCCATTCCACAAACAGAACAATATTTAATTGTATATAGCACACTTAATTTTGCACCCTACACACTTCTTCAAAATAACATACAATTAATTTTTTTTCGTATAATATAAAAGAAAGAATCACTGATTTATATACAAAACATTTAAACATCGATTCAAATTTATATTTGATTTGTACGAAATCATTAATGTTATAAAGTTATAGAATGATAATTTCCAACAATCCGCTAACCTTTGCTGTGTACTCCCTTTCTCAATTTTTGTTAATTTCAGTGAAGTGAAGATAATCCTTCAATCTTCGCGTATATGAACGAAAAAATCTCGAAATCTCTGCCAATCCGAATGACTGAACTGATTGATATTTTCAGAAGCTTCTAGGGCGACAGAAGGTTTCGTATCAAGAACGAAAGTTATAAAAATCAGCAAAAAATTAAAAAAAAATGCAACAAAAGAAAAAGAACAAAAGAATAAAATTCACACGCACGAACTATTTTAGAGATTTATTTTTGCGAATGCTTATGCGCGTGCACGTGTACGATTGTACTATTGTGTGTGACAATGTATTGTTAAATGTGTCTAAAAAACGTATGCGTACGTGAGATAAGGAGGGCAAGATGTGAAAAAAACAAAAGTAAACAAAAAAAAAAAGCGAAAACATAAACAGAACACAAGTAATATTCCGCCATCTGTTATTCAATTAGTATTGGTTATTTCAATGCATTCTAAATAAAATGTATTTATGCATGTATAAATACATTTACGTAGCACTATAATTTTATGTCTTTTATTGTAACGGTATGAGTGCGATAAAGTTTGCAGTTTCTGCTGATACGAAGACGCGCAGCAGCAAAAAATACATGTAACAAATTACTGTAACTATAGTATTTATAGTACCAGCATAAGTAAATAGTTTATACGTTATCAGAAAGATATAAAACGTATACAAATTTCATGTGATAAAAACAAAATTTCAAAACTTAATTGTTTTGTTGTAAAAGTAACTTTTAATTTCATAATGTTCAATTAGCTTCTTGTAATTCGTCTGGACGCTTCTTTTTTTATTATCTCTATCACCATTTCCTCTTTGTATCACGTGATTTTACGCAGGCTTTTACAGAAAAACATTGTATAAGATACGTATACTAGAATGTATACATATTTATATTTGTATCTATGCATAAATCTATTGTATTTACTCATAAGGTGTATATCTGTTCACCTTACGCTCATTAATGTTTAAGGATAAAGACTATGTAGTTATATCTCTAATCCGTATAGTCATTGTAAAAATTAAATAACCTCATTAAAGTTAATATATAAGATTTCAAAATAAATTTTAGTTTTCTCTGACTACTCAATAAAACAATGCCTTTAACTTCTAATAAATGTAGAAACGAAGAATGGGGAGGTGAAAAATTCTACTTAAATAACATTGGTATTTTAAGTCTAAATAGCACTAGTCAAATCACTCTATTTATACTTACTGTATCCTCTGTTAAGAAGCAGTAAACAAACACAGTATAAATATCACACAATACAAAATAAAATTATACTCACATAATTTCAAACAGTCAATACTACTACCTAATATGCATAATTTGATGAATGTGTACAAGTATTTAGCGATATTCCATAACTGTTTTGTGTAACACATTTGTACAATTAATATTGTATTAGTTAATCAAGTTTTAATGGACTAATGTTGAAAGTTTATACATTAAATACTGCAAAGTGAATTAAATTTATTTAAAAAATTCTATGTTGCTGAATACATCATTTAAAAATATTTTAATACACCAGGTTTCATTTAAAAATATAAGTGTACAACGTAATTACTGTAACATAAAATATTTACATATTATATGCTTGGCTTCAGAAGTATAACAGATGTAGAAGTATATAAACATATTATAATCTGTCGCGATATGTGTAACTTTTATTCTGCCAGGCTGATCAAGAATTTTGGATTATTTAAAAAAAACAGTGATATTTGTAAATGAATTATTTATCATTCATTATATTATTATTTATTCATTATTTTAATACACATACTGCTAATTATGAATTTACATCCAATTTGCTTCAAATAATATCCATGGTGTTGTTAATTAAAACTTTTGAAACCATTTTGGTATACAACGTGTAGATAATGTATTTGGTCCAGAAATATAATACAAATTTTGCAATTACTTTCATCATATTATAAATTTTTCCATTGGATACTCGTACAAAATGTAAGGTCTAATGTTTCATGTTTCCTAATAGCATTTTGAACTATGAACAATTTTTCCTGTAATATTACACAATCATCTTGTAATTTATATTTTAGTTGTTATCAGCGATTTGTAAAAATCTAAGAATGGTTGTAAACTTAGAGATGAAATTTAATAGCAAAACTTTTTGATCAACTTCATGTATGCATACCATAATTTTATCAATGAAGATACATATAAGAAATCTTCTATGAAATAGATGGAAAAATATAATATGTGATAAAAATGATATACAAAAACAACTGTGGAAATTGATTGAGAGTAGTAATATTTAAAATATCAGCTGCATCGAAGATTCTCAATAAGATAAATTATTTTAAACAAAATAGATCTTGTGTATCCTAATGAAAAGAAGGAGATGGTGAAGGAGAAAGAATAAATAATAAAATTATCCAGTTTTGATTGAATATAAAAATTTATTCAATTTCTTAATATAAAGAATACTTTATGCTGCTGCGTGACACCAGAATGTTATTATGAGTAAGCAAATTGAAATATCGCACTAAATAATGAATTGTAGTATAATGTAATAGTAATACATTGTTTTACCATAAAAATAATATTTATACTAATTCCGACACATTGGAATACTGACAAAAGCATTGGTAAAGAGAAAATACTGTTGTTTACTGCTTGTATATCTATCTCACTAATTCTTGTTGAACTAAAATGTAAAATAATAGGACTTTGATGGATTATAATTTTCACTTCTAACAACATCAATTTAACTACTGATAAAAAAATTTATTAATAATAAGAAGTCCCGTGTAATAAAAATTTTAACAAAATCCAACACTAATTACACATCGAGATCTATCTATATTCCATTATTATTTGTTGCCTAAGATTTTAGTACTTCTAACTCTAACTAGAGCATTATAATATCTAATCATAGAAGCCTCATCCCTTCTTACTAATATTTCTGATCTTATAAACTACCTATGCCTTAAAAATTTTCTGCATCTACTTATCAAAATCTTTCCATATCTACTTCAGTAGTATTATACAGAGTCGTATAGTTTAAAAAAATAATTATTCATGGTTTATTTTTCTAAAAAATATTTAATTTTTACGTTTACTTTTTAAAAATTTTTAGTTTCAGTAATATTTTTTGAACAATAATAAACAATGTCAGTAAATAAAGAAAGAGTCAATAGCAGCAACAAAATAAATTTTATTGACAAAGTATAGAGACTTAACAGTAATTATGCTGATAGCTTCAAGTTGATCGTATTTACTTTTTTAGAAAGATTATATATTATCGTAAAATATACAAAAAAATGATACTTTTTGTAGGACAAAAAGAGAAATTAATGAATTATACGACTCAGATTTAAAGAAACAAGAAAGTTAATATATGAAATTCTTAATATTTATACTGTAAAACTTGTTGTTGTTCTCTACCGGTGTTTTTCTCTTAAACTAAAATCTACAAACATTACATGTTCTTGTATTTGTAATGTGTTGTCTATCGCTTTATGTCGGTCAGTTACATATCTCTAATAATTGTTAAAAATTTTTTCGTAATCTGTAAAATTTATTCTACTTGACTATGTCAAAGATGCGTTTAATTTTATTCCACAACTTCAATTTCACTGCTATTAATTATTTGTAACCACTTTAATGTTTTCCCACCTCTCAATGATTTACCTGATCACTAATTCTTCTTCCATGTTGTATAAGAGTAATTTATTATTAATCCTATATATATTTATGTATTTATTGGTGCAATATGTATGTATACGAAGTACAAAGTACGTATTATTGATATTGCGTTTGTAATACTCTTTAAAAGAATTTTGTTAAGCTTTCGCATAACTACTTCTAAACTAGCAACTCTTAGAATTTCAAATGTGACTGTCATTAAACAAATCTACGGAAGATCAATATAAACTGTAAATTAAATAAAAACTAAATGGACAAGGGATAGTTTTGTTGAAGATAATAAATATATAGGATATTAAATATATTCACGATGCTGAAGTGGTTTGTGCGAAAGTGTCAAAGTTTTATATTGTAGTATTGTTAATCATAGTTAACGGTTAATTAATATACTCAGGATACAATTAATTCTATATTAATAAAGAAACATTATATAAAGTGATGTAAGATGTTGACGTACAAAGTAAAGCAATACGAAAATCAAAGCGCAAACCATTTTATTATGTTGTATTGAGAATGGAACACCGGTAAATATTATTTGCATAAAATGTTGACCATAAGGTATTATAAAACATTAATTTACTTTCCACCTTATACATATTTATTGTAAGTGATAGTTGTTTATTATAAATAAGAACGAAATCACTTGTGTATCAGTTAATTGCTACATTAAAGTGTTGATATTATACTCGTTGAACTTGAGTTTTAATACCTCTGTGACAAACAAATATATACATAGATTTTTATGAGAAAGTTAATTCAACATATCTTGAAATGAAGAATGGTTCACATATCAAATTAGTTTAAATATAATATATACAAAAGTTGTGTATACTATAAATTGTGTATTTCTTATTTAATACAAAATTATCTTCCTAATTTAACATTTGAAAATTAAAAAAAGAATGTTTCAGAATTAGAAGTAACTGCATCATACACGAAAGTGTTTTGAACTGGTTTATACTGATTTGTAACAAATTTTATAACTTCTTGGGCAGCAAGACCACCTAAAAATGCTGATACAGAATGTAATTCTGATCCACCAAATCGACAAAACTCATGTACGTAATCATCTTTTGCCAAAGGTCCACATCCCCATTCAATTAATAATTTCGAAATACACGCCTGGAAGAAAAGTTCGTTTTAATGATTGAAGCTATAAATGATTAATTTTTATTTAAAAACAGTATTAATAGAAGTAATTAATTTGATAAAAATACTTTGAGTTTGACAATGTCTGGTTCCACTTGATCATCAAATTCACCTGGATACGAATTGTACTCTGTTTGAAATTTGTCAATTCCTCTAAGAACAACATAGTAAATCATCATACTTTCTGGATCTTCTAAACTTTGCACTAAAATAAGCATATAAGATTGTACGGACTGTTCACACTCACATAAATTTATAACAATTATAATATAATAGTTACGAAACGTTACCAATATTACTTGCATCAAATCCTTTAGAATCATATTCATCTGCGATACACGTTCCCCTTTCAACATGTATATCAGAAACATGTCTACAAAATAACTTTACATCTCTTTCGGAAATAGAATCTGATGGTTTTCCTAATTGCCGTAATAATTGTGCTGTACGACGCCATACTACTTCTGCATCAGCTGCCGCTTGCTTGTGATAACTAAAACACAAGTAAGTATATATTCAAGACGAAATATTAATATCACAGTACGAAACTTACGAAACCTACATTTGCTGAAGCATTATGTATTTCTCAGTATCTGCAGTCATATCTGGTAATGTACCTTTTAATGGTAGTAATCCACCTCCTTCATTCTCGCAGAAATCTTTTATAGCTTTAGCAATAATCCAAAATGAACTGTTCTGGAAATTTATTAAATAAGTTCATAGTTTTACAATTTTCGTTTTACAATGGTCTTATCAATAGCAAAAGATTTCTTTCTACCTTAGTTGTTAAATTAACACACTGTTCATCATTTAAAACACTTGCTACATTATCTGGAATTTGTGTATGTCCTATGCATGTATTCACCGCTTTAATAGCCTCTTCAAAATTTTCCTCACTATTTTTTTGTATCATTCTCATCCCTTCTCATTCCTCCCTTTATCATTTCTTTTAATTGTTGCTTTTCCTTATACGTTTTAGGTAATTCTCCTTTTTCCTTTATCCATTTCTCTAGAAATTTATATAATATAACTAAGTATGGTACATGAGAGTGATCTTTGAAACTCATCTCATCAAGATTTACTGAGTCCAAATGATTTTTTAGTGTTTCAAATGGCTTATCTAAACGTAAATCTGGTGTTTCATTATCTGGATGTGTTTCTATAATAGTATGGTCTTTCACTTGAATTCTTAAGTATCCAATAAACCCTATACTTCTGCATACTATTAATGGTATATTCAGCTTCCAAAGCCTCTGTGATAAGAGAATTAAGGACCTAAAAATTTGTTTTGCCTTAAACATTTCATTTAGATGAAACACATTCTATGATAATAATTACATTTATCATACTCTTACTTTTCTGTGAGCGATGTTGCTACAACAACTGTGAAATTGTTGAAAAAGTCCGGACTATTATATAAAATTTGTTCAGGCTCCTCATCTATATAATCACCCCTAACATCCGAATTTAATTCCAAAAGCATTTGCATTGCTACTTGTGCTCTAGACTTTCCAACACTATCTGCTTCTAGAAAAAAAAACTATCCAAATTGATTTAATAATTACACTTAGTATTACAATGTCAATTTACTATAGCGGAAAATTATTATGAGTATTGTAACAATATACATACTTCGCTCCGATATCTTCATTAGTAATCTTTTTACCATCAACAATTGTAAATGCTCCAATACCTGGGAGTACTAAAGATTTCAAAATTTCTGTACCAAGTCCTGTAGCATTTATAAGACAAACATGAGCACTCTCCAACGCAGCTTGTCCATGATCGCCCCATAATCTATATACATAGAACATTAAACGTTGCGTTGATAAAAGTAGAAGAGTTGCATCTAATAAAACTTATTGTATAATATAGAATACATCACTACACAAAGAATTCAAATTACCATTGAACTACATAACGATCTGATTTGATAAATAAGAAAATTTCAATTCCTAACCCTAAAAAATTTTTCGCTAGGTTCTTACCTTAATTGCCTATCATATTTTCTATTTTTTTCAGATTGTTCTGGCGATTTCGGTGCTGGCGATGCCATAAGGACCGACTAGTGATGACAGGTCAATAATAACACTTCGCGTTTAGAAATACTATAATAATACACTTATGATCCGTGACACATATCAACCGCGCTTGTATTTACTTACTTAATACATATAAGAAACCAGTAATACAATATTCTCATAGGCAAGAGCAATATACGAACAGTACCAAATAAGTTCGAAAATGTGAATTTAATTAAAATTTTATTCATAAGATTTTTTTTATACTTAATAGATTTTTAATTATATTTGGAGTGCAGTAGAACTATTTTATTTCATTCGTAACCGCTATGGATAACAATTGTAACATTAAAGAATAAAAGGGTCGAACAATATTTTATTACATATAATACAAAGTATCGAATTACATATGATTACATAAAATCTTTTTTTTAAAGGATGAGTTTACGAATGATGGAAAACATATAAAGTAAAGGTAGTGAAATTGCTGTAAAAATTTAGTTTTATATATCCGTCTCTTGTATAGTATATACAGAGCATTCTTAGAGAGACCAAAGTTGAGAGCAAAAAGTTATCCCCTCTCTGCCAGTGCCGGATTAGTCACGTGACCGGGCCGTGACGCAATATCATCGTAGAAGGGGAATATAGAGTGGGGACACATTCTGGAAAGAAGCAGAAGAGAAAGCGCGGCGATATTCGAAATGTAACACGTGCAGGACTTATTCTATGTAGTTTCGTCTTACAAAATTCAGTGTCAGTAATAAATGGGCTTATCACCATATGATTGAATTTATTCTTCATCCATCATAACAGCTAACAAGCTTCTACGCATTGACAGAAATTGGTGGTTTTGTAATATATACATTTCGTTCCATACATCTTCCAGATGGATTTATAAAGATGTTTAAGAAATATTTAAAAATATTGTATTTCTTATTTTTTGCTTGATTCGGCTCATACGCGTTCAGGTACATAATTGGAGTTATACATTATATAATATCATTATACATATAATAAATCCCTATTAATAAGTTATAAATTCGTTCTATTGTTTCATCACAATCATAAGAATCTTTAAATAGTTCTCATTTTCATTTTCTATGCTAAAATGCAACAAGACGAGTGGTAATAGTTTTCCACATGACTAGAATATTAGACCATGTACTTTATAGACTACTGTAAATATAATTTCAATTAAAATTTATTATTTGATTGACAGTGCTCATTCTACAAGTTTTTTTCAAGAGTTTGCGTGGAACTTTTATTAATGGTATGCACAAATGCTATTGGATCGAAATGAAGTTGACCTAAATTGTAGTATTTCTCTTCCTGTTCGTACCATTTTTTAAAATTAAAATCCTTGAAAAATATTGCAATCTCTCTTTCCGCGGATTGCACAGAATCTGAAAAGGTAATTTTGCATTATAAAAGCAACAGCCATTTTCTAAGAAAATCGTTGTACCTGATCCATGCGTTGCATTCCTTGTATCCGAAAGACCAAACATTCCTCGAATTGTTTCGGGATCAGTGTATTGTGCTTTGTAAACTTTCGTGGGGCCCATTAGTTTTCTCCATTTCAGAATAGCGTCGTAATCGGTTAGGATATGAATATCAGATGGGCCGCTGCACATGAATGTCACAAGACGATTGTAAAAAAATTTGCTCTTATGCTCTGCATAAAACACCTGTGCTTCCGCTAATGTAATTATGGTCCTGCGTGATCTGACAATTTTGAAATTATTGTCAATTATTACATCCCGAATTTTCTGTAAATTATAAACTGTTCAAACGGCGATATAACAATAATTGGCATAAATTCAAAGCGTCGGTACTTCCGAACACTATGCGTACACTCTTGTTGTATATCAAATATAGGTTATGTTTTCTTACCTGAAGCACAAAGGGAGATTTAACAACATAAGGCTTAATTATAGCCAATGTTAGCTGCAAATGCTTCTGCGATTGCATCTTGTTATTAATTTACCTGGCCTTCTTACATAAGATCCGACTTTCATAATGCGGCTAAACGGCTAAAACATGTCACATTTCAAGCAAAATTCCAGATACAGTTGCTTGTAAACTCAACTATTAATTACGCTGTTCCACGTGCGTGTACGGACAAGTTGTCTAGAAAATATTAAACACTTAGAAACATGCGTACAGCACATTTTATAATACAAAAACGAAAAGACCTTTGTCTCTCTGCATGTTTATTTACACATTTTTCTCCTAAAATAAGTATAATCAGTGGAAAATTGAAGTACGCGCCAGTTGGATGCTTGGACGCGACATGCGCAGTTAATTAAAAAGCAGAAGACGATAGTGGTTGTATGAATTGTATAAAAGCAAAAGGGTGCTATGTAAAAAATTTTTATTATTTACATGCATGCGCAGGCATACAATTTCCGCTTAAGATTTTGTTCGCGTAATTTCATACATTCGAAAACTGTTCGAATTATAGACGCAGTTTCGCTGTTTACAATTATTCTTCAGATTTCAAAGTGCTGTTCACATGTTCGTTTAAGGCTTCCTCCGATGTCTCGGTGAATTTGCTGTTCATGCACTGGTATGTTTTTTCCGTCAACGCTGGAAGGTCATCCATGGTTAAACCTTCCGTCGAGATAGCAGGTAAAACAGTCATGTAACTGATACCTGCAAGATAATTTCGATTCACAGAAACGCAGCCGATTAAAACGGTTGCGTAATTAAAAATCGTAACGGTAATAACGTAAATTCTTAACCTGAATTAAATATCTTCCGTTTCGAATTCAAAAAGTAATATTTCGAAACAACGACCGGTTGAATTGGTATTTGTTTGGCGATTGCGGTGAGGAAAGCGCCTTTTTTAAAGGGTAGCAACGTGGAATTAGAATGCCGATGTCCCTCCGGGAAAATTATCAGATGTCCCTAGAAAATATTCGAGTAAAATATTGCGAAACAAGTTAATTAACGATGTTCGATGTTTGCAACGCCTTTTATACTTGAACTTAGTAAAAAATGTCGCAGGGAAAAGATGAATAGCTTCTGCAGAGCTACAAAGTGAAGTGAATCGTTTTTCTTTCGAGGAACAAGTTAATTAACGATGTTCGATGTTTGCAACGTCTTTTATACTTGAACTTACAATTAGTAAAAAAATGTCACAGGGAAAAGATGAATGACTTCTGCAGAGCTACAAAGTGGAGTGAATCGTTTTTTTCTAGTTGAATGTGTAGCGGTCGTACGAAGGTCATTGATGTTTTTTTAAAATGACTACATGCAAGCGACATTTTCCATCGTGTAGATAAGATCGAACCGTACCTTCGTGTTTTTAATAAATTCTCCTGCATCGCTTAACACGTTAAAAGCTTCTTTGCCTTTCTTTCGGTCGATAAACAAAGTACCCCAGAGCGCGACTGCGAGGCCGAACAATCCGAAATATAATACCTCTTTTTTGGCAATAACACAGCACCTTTTTTGTAGGAACCACAGTTCGCCTAACACTAAAGTTTCCACGCTGTTAATAATTCGTATAAACGTGTCTATTTGATAAAAGAAAAGATAGAAAAACAAAATGATCAACATATATGAATTATACTTGCCCGTTAGATCTACGACACTCTGATGATTCACTAAAATAATACTACCGCTGTCGTGAACCAAATTCTCTTTTCCTCGAATATGATATCGCACTCCTAAGAGTCTCATACCCGCTTTTACAGCCCAAGCGAAGGGACTGAAAATTTTTCGAAATTTACGCTCGCGTAAATGTACAGTTCATTCAATGTTTATGTATCTTCGATTAAGAACTTACAGCGCGTTGCTCCAATGTCCGATACGCAGCAGCATAACGGGTATGGACAAAACCGGCATCACAGTAACAATAGAGAGGTAGAAACTAAATTTTATGTAATATCTGATTCTGTCGCAGGAAACAAGAAACGCCAAGAAAACGAGACTACTTAAAACTCCGATACTGGAATAGACAACCATTTGTAATCTGAAATACAACGAAAGAAACTTATGCGTGTCACAGTACGAGTCTTAATTACAAATCCCGAATTAATTGTGTTCTTCAATTTTGATATTTCAGAACAATTTTTTTCAAGTTTGGCTCGACATTTTTCTCGATTTTTCTGTAAACAGGATTCTTAGCATGTTAACGCTGATTTATTATATTTTCACACGTATTTTCATAAAATATCCGGGAACAATTGTTAAACTTGGCGAACAGAATATTACGTAAACGCTGATAATTTAAAATATCTTTTACTGCTATTTATTTAAGCGTTTGAGTAAACGAATGTTGCAAATGAGACCACTATTTATACTTTATAATGCAATAGAAGGACGCAGCGAACTGAATTCATTAATAAAACTATTTTCACGTGCTCCAGTGTCTACCAATTGCTAGACGTTTTTATAATTTTCACTTATGGAACAATAAAGTGACGAAGCAGCTAACATCCTATAATATTGTACTACATAAAAAAAACTGATCACGTGTTACATATATCGTGTTTGGTGTCATTTTAATCAGGAAAATGCCAGAAATAAGGTAGTGAAAGTCCCATAAACAAATAATGAAAATTCAAAGCTTTGTAAAATCGATTCCTCGAGTCAATGTAGTGGTGTTTACATCGATATACCCGAGCCGACATCAATCGTCGCCACCCTGCGGAACAACTCGGCGTTGACAGGCACTGGAGTGAAATGGGTAGGCACTGGACAACGAGCGTGATGGAGATTTCGGACAACGAAAGAGCGTTTACTGTATTTACATTACGATAGTAAATTATATATCACCAGAGATTTTTTGTATTATACAATGGTGTATCATTACGATGATTGGTAAGCGAGATAAACACGGAAAGCTTAGTATTGACATGCACAGAGATAGGTGTCTTTCGATCTAAAGAAATCAAGATGACCTTCAAATCTCCGAAACGCCTTCGCACACGTAAAAAAGTATTTACATAAAAATATTTCATCTATTCCATGGAAAATTTATCGTTTATCTATACCATGCATAAATCTTTCATATTATTACAAGCGACGAAAATATTTAAGGAGGACATTGCCCCACCCTGCATATTAAGAACCGGAGAATCATCGCATATTCATTCGCGTTCAAGGCTATTCAAACGAGACCAACTATACTGTAGCACGAACTTCTCCTTGTTATACTACTGCTCATGCGATAGCCTTAAGAATGTATGTATGGTTTTTACATAATTTTGTGCATGCTTCGAAATCTTTATCTTCCGGACAGGTTAATTTCCGAGGATGTCCGACGTAATAATTTCTTAACAAAACTTGAGTGGAAATTTTCGCTAAGGAAAAAGTTCAATCACCTCGGGAACCATTCCTTTCTCGGATAAATACAACAATTTTAGGACACCCTGTGTTTATTAAAATAATCATGTTTAAAAATATTTATTTACCTATCTGGACGACTAAGGTCGAACAACGACGATATGCACTGGAAAAATTTGTTTAACAAATTTGTTCAACGTAAATACTGACATTCCATATTATTATCGAAAAACATTTTGAGCTGTATTGAATGTATTCTACATTTTATGTAAGCCATATCTGCAATTCATTCTTCTATCTTGAATATAATAGTATCGGAATAGAAAAGATGTGTATACATATCGCACAAAATTATGTTCTATGTAGAATAAAGTCCAGAATATGACATCACTCGGTGTCCATGGCTTTTATCACAATTTACAAAACGTACATTAGTCGCCGCAAGCGTTTCGAAGACTCTTCAAGGTTTCTGCCACTATAATTCACAAAACCATCAAAGTTCACTCTGAGTATCGCGCTATGAGTCTGAGATCTATCTGAATATGAAAATCGCTTCATTTGAAAATGATTTCTTCGGTATTCAGTAATGATTTATTAGAATTCACGTCTTAATGAACTACGAATGAACGTTACTTTGACGAAGAAGAATCTTAATTTTTCAATATTTTTATAAATAAGTTGTATACGATAAAAAATTAAATTAAAAATGAATCGGGAGTACAATTGAAATTTATTAATTACTCTATTTCCTTCTATTCTATCAATTTACGACGCTACTTAATAATAATAATTTGATTAAACATTTTTAGCTCTCCTCTGTTTGATGAGATAAATGACAAATCTTTATATAAATATATTTAAAATACCCGGAGTGGAATTTAAATCGTTTCCCTAATCAGATTGAGTAACAATCGACACGTGGTGTGTAAAGCGATAGAATTAAGAGTGTTACGATTAGTTCATCCGTGTACTATCTTATGTCATTTCTTATTGATAAACCCAGCAATTTTAGAACTATTACGCAACTCAATAATGTTATCCGAATATTTTATCAGCGAACTTGATTAGATTCTGTAGTTACAAATTATTTGCCAGACGTAACATCGGATCATGTTTGATGTCCATTATTATTTTATATTGTATATTTTAACGTTTCCATTCGTTTCTTACAGTAACAAATACATTAATGTAATTTGTTAAGAAATCTCCACCGATCGAAAGGTGTGGACTCGGCTGAAGAAACCTTTAGACATATTGTCAAACTCTGTACTTTGTTCGAATTTTGTTTACACTTACAATTTGACGTGTAATATATGTTTACACATTTTAAAACGTAAGGTGAACTTTAATCTTAACTAATGATTTATTACATGTAATCAATCATTGAGACTATCTATTGAGCCGTACATCTCGACAGATGTTCACAGGTACGAAGACCGTTTGAAAATGTTATGACAACAGTCAAAACACGTTTCAAGTTCATTCACAAGATACGCGATACTTTCACTGGGATTAAATTGACCACAACGATTCCAGTGTAAGAAAAATTAAAATTTACGATAAAACCCACCCAAATGAGTTATTTTTCAGGGACGGTGTTGTTCCAGCACTTTTACAAAAACTGATCAGAATAATCAAGAATGATCGAGGAACATCAATTATTTCACAAGATTATAATCCCATTATTTTCATCTCTAACCGAAATATTAGAAATTTCTGTGAACGTATCGCAGAAAAAAATTTATCAACTTTCGTTTATCGAATTGAAAAACATCGTTGAAAATTATTTGTGTAAAAATCGCTGGAGTACTGGGAAAAAATTTTCAATAACAACCGAACCTTTTCACATCACATTTTAGTATTTTATAGTTTTTTTTTCTTTGTATATATATTTCTACGTGAAGAAAAATGATAATATTTGCGTAACCGTATTATGCACAAACATAGATTATAGTCGTTCAATGTACTTCACCGTTGATTTGTTTTATATTCACTTTGCCGTTCGAGGAATATTGATTAATACGAAGTAATTTTATTAATGCGAATAATGTTGTTCAATATTGTTTCACTCACGTGTCGTACATGTTGTTTAATTGGATTAAAGCCAACACGTCTAACGAAATCCGACAGAAGAACTGTCAAACGCAACCGCGACGCTCGCAATAACGTAATGCTCTGGTAGATAAGCAAACATTTCAGGCAATCGTGATTCGTAGTCTTTCGACATGTTTCCTCGAGCGCACGTAGATACTCTGCACACCGAAGTTCCCCGATTTCTGCACTTACGTAAACGTCGTACAAAGGGCCGTAACTGAATTACGACATCTTAGTAATTTACAATGCGCCATACATATTTATATTGTATAATATGTAAATTAATCTACGTAATCGAGTAGCATCTTTTGCATTTTTTAAACTGATACATGCAAAGTTCACTGCAATCTGTTTTAATTATTACTATTCGAGTGCGTTTACTTAATGCTTCATATCGCGTATATTGTTTACTACATTATGATTAGTTATGCCTAACTACGTATAATTAGAGATCTAGACTTATAAATACGAGATAAAAAAAAAGAGTTCCGAAAATCGGATTGAGTTCAAATTTATCACACGGCCCTATTTTATATTAAAAACTCGTACCGGGAAAGGATTTTTTTTTAAACGAAACAAATTTTTTTTCATCACACTACTGTCATTTTCTATCTTATCGACGTAGCAGTTAGTTTGGAACAGATTAATTGCGGTAAATCTTGTAGAACGGTGCACATTGTCAGATTCGTGAAATTATTTACAATGTTAATTCCTCCGCCAACTTTCCCTACTTAATTGATGACATTATTTTTTGTTAATTGAAATAAAATTAATTTGCTATTTCAATAGCAGACCTATATATGACCTTGAACATTGTCCGTACAGCTGACCATCGGTATAATACGACAGCGTCAACGTGCCTCAGAGCAAACAACGATGGCAGATTAATCGCAAGGGTAATTAATCGCCAGCGTTTTCCTGAACGCAATAAATACCATGAGAAACATTATTCCCACAGCTGGTTACCATGTGATATATTCGCTCGCAATTGCATTATATAAACTGTCGCGTTAGCAGATTTAACACTTTCAGTTTCGTACATAATCTGAGCAACTATGAAGTACCTGCTGTATTTGACCTTCGCCGTATTGCTATGGTCGGTGGATTGCAAGACGATAAGGCAGATCGGAAACAGCATTGATAAGCCCAGCTCAAATCGTGTTGTTCACTGTTCATCGGGATGCGAGTCGCCTGCTGTGGAGTCCGGCAATGGGCTCGAAACTTCACATTTCCCGCCATCTCCTTCGGAGCCTGAAGACGTGGACCAGGATTTAGTACAAAACCCCGTCATTGGACAAAGTGACGAACAACTCCCAGAAGTCTTCCATGATGAGCTCAAGAGAGATGTCGCGTCTCTGTTCCCAATAGGTGGGGAGATGGCAAGCGACGTGGTGAACCAAGGAGAAGACTTCATCGGAGCCTTCGTACCCAAGTTTGGAAAGAGGGATATAGGGAATCTGTTCCCAATAGGTGGGGAGATGGTAAATAAGGGTGAATACTCGATGGGAGCGTCCAAACCCAAGGTTGCCAAGAGGGATATAGGGAATCTGTTCCCAATAGGTGGGGAGATGGTAAGCGACGTGGTGAACCAAGGAGAAGACTTCATCGGAGCCTTCGTACCCAAGTTTGGAAAGAGGGATATAGAGTCTCTGCTCCCAATAGGTGGAAAGTTGGTAAATAAGGGCGAACAATTGATGGGAGCGTTCAAACCCAAGGTTGCCAAAAGGGATATAGGGAATCTGTTCCCAATAGGTGGGGAGATGATAAGCGACGTGGTGAACAAAGCAGAAGACTTCTTCGGAACTTTCGTACCTAAGTTTGGAAAGAGGGATCTCTGGAGTCGACGACGTCGTGTACCGAAACATAACAGAATGGGCGAACGGTTTAGTACAACACTACTCACACCGTTCATATAAAATTACAGAACACGCTTAGGTACGAGTATGACAAAAGTTTGTAACTGTATTTTACAATATTAAAAAGTAATTTCAAGTATTTTCGAATATTTCGAATGTTCTTTGTATACAATAATTCTGCTGGGTGTCGAAATAGTTTGAAATCTCTTTCGAGGGTGATTGGACAGGTTTTTGAAATATTTCTGATGGTATTTTACGGGTAGTGAATAAATGGTTTAAAACACAATTAATTTTTTTTTACGATTAATTGAAACTTTTATATGAGAACTGACTTGAATTGACATTTTGTTTCTTTTTTTGTTGACAGGTCCTGCAAGATGTAGACAACGGTTTTCGTTAACAATGGTCAGCTTAGTGAAAATAACTGCTAGCCTGGAATTCATATTTAAATATTATTTATAAGTAATTGTTTATTAAGCAAAGAAATAATTTACAGGAATTGTTGTAAATATTAACCAGTTGGATGTAATACATTTATCAGGGTATTGTATTTAATACAAATTAATGGATGCGAATAGTTTCATGGTTTAAAAGTTATTCTGTACGTCGTGTTCTGTTACCTACTTTTAATAAAAAATTAGATGGCAAGGTGGTCAAGTGAGTGCTTGTCGACATCGTTGGCAAAAGGGATTGTTATAAACATAAAACCACTAGAAATAATAAATTTATCAATGATTACTATCGCGGCGATCGAAATCGACCTAAACTAGATGGAGTGGGAGAGTTTCACATCGCTACGCAGGTGCGTCGGAACTCGGTGAGCGCACTCTCAGTCAGTCAGTCAGACGGGCCGCCAAAGAGGATTAGATAGAGGCGAAGGTTCCATAAGAGCCGGGGTCAAGTGGTCAAATGGTCAATTGGTCAAATGGTCAAGTGGTCAATTGGTCAAATGATCAAGTGTTCAAATGGTCAAGTGGTCAAATGGTCAAGTGGTCACGTGGTCAAGTGGTCAAGTGATGAATTGGTCACGGGGTCAAGTGGTCAAGTGGTCAATTTGTCAAGTGGTCAATTGGTCAAGTGGTCAATTTGTCAAGTGGTCAATTGGTCAAGTGGTCAATTGGTCACGTGATCAAGTGGTCACGTGATCAAGTGGTCACGTGGTCAAGTGGTCAATTGGTCACGCGGTCACGTGATCAAGTGGTCAATTGGTCATGTGGTCAAGTGGTCAAGTGGTCAAGTGGTCAAATGGTCAAGTGGTCTAGCATTGTACGCGTTCGCGTCACCCTCGGACCAGAGCCTTCTGCTCTGGTTCGTTCTTGTTTCTCTTTGTTAGCCTTCTGCCCGATTCGCCTTTGGTCCCCGTGGATCGGAGACTTCTTCTCCGATTCACACCTTTTTCCCCGCAATAATTACTCGACATATTGCGTTACTGCGTTAGTATAAGTTCGTCGTTGTTAGGAAAAGGAGCCAGAAGGAATGTTGCATTCGTTCTGACTCCCTTTCCGGGTCTCCTGTGCAGCAACCTCCTCGTGGTGAGGCCTGGACAATCGGTATTATCCTCTATTTGGAAGAACTTCTAGTATCTTGCAAGTAGTGAATAATTTCGAGCTAATAGCTGCACAGTTAGAATTTGTGTTAATATTGTATACTAGAATATAAGATATGCTAGATGTAAGAACAAATGTATCGAAAGATTTTCAATAAAGATCTAGTAAATTAATATCCATGATTATTTCAAACCTATTCCCTTCCACAACATTTTCCAAAGTCACCTTCCCTCAGAACAAAATATACTATTCCAGCTGGTTCACGAGGTTTTCTTATTAACGCGAATAAAATTACTTCGAGCTACTATCGTTCTGTTACTTTCCTCAAATGTCCCCGTGCAAAGTATCACGGTCGAATTTTAGCGAATATTATTGTACACTAACGCAGTAAATTGGGGTTTCTAATTCGTGCTCGGGAGGAATAAATTGAATCCTGATCCGCTTCATGTGTACGGTACCTGTACATAATTCTGTACATTTTAATTACCTTTCAGTGACAGCTTAACATCTCGAAAATACGTTCTCAAATAGTTAGATTAGAATTTTGCAAGTTAACGGAGCTACAGCCCGTTGTGAGTTTCCAAACGACTAATTTCAATAAAAAGATCATTGAAAATAAAAGAAGTTAGCGTCGCATTAGTATTTTAAACAATGCAATAAGTTTATAATTTTCGCCCTGATTAGTGTTATTTTAATCAGAAAAATGCCACGGATAACTTGGCGAAAGTCCTATAACAAAATAATGAAAAAATAAGAAGTTATTATAGGCTAAACACTTGGGACATTTATCAATAAAACAGTGTATCACTTATCGAAAAAACGCAATGGCAATAGTATACATCCTAGGCGACGTGGAAACCTGTTGATACGCGTGTTCCATACGGTACGGGCCTGCGGCGGCTCGAGAACTTGGGCTGTCACGGGAAGCGACACGTGCGGCTGGAAAAAGGGGCATAGAAAATCGAAAATCGGTCGAAAATGGCACCTCGTGCCGACCACCGCGGTCTTACGCAAACACACACTTATGCATATAAACACATAGCCAATGCCCGTAGCAACAGCAAGTCGCTTGCTATCCCTATGTTGCTTCTACTCTAAACTTTCCACAATGTTGCAATAATACCAATACAATAAATCATAAGCGCATGCGACATTTTCTGTGTTTTGTTCTGCAAACGTTATCGATCAAACGAGCAGGTTTTCGAAAACGTGAGCATGACTGACGACACCTGAATATAAATACAATGCAGATCAAACGTTGGAACTTTAGTTATTTTGCGCTTTTTTTACCAGGCGGACACTCGTAGTCTGCAAGTCGCCTGACGGTAAACCACGATGCTAAGGACACTGTTGACATCCTTGGGTTTGCTGTTGTTAACGACACAGCCCTTTGCGATCGGAATCGATGAGAAGCTTATCTTGTCCGATGTAGTGAACACGACGACCGGACCCGTACGAGGTTTTGAAAACACAACGATATGGAACTCGATGCGGTACACGGCCTTCTTGGGGATCCCCTACGCGGAATCACCTGTTGAACTACTTAGATTTAAGGTAACGCTGCATGCTCAACAACCTTCTGTGGAACTGTAACACTCCCTAATTCCACTTGATATACGTCGATTGCAAGAAATAGAAACTAAATTGAATTTTACTTTTTCCCGTAACGATCTTAATCGAGGAGAAATTATATATTGACATCTTCAATTTTTCAATAACTTCGATTTTTTGTATACTCAATTTTACTATAAATGTATAAAGATCCGCCGTCTATCGATAACATTTAATATAACCAGTCCTTTTTCTCTTTAATTATTTCTTTACACTTGTACAACATATGTATAATCCCTAAGCTCGATGTCAGTAGCCACCCCCCTTAACAGAGGCTAAAAGTTTTCTGAAACAGCACCCCCACTAATTTTAGCCACGAACCGCCACTGGTATCTTCCATTAGAAAAAAAAAGGGGCGTACGTTGCTTTACATCAAGATCGATTATTCAAGCGCGCATTAATCAGTAACTTTCGTCAAATAAATGAACAACGAGGAGACAATTTAGCATTGAATATATTCACAATTCCATTCTGTTGATTTTCAGCCTCCGGTTCCAAAGAAACCATGGAGCACCGTTTACGACGCTGTGAAGGAGGGTAACGTGTGCCCACAGGTGGACTTCTTCTCGGATGAATATATGGGTGTCGAGGATTGCTTGTTTCTGAACGTGTTTACTCGAGAGGTGAGTATTTTTCTTCTATTTTTAGTGTAATGAGCTTAAAAGATTCTACATAAACAAGAACAAGTAGAATTTTATTTCTTGAATCTTCGTCGCGAGTCTGACGCGATATTGTAGAGCTGGGGGTGGTTAACTGACTTTACACCATTTTTCCATTAAACGGCTCGTATAGTTCGGGAACGGAACGAAACTGAAACCAGTCATGGTCTGGATCTATGGAGGAGCGTACTTTAGCGGATACAGCAGCCCGTACTTCTACGGGTTTGATTTCTACCTCGAACAGACCGACATTGTCTTAGTCAGCTTCAATTACCGTCTCGGTGCATTAGGTATGTTCTGTCGCGATTCTGCCGCGATGCCAAATTAAAATTTGTCTCTTCGACGGAGCGTATTTTCAGGATTTTTATCGTTGGACCATGCCGATGCTACGGGCAACGCCGGCTTGAAGGATCAGCTCCTGGCTATGGAGTGGGTGCGGGACAATATCGCTGCGTTTGGCGGTGATCCCAATCAGGTGACCATCGCCGGCGAAAGTGCTGGCTCAGCCTCCGTAGGATATCACATGTTAGCGGACAAATCGCAAGGTACATTGTGCAATAATCGCTTTTATTTTCGACGCGTTAAAGAATGTTAATATCTATTGTATTATGCCATGTGCAAGCACATAACGCGACACTGAATCCTTCTACAGTACAGTAAATGCTCGATCCCTGTCCTGGGTCTCTTCTACGATCCCTGTCCAGTGCCTACTCACTCCACCGGCTGTCAACTCCGCGCCGCTTCGCAGGGCGGCGACGATTGATCTCGGCTCGGGTATATCGGTGTGAACACCACTACATTGACTCGAGGAAACGATTTTACAAATCTCTTAATTTTCATTATTTTTTTATGGGACTTTCACTATCTTATTTCTGGTATTTTTCTAATTAAAATGACACCAAACACGATATAATTTGAACTGTATTAAGTGGTTTTATCGACGATGAAAGTTTCGAAGGCAACGACGAACAGCGTATTGGAAAGAAGGAGACGCGAACAGTCGACGTCGCCGGCACAGTTCACATGTAGAGTAAATATGGGCCAAATTATATCGTGTTTGGTCTTGTTCTAATCAGAAAAATGCCAGAAATAAGCCAGTGAAAGTCCCATAAATAATAATGAAAAATAAAGCATTTTTAATTGGCATTGCATTGTGAGAACACGCGGGCCTTTAAACTGTGCTGGCGACGGCGACACGCTTCGGTCATGCGATCCGTATGTTCGACTCTCTATTGAAGCTTCGCTCGGCGCGCTCGGCGCGGTCGGCGCGATAGATATCTGAGCGCAGTCATAAATCAAAAAGCATGTCCCTATACGATCTCTGTCCGTGCAAAACACAGCTTTTGGACAGGGATCGAGCATTTACTGTATACACGTCTCCGTAACTGTCCTATCCGCCAAGCGACTTTCGAGATCTTGGCCCCTTCTCCATTTAGCCTAAAACGTGAAATTTAGCCAAAAATGTGACACAGTTATTATTATTGTTTTTACCAGGACTCTTTCACAAAGCAGTCATGCAGAGCGGGTCGCCTTTGTGTCAATGGGCGTATCATACGCACGACAAAGCGTACGAAAATGCTCGCGACCTCGCCGGCCGTCTTGGCTACAAGAGTCTGACAACAAACGGACTGTTGCACTTCCTTCGTAATGCTCCTGCGAAAAGTCTCGTCACAATGGCTCAACGAGTAGACCTAGTAATAACGCTCTGACATTATACTCTTCTTACCAATTCGAAGTAGTACACTATAATTTAACATTGAATAGCTAAACGTGCGGTGAACCATTACAGGGTGTATTGCCGTTCCGGCCAACCATGGAAAATCCTGTGTACGCTAAGGAGAACGCATTTATGACTGAATGTCCCATAAAGAGATACAGATCTGGAAACTTTAGTAAAGTTCCCGTCCTATTGGGTTTTAATCACGACGAAGCGCTATTCTTCTTAAACTGTACGTACAGAACTAGTTAAGCCTGATTTACCTGGCTGAAATGTTTGTCAAGTTTGTTTGCAATCAGAGGCGGATTTCCGTACAGGCACACGAGGGGCCTCATAAAATCGGTGGGGCTCAAAATTCAGTTCTCAAAATGAAAAAAAAATTACAGTAATAAATCGATAAATGTCCCAAATGTCTGAACGATAATTGTCCCTTTTCTACGGTCGGCAAAAGTCAAAGAATAGTATCCCATCCGGATAATTGTCTCTGGCTAGACCCGTGGTTTGGTCATTTATCGATTTATTACTGTATTTCTTTTTCGTAATGCACACTGTAGGGCGTAGGGATAGTGAAAATATTTAGAGATAGGCCTCAAAATTTTGCACTATCGTGTTCTATGTATCAGAAGGTAAGCAATTGAGATTTAAATCTTCATGCGATCACATCTTTTTCACAGATTACGTCGGACAACCGAATCACGTGAAATCACTGACCAAATTTGTAGACCAACAAATCGATGCCAACGCGATCACCGACCAAATACTTGGAACAATGGGGGCGATGGTGTTCAACTTAATGCCTGATTTCTTACTCCGAATTTTCTTGGACCTTATGACCAACTTATTATTTATTGCTCCCATCGATCTGACGCAGACGTATTTCTCGAAATGGAACCTAGAAAATCCCATTTATTATTATCGAATCTCGTACGTGTCGCAATACAGTGTGCACTCGTTGGTGGGCGAAACGATAAATGGTAAAACAATCATTTGAAGCCTGTGTATTAATTCTTATTAAACAAAAAAGAGAAAGAGAAGGTGTCGCGTGAAGTTATGAGATAACATGGCGGATCGACTAGAAAATACTTTGAAAATTTCAAAAGGTTCCATTGTCACTTCGAAGATCGAACAAGAAAAAATAACAAAAACGAACAAAACTTCCTTTGAGTTTTGGAACGCTTTTAGACGACCCGTTTAATTCCAGGATCCGCCCATATGGATGATATCGGATACTTATTCAACGTGCAATCGTTGAAAGCTCCGACAAACCCTGAACATCTATTCAACAAATTCCGGAAGAAGATGGTCACCTTGTGGGCGAACTTCATCAAATATGGGTAAGGCTGAGCAATCAAAAGGGCGAACTTACTGATTGTATAAAATTTTTTTTCTTACAAAAGAATTATAAATATTCAATTCGATGTGAAATGTAATTCGAATTTTTAGATATCTAATTTTTTTTAAAATTAATTTAATTGGCAGAAAGTCTGCAGGATTGTGTGTGAAAGAAAAATTTCTGGTTCCCTCAAGCGAAGTTCATCCGCTATTTTCTATAATTTTATTTCCAGCATAACTATTTATAGATGAAAAATGCGGACAACTTCGAAATAAGTAGAGCGGATAAAGATTTTCTTGTTGCAAAAGAAAAAAAAACATCGTCGTATTATATCGAAAGAAAACTGCATATTGGAACAAGAAACGGTGGATCGTGAATTAATATGTTATTTTCGTTCCTCTAGAAATCCAACACCGCAGAACGTCACAAGCGACGGTGAAGTTTTCGGCGTGAATTGGTTAGACAGCGCTGAGACAGGTACGCAATTGGATATTAACGAAGTAGCTGTTATGAAGGGCCGTTTGATTGATCCAATAACTACGATTTACAAGAATGGATACGACATTAGGCTTCCAGTGGAAACTGGTTGCTACCGGAAATTGTTCTAATTATGTATAATAATGTCATATAATAATTGTGTAAGTATTAATATGACGCTAATATAAACATGAACGTATAACGTAATAGATATATACGACTCATTGTCGAATTATTTGTAATATGCGGCACAATAAATATGCAAAGGAAACCATTATTGTTAGTCAATGTAACAAATGTCCCTGTGAACTATGCTTGCGCCATACGACTCCATTTTCCTTGATCAAATGGTCTGGTATTTAAATTAGCAATAACATTTTTTCGTAAAACCTTGTTACTTTAAATATATTTGGCGAAGAAACTCTGTGAACAGGTGCTTTTCATATGCAGACAAAACGTATGAGAAAAATTTTTGGCTCGGGTTATTGTGAAATAAAATTATTTTATTTCACATTATGTTTGCACAAACGTTTTAACCAATACCATCAGTACCGTCAGTTGCCTGTATTCTTCAAACAATTCTCACCGATACATAATAATTATTAATTAGTATTAATTAGTATTAAAAATAGTCGAAGAGATCAAAGAAATATTAAAAATCCGTTTACAACACTTTTTAGGAAAATATAATACAGATTGTAGGTTTTAATTTTTATTGGTCCGCAACTCATTTTGCGGATAGATTATAAAAATTCCTAGAGTGCGGACTAGTATCACACTGTTTCACTTTCTCGCTTGATCAGATACAATTACACAGTTAAATAGTCAAAATTGGGATTGGATAGTAATGTGTAAAGTGTAGACCGAATTTCCGTATAAACGTAGATCAGGAAAAAAAAAGATTTGAATCGTTAATAGAATGCTATCAAAGAATTTTTTTATCATTTTTTTAAAAGCATCAGTCTCGCTATAAAGTTCTTTTAGTGAAGAATACTTCTATCATTGCACATTGAGTGATTATGACAAGAATATTCCTATGTCATATAAAACGTTTTATTATAAATTAAAGTGGTAAAAAAAATGTTCTTTTTCTATTCCTACAAATTTTTTACACGTTCAGGACAGCCTAACGTCACAGAATTATGACCCCCTCATATTTAACGATGCAATGCGAGGCTCTCTGTAATTTTATTCTTTTAAATAATTTCAATAGTTAGATAGGAAAACTACATGTGCATGCCCTATAAAAAAATGATTAAATACATGTAAAATAAGCATTATCGATAAAAAAAACCGCGCTAAACGAGTACAATAATACCCACATAACGCTGTCCTGAATGCATTAGGTAAATATTTCGTAAATTTTTATGGTCTTCATGACGTATATTATTTAAAAAATGAAGTTCACCTTTTTATAATAATTTTTTGTTTAAATAACGTAGAAAAGTTAAATTAACATGACAACGGATCAAATATTGAAATACATAACAAACTCGTGTTAGAGACATCTTTTATTGTTCAATTTGTTTCAAAGACTTGAATAGCAGAACAAGTGCAGAAAGTAAAATAGTTTCCCCACTTTATATCGTATTGTAAGTCAAATATTTCATCTTAACATGTTCCCTATACGACGATTGTAGATTTCAATTTTGTTATTCAAAATTGTTTAAAATATGACAAACATCAACAAAACGTAGTATTATATAGGTAAGAAATATTACCATTTCTATAGTAACTTATCTTTGCCGATTTATTAGTCTTGATCCTTTTGCAAGTATGGTCTATGTAATGCAGTGCCCAGAGGGCATAGCTGTTACCATGCTCCTTTCAAAATGAAAGGAGCATGATGCTTACATTTGGGCAGAAACAGCGCGCTGTTGTCTGCCATCAGCCTCATAGCCGCCTCTCTTCCTCATGCCAACAAGAAGGAAGAAGAGGAAAAAGATAGGTGGAAAAAGTTGATCTCTGGAAGACGCGCTACCTGCGTACATTAAACCCTCGTGTTCCATCTGGTCCAATAGGCATACGAAGAATGTTACTTGGTAGGCCGCTGCTACTAGCAGTTATTGTCTTTGGTTGTATTCTATTTATTTCTTGTTCTAATTTTTCTTCTGGACTTTTTTCCTCTCCAAGAATTCTTTTTCTTGCTTCTGCATACTCTTGCTCCCTCTAAAAATATAATTTATCATATAGTATTTTTTCCTACACTTTTTATAATTAGACTTCTTATAATTACCTGTTTTAAAGTTTTTATAGGGTGTTTTGGTTTGTCTCCATTCACTAATGGACCATCACCGCTACCTTGCGAGTCTCTGGTTGGTCTTTTTAATATTTTCACTGTTGGTTTTGGTGGTACATACTGAGATCTCATACCATCTTCACCCAATATTATCATTCTTGTATTTGTACTTTGATTGGTTTTAAAGCTAAAACATTATAATTATAAAATAATAAGACCAAAATATAGATATATTAGAATATGGATAAACCAGAAACTATTACACAATTTATTTCAGTTGTGCACTTACAAATAATTGAATTCAGCATTATTTTTATATTGCTATTAATAAATAATACTATTAATGTGTTAACTTTTATTATAATCGATGTAACATTATGTTCTGATTAAAAGTTTTATAGAGTACCTTTCAAAGAAAGTTTTGTAAGTTTCTTTCGATTTGAGAAATTTATATGTACAATTTATTAAGATTTTATAGAACATACTCTTTTAAAAGTTTTACAAACCATTATAATGTCCACCTTCTTGAACCTACCTAGAAGATTCTATTTCTTCTAATGCTTCTACCGCATTTAACTGGAGGGCATCCAACTTTTTGTCGAGTGCCTAAAATCGATTGTAGTTCTAATATTACATTATTTTAGTATAAATCTAAATCGTATTGCACATTTCCAATCAGAATTTTTCTTTATTTGCCCAAATTTATCTATTCCTGGAGGTAATTTTTTTTTTCAAAACCGTTATAGTATTACTTGCTATTTAATAAACGTAGTACCTATTAGTGCATACTCAAAAATTTACTACTTTTGAAATACTGTAATCTCTGGTAAAAGTTTCATAACACGACCGAACACTCACAATAATATTTCAAATTACAACGTACAATAGAAATGTTTGAAAGTCAATACTACCATTTGGTAGCAAATAGAAAGGTAACCTTATGGAAAGCAATGTATTTTCTTATTACCACTACTACCAATAGCCACATGGATTCTGACCTATGTAATATAAGAATGCAGGAATGTATTTAGGTACTTACACGTAAAAATCTAAGAATTTAGGAATAATTGTGATACAAACGTTTCATTGTTAAACGACGTTACTATTTTGAAATGTTTTACTCGATAAACTGAATGCCAACAAAAATTAACACTTCACGAGCATAAAATTCTTAAACAGGTTAACAAAATTCTTACTGCTATTAATTCAATTTGAAACAATGCTATCTTCATTATATAAAAAAATACAACTCACTCCTGATTCCTCGATTTCCTCCCAACTTTCGAGGACATCGTCCATGGTTGACATTTCCGAATTTCTGTATTTTAACTTCTACTTTTTAGGGACTGCAAGAAACTTACTAATACAGCCTTGACATAAACCAACATAAACTACTAAGAACGGAAAAGACCAGCGTATACATACACGAATAAATTGATTACTTACTAGCAGAGCCGCACAAGCCTAGCGCTACGAACGGAACATTGAATGAGCACGACGTAAGAAAAACTTCTTATTTCGGGAATAGACTAAGGATACTGGAAAGTAGGCATGCAAACAAATTCGAGCCTCATTGGTTCTTGCGCACATATATTTCTGTCATTCGTTGAAGTGGTGGAAATATCAACGAATGGGATCATGTTACATTTAAATATTTTACAGAGATTGTATTTTACTATTTTATTCCATATATATGTACAGAGTGTTCCAATATTGGATACAGCATTTTAATATTATATTTTTGAATCGGCTTTTGGATCACGAATTCGGTTGTTCCTTGTTCATCGTCAAGAAATATTTAAAATACTATTTCAACGCAAGGTTAAACTTCATCTGAAGAAACCAGAAATGTTTCATTCTTTTTTATACAATCCTGCAGATTTTGACGAGAAAATGCCGAAAATCCAAGATTCAATTTTAGGAATCCACTGGTTCAAAAATTACGCCTGTTTGAAGTTCAGCATTTTCACCGCTTTCGCCCGCGGTAAGGGCGCCGCCATGTTGGTTCCACAATATTAGTTCTGGCCGATACGGTAGAACGTGACACGGAAATGGTAAGGGCCTTTCGAATGCGAAACAGAAAAATAAATTGGATGATTGGTCTACTTCTAGACTTCGTCTGTGACGTCACAGCCACAAAAATTAAATAGATTCTACTCCATGCTAAAATTGATGTTGGAAAAGATGGGGACACTGAAACACCGGGCGAGAGCACTCCCGTTTCCCCTTTGTTTCTATGCAATAATGCAATTATTAGATAATAAAATCAACAATTGAAAAAGTTAAGAATATTGTCCAAGTAGTATATGACATATTATTTCCAATAATAAATTTTTGTATTTACATAATTTACAGTATTGAAAAATGTAAAAAATGGTATAACGCGTGTACAATTTATGAGAATAAGAATTTTTAAAATGCAATATATTTTTTCAACGCTGGGGATCAATTGTTAAGGAAAAATATATAGAAATAAAATAAAATGAGAATACATAAATGTGACACGTTTTTTATTGAAAAAATGATCTGTATGTACTTACATTCGCACATAAATATACTTACATCCTGCTTCTATTTTACTCAAGTATAATTAATTTATAACCATACTTCGACTTAAATCAGAGCAGATAATGATATATTTTCAAGTGAAAATATACCACTGTGAATGAGATTGTTTAACCAATAGAATATGTAGTTTTAGTTTGTTTAGTTAATTTTAGGTTGTCTTTTGGAACGGTGACCATAGTAACACAGTGACTTTAGCCGTTTGAAAATGGGTAAAGTTTGTATCACTACCGTATAGGCAGCTTCAGTCGAAGTGTAGGACAAGAGAAACACTTTTTGTGTAAGGATCAATTATTTAATTACCGTTTGCCACTTAAAAAAGCAAAACAGTGTGTGCAATAATTAATTAATTTTAATCATATATCGATTGTGGTACGCCACTTCGTAAGTCTCGATCGAAATTAGGATACGATAACTGCGAAAGTTTCTGTTGCCGACGCTACTCAGTATTTTTATCGCTATTTTACTGAAGGTAAGCCGTAAGTACATGCTTATAGTTTAGTTTTGTAACCAAATCATTTATTTTCATTATTTTTACAAAGACAAATCGAAGCTTTATAGGTAGATTTATGATTTTCGAAAAGTAAATGTTTATACTAAATTGGCGTCTTCTTCCGCACTGGCCAATTACACAGGAGATGTTTTCCCGCCATATTAGCAAACTTTGTTACGGGTACGAAATTCTTTTACCAAAATTTATTTCTGATACGAAGAGAACAGTAATTCGTATATACGTATAACGTTTCCCAAGATTCGAATCAGCAGGTTATATTTGTATTTTGTAGTTCGAAAAGATTGAATTTTAAAGTTAGTACTGAATTGAATTGCTCTGATGTAAAACAATAACTGCAGTAATTGTTCAGCGATTGTGTAATTTCTCGTAATCTGAGATTTATATTTTAATGCACCAAGAACAACAGATATAACAAACAACACGTAGCACTTGCTAGTTACTATATTGTACAATTGTTATGATTTATTGTGCATTGCCAGTATTTTAATAGCTTATTACAAATATAATTATTGAAATATTATGGAAAAAAGCTGATATAAACAGAAAATGTGTTGCGTGTAAATATTAACGATAACATCCATACATTGGTATAAGCAAACAAGGAACATATATTGTACGGATTCTATATAATTCTGATATTTATAAAACTATTATTAGCATTTATATAGTCTCTTAATTATAGTATGTTTTCCCATATAACATAGGTAAAGGACTAATCATTATGCAAGATGTAAATATGATAAAATTATTATGAGATTCTTTATTTTATTGTATTCATATACATGATACACTTGTGTTCATATCTTATATTTTAATTGTTACAGTTATATACAAACTAACATCCGTAACAGTATGAGTACAACAGTGGAAAATGGAGGTGGCGACAATGCTCCGAAGAAGAAAACGATTGAAGGCATATATCAAAAGAAGTCTCAGTTGGAGCATATTTTACTACGTCCTGATACTTACATCGGTTCTGTCGAACCAGTAACAGAACTAATGTGGGTTTATGACAAAGAAAAAGAAGCAATGGTCCAGAAGGAAATAAAATATGTTCCTGGGCTGTACAAAATATTTGATGAGATTTTAGTAAATGCAGCCGATAATAAACAAAGAGATCCAAAAATGGATACAATTAAAATTGAGTTAGATCAGTATGTATTGACTATATAATTATCATACACTGTTTCATGTGTGAGAAATGAAAATGGTATTGTACTTAAATGAACTTAAATTTACAGAGAAAATAATCTTGTGTCTGTATGGAATAATGGTAAGGGTATTCCAGTGGTAATTCATAAAGAAGAAAACATGTATGTTCCTACAATGATATTTGGACACTTGTTGACATCATCCAACTACGATGATGAAGAAGAAAAAGTAACTGGCGGTAGGAACGGCTATGGTGCCAAATTGTGTAATATTTTCAGTCATCGTTTTACTGTGGAAACTGCATCTAAAGAGTATAAGAGATGTTTGAAACAAGTAAATACTTTATAGATACTTTTATTTTGCTTTATGTCCGATTTGTGTATATAATGTGCTTATATTTGTAGACATGGAGTAATAATATGGGATTTGCAAGTGAGCCCAGAATTAAAGAATTTGCAGGAGAAGATTTTACAAAGGTTATATTTTCACCGGACTTAACAAAATTTAAGATGAATTCTCTAGATGACGACATAATTGCTCTTATGTCTCGAAGGGCTTACGATATAGCAGCCTCTAGTAGGGGTGTTAAAGTATATCTGAATGGGACGAGAGTTCCTATTAAAACTTTTAAGGATTATGTTGATTTGTATATTAAAGGCAAAGAAGATGATATTGGTAATCCTTTAAAAATTGTGTACGAAAATTGTGGGCCTCGTTGGGAAGTAGCTGTTGCCTTATCTGATAGGGGCTACCAGCAAATGTCCTTTGTAAACAGTATTGCAACTACCAAGGTAAAAATTGACGAATAGTATAGCATAGTAAAACTTTTAATAACATTGCACACGAAAAGAAATGTTTCATTGTTTTTTTTAATTTTCTTTTACAAAACAGGGTGGACGGCATGTGGATCATGTTACAGAATTGATAGTAAAGCAACTCATAGAGACATTAAAGAAAAAGAACAAAGGAGGAGTAGCAATCAAACCATTTCAAATAAAAAATCATTTATGGATTTTTATTAATTGTCTAATTAACAATCCCACATTTGATTCACAAACCAAGGAAAATATGACATTGCAAGCTAAAAGTTTTGGGTCAAAAGCAACTCTTAGCGATAAATTTATAACAGGGGTACATATTAAATTTCAATTGTTATATAAGTATATATTTGTGGATATTCGTATTTATTCGTTTAATTTTAATTTATACGCAGGTAACAAAAATGGGTATTGTCGAAGCAGTTTTAACGTGGGCAAAGTTTAAGGCTGACAGTCAACTTCAAAAATTGGGACCCAAATCGAAGCAAAGAAAATTACAAGGTAAATTTAATAGTACTTAAGCACAGACATATTGTTGAGGATAATACATAACAATTTTACGGAGCCGATATAATTTTAATATTACGGAAGATATTCTAATTTTACGCTTCAGGAATACCAAAATTAGAAGATGCTAATGATGCTGGTACTGGTAGATCGCTGGACTGTACCCTTATTTTAACTGAGGGAGATTCAGCTAAGACCATGGCTGTGTCTGGGCTATCCGCGATAGGTAGAGACAGATATGGTATATTTCCTCTTAGAGGTAAATACATAAAAATGTAATATTATTAATAATTGTAGTGTAATTTGGTTTGTATAATACATATCGTAATTTGTAAAATTGAATTTCAGGTAAAATTTTAAATGTAAGAGAAGCTACGCATAAGCAGATTTTGGAAAATGCAGAAATTAATAACCTAATAAAAATTCTCGGCCTTCAATATAAAAAGAAATATGAATCTCGAGATGATTTAAAAACGTTACGTTATGGCAAGATGATGATAATGACAGATCAGGATCAGGTTAATTATTAATAAAATTAAAACTTCAATAAATATATTATAGCACACAATAATCGTGTTTTCTTTTGTGTGTATAGGATGGTTCGCATATAAAGGGGCTATTAATCAATTTTATTCATCATAACTGGCCGTCACTATTGAAGCTAAACTTTGTGGAAGAATTTATTACACCTATTGTAAAAGCGACAAAAGGAAGTGAAGTATTAAGTTTCTTCTCGCTACCAGAATTTCAAAAATGGAAAACAGAAACACATAATTTTCATACTTACAGAATCAAGTACTACAAAGGTTTTTAATTTTTCATTTTTTTTGTAAATATTCCCATTGCCAGGAATTTATTTTGAATAATGCTACAGTACTACTTGTTTCCCATATAGGTTTGGGTACTTCCACTGCTAAAGAAGCAAAGGAGTACTTTCAAAATATGCCTAGACACCGAATTCAATTTAAATACAAAGGAGATCAAGATGATCAGAATATTATCATGGCTTTTAGTAAAAAAATGTGTTGATCAACGTAAGGACTGGTTAACGAATCATATGGATGAAACGAAAAGGAGAAAAGAAATAGGACTTGGAGAGCGTTTTCTTTATGAAAAGGACACTCGTGCTGTGTCATATTCTGATTTTATTAACGTTGAACTGGTTTTATACAGTAACTATGATAATGTACGTTCTATACCTAGTATGGTAGATGGCTTCAAACCTGGACAACGAAAAGTTTTATACACATGTATAAAACGTAATGATAAACGTGAAGTGAAAGTCGCTCAGTTAGCTGGTTCTGTGGCTGAACATTCAGCGTATCACCACGGTGAAACGTCTCTTATGGCAACAATTATAAATCTTGCACAAAATTTCGTGGGAAGCAATAATATTAATTTACTCCAGCCAATTGGTCAGTTTGGTACAAGATTGACAGGAGGAAAAGATGCAGCCAGCCCTCGTTATATTTTCACAATGCTTAGGTATATATTATATATACATGTTCTTTTTCTGCAGCAGTTGTGAGGCTAGTTAAGGAAGATAGTTAATATTCTTTTCGTTTTATTATGATTATAGTCCATTGGCAAGATTTATATTTCACAAACACGATGATGCTTTATTGAAGCATGAATATGATGATACTCAAAAAATTGAACCTATTTACTATGTACCAACTATACCAATGGTGTTGGTAAATGGCGCTGATGGTATTGGTACCGGTTGGATGACAAAGATACCTAACTATAATCCTAGAGAGATCATTGAAAACTTGTTTCGAATGATGGAAGGTGCTGATCCGAAACCAATGGTAATTATATATATTGTAATAATAATATATTTTTTTTGTTGTTTTTACCTTTTTCTCATGTATTTTCATATGTTCCAGATACCATATTACAAAAACTTTAAAGGAATCATAGAAAGTTGTGGAGATTATAGATATGTTGTTAATGGAGAAATATCAGTGATAGGACCAGATAAAGTTGAAATTACTGAATTACCAATTGGAACTTGGACACAAACATATAAAGAAACCGTTTTAGAGCCAATGTTGCACGGAACTGATAAAATACCAGCCGTTATTACGTTAGTACTATTGATGTTCCCACAATAATGGCGATAACAGATAAATACAAAATGTTTGTTGACTTATTATTTCCAAACAATATTTTAGAGACTACAAGGAGTACAATACAGATACATCAGTGCATTTTGTGGTGATTATGAACCGTGATAAATTGGTGGAGCTAGAAAGGGATGGTCTTCACAAAGCGTTTAAATTACAGACAACGATGGCAATTACATCTATGGTAAAGAACAAGATATGGACATTTCTAATGGACAACAATAATTGCGACACTTTTAATTTTACGATATGTTTATTTTCCTTTAGTGTGCATTCGATGATAGCCAGTGTCTTCAAAAATATGATAGCGTTCTAACAATTATGAGAAACTTTTATAAACTAAGATTGGAAATGTACCACAAAAGAAAAGATTATTTGGAAGGTATCCTGAATGCAGAGGCATCTAAGCTATCGAATCAAGCCCGGTTTATTTTAGAAAAATGTGATGGCACTATCGTAATAGAAAATAAGAAGAAAAAAGACATGATAGCCGAGTTAATTAAACGAAACTATGAGTCCGACCCAGTGGTTGCTTGGAAACTATCGCAGAATAGGGAAGAAGTATTGGTAAGTACTAAAAACATTTCTATTTCGAGGAAATATCGCATAATTTATGGTAATTTAACTGTTATGCCACGTTAGGAAGATCAAGTAAGTGTAATAGAAGAAACGATCACGTATTCAAAACTAAGATTTCACTTGTGAATGATCTCTAATTAACTTTGCGCATTTTTATACATATATTATACATATAACTAAATGTGATATATTGTTAGGAAGAGGTAGGCGAAGCCGCCGAAGATGAAGCAGCCGTAGCACCTACTGCTTTAGCAAGTGAAAACTTTGATTATCTACTCGGTATGACATTGTGGAGTTTGACAAAAGAAAGAAAAGACGATTTGCTGCGACAGAGAGATGAAAAAAATTCCGAATTGAAGAAACTACAAAGTCGAACGCCTGTATCTTTATGGAAAGAGGATCTAGACAATTTATTAAGCGAATTGAACAAAGTAAGTATATATTTCAAATATCGGAAGGATTGACATGTGAATATTTTTTGTACATACATGTCACGTTTTATTAGCTCGAAGAAAAAGAACGCAAAGATGAGCAAAAATCGTCTAAAACCATTAAGAAACCACCAACAAAGTTCTATTCTCCGGATACCATTCGACGAGTGGTTCCTGTAATTGATACTGAATTGAAGAAAAAAATTGAAAAAGCTGATATCGTGTCTAAAGATAAGAAGGAGGGGATTAAAAAACCAAAGGTAAATTTAACAAAACTTTACCTCGTGGGAAATTCGATTGTTCTTGTGCAATGTTCTAATCCACAAATTTAATTCAATATTTTAGGTAAAGAAAGAATCTACAGAGGAGAAAGATGAATTTGATGCTCTGGTTGATGCAAACTCAAAACCATTGGAAGATAGAATACGCAGTTCTCCAGAAAAGACAGAAAAGAAAGCAGGTGGCAAAAGAGGTACTTGATTACACGTATAAGCGGCATTAACTAAAAATAGATAGGTTACACAAAGTTTACTAAATATTTTTATATTTCATTGCAATTAGCATTGAAACAATCAACCTTACCTTTCAAATCAAAGGGGAAAAAAGAAAAACCTGATAAAAAAGGGAACAAAGACTCTGATAGTAATGACGACATTGACTTTGGTAGCATATCTCCTCCTCCGGAGCCACGAAAAACGTCACGTAGAAATGCAGGTACTGACTTCTATATTTTTTCTTGTATATCCTTATTATTATTTTAATCAATATTATTATATATTAATATTTTAAATTTTGCAGCTAAAAAGAACTATAATTTAAGTGAACAATCGTCATCTGAGAGTGAACTTGAAACTTTACCAATACCTTCAGATTCTGAACAGTGAGTAGCATTCGTAATTACAAATATTCGCGAAGTATAGATATTTTTATTATTCTTTATTATTTTTCCCCAGAAAAATGAAGCCTCCCGTGATTGTAGATAGCGATTCAGATGATAGCTTTAAAATAGATAGAAAGTCATTACCACCACAACGTAAGTATATACAAGGATTTCAAGTGTATTTTAGGTATTATTCGATCTTTATATTATTTCAAAGACTGTTTCTGTTTGTAACAGCAAGCTCAGAAGAATTATTTGATTCTTTAATTGGTAATTCCTCCCGTGAGAAACAAAAAAATATTACATCATCTAGCGAAGAATTAATGGTCTCACCTGTGGCAAAAACAACAGCAAAGAAAAAGACTGAAAACGGAGGTGGGAAAGGTGTGAAAAGACAATTAAAAATAAAGACAGGTTCCTCTGATTCGGAATCTGAAGAAGCTGCAATTTCCAGCAAACAACAGAAAATTATCATGTCGTCTAGCGAAGATTCGACGTTTTCACCACCTGGAAAAGGTAAGGCTTTTTAGTGAGATATCAATAAAAACATTATTGTTTCTTCATTTTATTTGAATATTCGTGTATTTGCATATTAGCGCCCGCCAAAAAGAAAACAGAGAATGGTGGAGGAAAGGGTGTGAAAAGGCAATTAAAGAAAAAAGTAATTGATTCTGATTCAGATTCAGAAGATGTTGTGCTTGTTAACAAACAAAATGTAAGTACAATAATAGACAACAGACAAATCTAATCGCAAAATAATTAAATTATTATACATATATTATAAAGATCTGGTGCTATTCTAGATTCTATTGCTAACAGCAGTTGAGTTATTCAGGCGTACTGGTTAATTTGTCTTTGTATATTTATTTATATATGTAATCTTTATTTAATGACATAGGTAAAGAAGAAGAAGAAGAAGGTTGAACCACAAGAAAGTAATTCCAGCGAAGTATCTCCACCACCGAGATCCGGAGGAGGTCGTGTTCGTAAACCTGTTTCATATGCTCTAAAATCAGACGATGATGATGATTCCAATTGAACGACGTTGTCCAAGCAAGTGTTCGATTGAAGCATTATTCAAGTTGTTATTAACAAACTTTGTGATCGTATTTGATATAAATTTTAAGAAAATTTTGCCTTGGTTCTTATCAGGGCATTAGTAATTTTATACATATAACACTGTACATACATGCACTAGAAATTTACTTTTATTATTGTAATAATTAAATGTAAGGTAAAAATTTCATTTCATGTACATACAATAAGTGTTCAAAACACATTAAACTAATTATATTCGGATCGAAGAAGGAATCGACGTGACTAAGAAAAATGTTTTACGGGTGACTATCATCCACAAATTTCACTCGTATATCGTATCGATAAGTCTCGACTTAGTGCCAACATCAAAGACGTTCATGTTTTTTCTAACTTCATAGAAAATCGATTGAGAACTATTATAAATATGAAATTAATTTTACATATACGTACAAACATATTCATCTGATTTTTATAGTACCTTTATAATGTCCGAATTTACAGTTTATTCTCCATTCTCATGTATCAAAATAAGAACAAAATACGGTTCTGCTGAAATGACAAAAGAATAACAAGAAACTTCGAAATCGATCCATTCTTCGGTGTAACTATAATTATGATATAACGGTTTTCATTTTTTTTTTATATTGATAGTATTAATTGATCACGATATATTCTGAAAAATATTAGATGTTCTATGTATATGTAGTAACTATGCGTAGAAATTATCTGTACAATTTTTTATTTATCTCTAGTTTTTTATCTTTGTAATTTTGTAGATGTAATTATGAAAAACTTCGTGGTTTCACCAGGAATTGAACATTACGCAATATTAATCTGCGTTGTGTATATTTTTTACAAATGCAATTACAATTTTCACTCGCCAGATAAGTTTTAATTATCTTTTTCATCTATTATAAACAAACAATTGTATCAATTATACCGAGGTCACCTAGTTCGTTTGATATTAAAATGCAATAAAGAACAAAAAAAAATAATACTGAAAGAAGTTTAGCACAGTCAATATTTTCTTATCACTAAATATTGTAACGTGATTTTCTAAACCTGTTTCTAAGATTTTATCTAAAACATAGTCTCCAGTGACCTAGTATGCGGTCCACGACTGAGCATATCAGTTTTATATAGATCTGTCTGTATATATATAAATTCTTTTTTTAATGTAGTCTCGACAAATTTATATGTGCAAAAGCACGAATACGCAATTGACCGTATATTATATATCATCCGTTGGTAGACAAGATATAGTAATCTTGTAGGTTTTCTTACACCTCAGAATTGCCCACTGTTGTAACAAGTGTTTTGTCGAGTGTTCATCTCCTACTAATTTTATTTCGTTAAGGATGAAACATCAGAAATTTGTAAATAAAATATTCTGTTCAAATGAGCTGAACCCGGGCCCAGTCTGAACCCCAGTTAAGTCCCAGAGAGGAAATGAGAGTGCTCACGCCCGGGGTCTTTTCTGCCACCACTTGTGTCAGTATAAACAAAGACAGAGCATAAACAGGTCACCATTGTTCTGAATTACCGACTCCGTACGAAATGCCCTAGCACGACAGCGGACTCTGTCGAAATAAAACGATCAGTTTAGTGAACTACATGAGGTTGCAACGCGAAAGGTGTGTCTGAGTGAGTCAGTCACATTCTTGTTATAAATGTTTAGAATATAAGTGATGTACAATACAAACATTTTATGTATGAGTCTACAATGAATAAATAAAGACAATGTAATAATAATCAGCAATTTTTTCCGAACGTCCGACTTGTCGTAGACCTCCACTACTGATTTCCGCAACAATGTACAACCGTTTAACTTGTCGTTGAGCTGCGCTACTGAATCTTCGAAAAATCTTCGGCCAGTCTGACTTGTCGTTTAGTTGTGCCACTGAATTTTCGTGCCACCTCCTTCGCTGTCATATTCTCCTAATGTAAAACTTGATTTCTGAGGTTTACTAGGAGAATATGATAGAGAAAGAGGTGGCACCAAATTTTCCTGCCACGCTGAAAATTGTTGGAAAATGTAATGTTAAACTTACCCAGAAAGTATCCAGACTGCAAAAAAACTACCTTCTTTTAAAACACATGAAAATTTCTATTCAAGTTATTTATAACTTTCACAGTTTAAGTCATAAAATGGAAAATTAACGACTTGACTCTCCTTTCGAAATGAAATAACTCTAAATCTGGAGGTGATGAACGATTTTTAAATTTCCGTTCAACAGTTCTAAATAATCTATTGGAATGAATTTTTGAAACGAAAAATATAGGTGTTGATTTTCATTAAGTTTATTGATAAAAAGTCGTGTTACGTTTGTCATTGAGTTCGTAATAAGAAAATTATTTTTATTAATGCAGAATCTACCTATAGTAACTTTATTATGCAAATCATGTTCAACATTATACGATTATATGTATCTATTATATCGCTTGTAACTGTAACATATTATAATTGGGTTAACCCGTTCTCTAATTGTAAGATTTGAAGACACCGTGGAAGCGTTGACACATGGTTGCTACAGGGTTACCTATTTTTCTTAGAAAACCTAGGTTATGGATCGGGCTAGACAGTGGCTGTGGTCGTTGAACGACTGTCGTTGTCGTTGTCGTTGTCCCGGGGGACGAGGACAGTGCCCTCTGCATTTTGCTGTGTGTGCACGTACATGTGATAGAGCGCTCAGCTGACCGAGGTTTAAAACAGCGCGCGTCAGGAGTCCGGAGTTGTAGAGGTGCCTTTACTTTCCTTGCGTTTCCTCCGCACTGTCAACGTTTTGATAGCGTCAGTCTTGCTTATAAAATGGTAAGGGATCATTGAGTTGTATTTGCGTGAGAAATATGCATGTTTCAAATGGTCCTATATTTTTGTTACATCCTGTATACTTTTTCTTCTAACTATATATACAGGGTACTCCACAATATGTGGTGTATTTTTTGGATTACACGCTAGAATGATGAAAAAAATTCCGAGACATATAATATATCCGATGAGATTTGATTTTCCAAGTATCAACTATTATTAATATTACGAAAGTATAGCGCTCGAAACATCTATAATAGCGGAACAGTGCGAATCTAATTGCGGGATACATTTCTTGGCGAAATCTATTTTGATTATTATTTTGTCATAGACACGTAAAAAAAGTTGGTAAATCCACGAATGAGCAAGAATGGTCTACGCTTTAAGAACTTAAAGAAGATTTTTTTCAAGATTTTGAAAAAGTTTTTATTGTGTCGTCTGAGTGCACGTTTGTATACGTATATTGATAACGAAATTAATTGTAGAACAATAAAGGTTGCGCTAGAATAATAGGCCATGAAATGTAACCCGCTATTAGTTTATCATATGGAAAATGATTGCTATATTTCTTTCACACTACAAATGACAGCTTCCAACCAAAAAAATTAAGTCTCACCGAAAATATTTATGTATGAATTTTTCCCATCCGTTTAGTCCGTAAAATCGAGCCCTCGAAAGTGGTCGACATAATAATATTATATGAAACACCTTTGTACATGACCTTTGTCTTTATAAATGTTTATAAAACACATTTTTTCATTTCACATTTATATATAATACATAATAAATAAAACACATTTTGTATTTATAAAAATTATTTCTGAAGACTAGAGAAGCATTTTCGTTAATAAAGTTTTTATTTTATAACTTGTAGCCCAAATTTCAAGCAACAAAGTGAAACAATTTTTCGTTGTTTACGCGAGGAGTACTTTTCTTGGCCGTCAGAATAGTCAAATGTAATTCGAGAAAGATGACATTTATATAAATTGTACCTTTTTACATCTACGTTTTTACTTTGAAATTGCGTTTTTTAAAAAAAAAATACATATATATACATGTAATATTGTAGGGAAAATATACAACGTTATGCGTGATTTATATTTAATTAATAAGTTTACTAACTTTAAATTATACACAAATACGTAAATTTATTGCTATAACGTTTCATACACCATCCTCGACGCAATTCCTGATGTTTATGAGGAAGATCGTGACTATGCTGATACGCAGGGGCAATAAAAAAAATGTATTGTTTGTTCAAAATTGTAACTCCCTACTTCTTCGAATGACTTTTCAGTCGACATGCATAATAATATTCCGAACTCTATCGTGCACAGTTACAAGTACACGCAGAGCTAAAAATATTATTATGTAATACTTTTGGCTCATATAAGAAAACCCGAACCCTTTAAAGACTGGACAATTATTAGGATCTCTGTGCAATGAATCCTCTGTGAAAAAATCTCACTCTTCGAATTGATAATCTATTTCCGATGCATGCATTTGATAATTTTATTAACGACACGTTTTTTCAAGGGATTTTCATTATACACAAATGCAAAATTGTTTGTATCGCAAAACATATAAATACTACTTGATATAGTTTCATTATTTCTTTTATTGTTACAAATAATCTCGGACGAGATTTTATGGAATAAATGCTTGTTAAATGATTTTTCCATTGTTTTATCCTTTCTTTACTTACTGAATGATTTTCATTTTCTAACGTGTTGACCCTCGTCATCTAAAAACGATACTTTTTCATCTAAAAGAAGTGGTTTTCGTAAAATTTACTGGCCAAAGTATACTTACTTTTTTTTTATCCAAAAGTAGCATGGACAATTGTCACTTTCAACTACGAAAAAATAGGCGTAAATGTCATAAATAAATTTTAATGGTTATTCTAAAACAAAACTTTTACGAAAACTAAAAGGTCTTTGCTCAGTTGCAATATGAATGCTTAAAGTGTACAAAAAAAGTAATTATTATAATAAATAAATGTTTATACTAAAATGAAATGAATGAACTCTCGACCTCTGACTAGCATATCTCTCAATTTAGGTTACAAAAAACACTTCCTCACAGAGGGGTCAACAAGTATTCGTTTTCACGAGACGCGGATAAATTGAAAAAAAAATAAGAGAAATAGGAGAGGGAAGCAGGAACGGTTGGCTTTTAGAATAGAAGCGATGTATCTAGTAGTAGACTCTGTTCAGACTTGTAATGTATTCTCCTCCGATCATACTTTGCCAATCACGTTGGTACTGAATTCATCAATACCGTGCCCACATTGTACCAACAACTTACAACATTTTAACAACTCTCTATTACTCCCAAAAGCTGCAGTTTATCGACAGACGCGACTATAATACAAAGCAAGGGCACTTGATAAAATAACTTAGTCTTCTATTCCATAATTATCTATATATAACGTACATATATAAAACAAATTATGAATAAAGAAATAATAATCAGGTCGGTACAGTATTATGACTTTTACCTTAAAATTTGTTTAACGCCTGATTATACAAATTGATATATATCACGAAAATGTAAGATCATAATCAATGCGCCGAAGTCCACTCTCGAAAAAGAAAAAAAAAGGAGCCACTCTATCAGGAAATTCTGGATTAAAGATGTACACGTGCACAGGGCATATAATAAGCAGTGGACTACGATTCTATACGTTTCTTTTTCATTTGGGAGCATCGTGATTCTTTTACGTTCTTTACATTCAAACCTTAGATCAATCAATCCAGTATAGATAAAGCCCACTCGTTTCAGAATAGGAACAACCAACCAAATCTCCTCGTGTATGTTAATCGTTATTAGTCATGATATAAGTAATAATGTTAATATTTGAATAAAGTAACATGATGCGCAGTCAAATATTCATGGAATACTTGGCTGCACGGAGGTCATGCGAGGATCCACCACAGTTATCTTTCCACTGTCAATGCTGTCCTGTTCTTTACACCATATATATATATTATATCGAATTTATTAGTATATATATATAGTATAAATATATACACGCACGCTAGTTTTAACAATCTTTCGTCACATTCATTCATGCATACATGTAACTTCAGAAGAGAGGAACGTCTCCGCGAAAGCAAAGTCCCTCTAACTGCTTTGACGCGCTTTGCTTCGGATATTTAATCTTCCGTTGCTCTCTTTGTTCACCGAGTAATTCTCTTCCAATGATTCCCGTTGCCGTACTCCTTTGTTTCCTTTTCTTCTTAATTTGAACTTCACTTCAATTCACAATGACTTATCACATGTTTTTCTGTTTCTCTTATTTCTTTTTAAACACTATTATCAAGTCAGCTCACTGTTTGATACAAGGAACGATAATACAATTGAATATTTACGAACACAACATTTTTTTTTTGTCATGCTGAATAATGTAGCTTGTCTTGTAGAAAGACGCAAGCTCCTGGACTTGCGGCGACCAGTCTCGCATCTCTCGCAATATTTTATATAGTCGGCCTGTAAGTATAGTTGTAGAAGTGGTGGAGGTGGTGGTGATAGTGGTAGTGGAGTGGTAGTGGTAATCGTGGTATTGGTGATGGTGATACTATCCGGGTTTTTAGTATTTACAGTTCATTATAGCAATCGCTATTTTCCTAAGATGAGATGGTGTGCAATTCAGTGTTCAAGATTTGGCATGTATTAGCATATCAAAGATTTTGTCTTTAGTTCCTTTCCACTACGAACTGCTTGACGCGTTCATACCACTAAACATGCCAATGCTAAATGAGGTTTGTTGCTGTTGCTGAATCTGTTGCTGTTGTTGCTGCTGATTATTCGCTTGACGGCCATGCTTTGGCACTGGAGGTTGAAGATATTCGTGTTTAGCTAATGTCAATACATCTATACGTTCTTCTTTCCTATACGCTAGGCAACTTTTTATGAAAGTCTGAAACGTTATAACGTATATTAACATTCTTCTTCTAATTTGTTACTCGGACCGTACCAAATCATACCTAATTCTAAGCATATGTACAACAGTATTCAAATATATATACATATACATGTACCTTTGCTTCGACGCTAACCGTTGGTTTATTTGCAAATTGAACTTCCGTAGCTTTCAAAATTGTGTTTTCTTCTAAAATTGTAGCTTGAGATTGATTATGTCCAAAAGGCTGAAAGAATATTGTGCTTAGAGCTTAAAATTCATTTAGCTTACAATACAAGCAAACAAAATGCATTGAAATACATTACTGATTAATCGTACCTTTTTACCATATAGACATTGGTAGAATATAACACCCACACTCCATACATCAACTTTTGACGATATTTTTGGAGGATTTTTACCAATAACGAAACACTCTGGTGGAAGATACCTAAAAAGTGACACAAAATAATTATATTTTGTTACTTATGCGCATTATTTAACAGGAGAGATAAGCAGTCTATGATTGATTCGGTTTTATTTAGGAACAACTAGAAATGGTTTCTATTGCTAGCAATTTTTTTGTATGTATTTAATTTTTCTATTTGGTTATGTGGACATTGTTTTTATATGGAGAGCTAGAAAGTCGCACAATGAAACGGCTGAGTAATTACTGTCTATTCAATTATTCATATGCACGTACCAGTAGGTACCAGCTCCTTGAGATGTTAAATCCATTCCATGGTCTGGATTGTAGTTCTCTTCGTCCATTACTTTACTCAATCCAAAGTCTGTAATTTTTATCTCTCCGCAAACATTGCCTTCGGTTAATAATATATTACCTGCAAAATTATTATACTAATGTAATTTTATTTACAAGATTCATTAAAATTAAGAAGCGTAATTAGAAAAAAATTAGATTTTTATTTTCCTATTAAAAAAATAAAATTCGTTAAAAATAAATCTTACCTGGTTTTAAATCATAATGTATGACTGGGGGCTTTATTTCATTGAGGTATTTTAATGCAGACACAACTTGCATAACTATAGATCTCGCTTCTCTTTCAGGTATAGTTTTATGCTAAAAGTGAGAAATACTTTGTAAGGAGAAGCTGCAATACAGTAAGGAGCGGTGTCTAGATAATAATGATGATATACCAATATACACACCTGCTTGAGGTAAAAATCTAAATCATGGCCATCACAATATTCCAAGACAGTACAAAAGGAATTGGCATCAATTTCAAACACATCATATAACTTCACAACACGAGGATGATCAAGAGCTTTATGAATATTATATTCTCGTAACGCATGTCTGTGTAAAAAATTATCAAAATAATTTAACAGAAACTTATGTAAAATATTGTATCTATATAATATAATATGTGCAATCTAAATAAATACTCGATGAAAACAATACTACGACACTTTTACAGTAGTTGATTGTATCAATTCTAATTAACTTGGTTTACATTCAACAGGATTAACTACTTACTTAATATAATTAGCTTTCTTGTCCTCTTTCCAGTCTTTATTCAGTTGATGCACTTTACACGCAACATATCGTTGCTCCTTTAAGTCAAATGCCTATAAAAAGTAATTGTACAGACATTAATTAGATGATTATCTACAGCAAATAAACCTTGCTTTAAATATAATAATATAATTTCTGTACCTTATGCACTTCACTGAAGCCACCTTTCCCTAATAACATTAATAGAAGGTAACGTTCGTTCAACACAGGATGTGAGTTGAATCTCGATTGGTCCTCGTTATGAATACGTTTCAACTCTCTGATGTGTAAGTTTCTTTCTCTTTCGAGTTTTTCCATTTCTAGTTGCAGATCTGCATCTTCTTTTTTCAACGCACTTTGTCTTAACTAAAAATTGAATACATACATAAATGCTTGAGAAACAGATATTCACAATGGATACAGTCATCTTGGACTAATTTGTAAATATATTGGATGATTGCAAACGTTCGTGTCCGATTTTCAGAGACCTCAAGATTCTTAATTTGTAAAACGTTGAGATACAATTATAGAAAATGGTGGTGACTAATAATATTATTTTAAAATGTAACCACTTGCGTTTTATTTCCAAATCAGGCGCAAACTTTTGCAATCTTTAGATGAATATATATGTATAATATAAAAATTACCTTGAGTATTTCATCAGCTTCATAATACTCCTGCAATGTGTAAGATCCAGGTACTGCATCTGGTTTTAAGAATGTAGCTTCTGTGCCATTATGTAAGGATGGTTGTGGCTGACTACGTTTTCTACCAGTTTCACTATTCGATGGCCTCTTTTTGACAAGCAACTTTTTTTGCTTATCAATTTCTTCTCTTTCAGTCGCAATTTCTTCTTGCCGTCGTGCTAATTCTTGAAACGCGTAACCATCTGTCCAATTTTCTTGAAATGTTGCACCCACCCTCTGAGTCACAAATTGACCCAATCTCAGTCTATTTTGCATACACCTTTGCCTAGCCTCCTTTTTTTCTATATTTGATTTTTCTTTCAGTAATTTCTTTACAACGTCTATACACTTATTTATATGGGATTTGTGCTGCTCAATAAGTTTTTGTTGATTAGCCACTTGATGCTTAAGTTCATCTGTTGTCTAGAAATAAAAACATGCAAATTGATATTAATCATATCCAGATGTAATGTCATACAATATATCATTGCATTATTAATAAAATAAAATTTTCTATAATTTTAATAATCTAATACTACAGTATAATATTTTGACAAAGAAATATACAGGAATAGTTTTATTCTACCTTAGATTTATTCATTTAATATATCTCTTCTTGCTATATACAAATAGATCTTTTTCCAAAGTAAATTTTTATCATTCTACTTACTCTATTTAATTCTTCAATTTTGTTGTTACGTAATTCTAAATCTGAAGTAGCTTGTGTTTCGAATTCCTGTATCCTCTGGCAAGTAAGTTCTGTCTGGAATATAATTAATACTTCTTATAGTAATTAAAAACAAATCACTGTAACATCTGATACATTTGTCAGCATAGTTCATAAATACCAGATACCTTGCTGCACCCAGATAAAGATAACAGATATTAAGTTGCTTACTCGATAAAGTTCTAGTCTTAATACGTATTTGTAATAAAGTAAGTCCTTGTTAGTTAATTAAGATAGGCTGACTCTTTTTGTCGTTAAAAGTAAAACTACACGACAAAATCCAAACATTTTTATTGAACATAACTATCACACAGGCAGCAAGGAAAACACCAAAAATGTATGCATGTATATATAAAAAAAAAACTGTAGAACACTGTGCAATGTGTGCATTATATATTATTCCCTCTCTAGAAATGGACAATACTTTCTATGCTAAATCGAATTTTTAGTTTCTGCGTTAAAACAAAATTATAATCAATTATCGATACAAGAGTGACAAACATGCACACCTTTTATGCTTTTATCCTGGCGAGTAACACAAACTTATAATTTAATAACATAGATAAGAAGTGATATTACAAGGTAGCCTACACTCCTATGGTAACAAATGGATACAGTGCTACAGTCCAGTCAAAAGTTGTCTGAATTTACTGCAAACATCTGACAAGAAATGCCCAATATAAAATTAAATATGCAAAGTATGATTTAATGTTTCAGTAAAACGCTAAAGTAATTGAATTACTAGCGAGTCAAATGGAAACAGTAGGTATACAATGTTCATGAACTATGTGCTTATGCCGAGTTTATTACCTCTTTTACATTTAGAGGTATTGTAGACTACTAACGTTTCACTTTCAAGATAAAAACATACGCAATCTTTAATCACAAGACCAAATTCTTATACGTACATATTTTCATTTTTTAGTTTCACATTATAATTCCCTTGTTGTATAATGCTATACAATGAAACAATTCATTTGACATTGTTTCACATACCTTTTATGATATAAAGAATTTTATTAGTAATTTGGAACAGGAAATTATATGGAATTGACAGTGTAATATGTGCTTCACAGACAGAATTTTGTATGGGTCGTTTCTTATAAAATGCTTGCAAGAATTATCGAATTTTGCTTACATTTGGGGTGTTAGTCTTCGCTTGCCTGACCTGGCTTGTCCTACTGAGGTTGGTAGGCCTTACCTGCACCTGCTTGCTGACCATCGAGCCTGCAGGTTGTGTCGAGGCTGGTGGAGGAGGAGGTAGTGGTTGAGGATGAGGTCTTGGCGGCTGCATCAGTGAAGAAAATTCTGCCACTGACGAATTGGGTGTTGTTACTTGCGGTGAAAGGAGTTGTTGAGGCGATGGTGGATACTGTAGAAAAATAATTACAAGAAATATCAGAAAGGACATAAAGGAATAACTCTTTATATATATATTATATATATATATGTCATATTGCAATTGTATTATTTAAATACAATCGAAAACGTGAAATACACAACAGTTTAGATATATTTACCATAGGGTAACCCTGTTGAGGGGAGGGACTTTTAGCACCACCATGCCGAATAGGGCTATTGCCCAAATGATGCTTTGGAAAATACTCATTGATTTTTTTATTTTCAAGGGCAGCGACAGATCTAGACCCTTTACTCCCTACAGGTCCCCCCGTAACTCCTCCACCTCCGTCGTCAGCTTTACGCTTTCTTTTTCTTTCCGAAGGAGTCCTTGGTACCTTTTCCGGAGTATTTGGGTCTACCTCCTTATCACTATGCGATGAGCCTACAGTTACATTGAAATGGATGTAATTACAGAATAATGTCTCGACGATTTGTATAGTATCCATTATATAATTTGTATTTTTGTCATTATAGCATCGAGGATATATACGTAACTTACCAGTGCTCATATTCGAATCTTGACTATGAACCGACTGACCAGAGTTTACAGTTGATTGGGGTGCCATCTGAATTTGTGACCCAGCAGACATCTGAAATAAAAAGAAACTTATGTAAAATAATGCATCAAAGGTGTGTATCTTTCTTCTTTTTTTTTTGTTGTTTTTTTCATAAAGAAATATTCGAGTAAAATACAAAGAAAATCGATATCTTACTAACAGAATCACACATGTAATGGTAAAATACTACAACGAGGGGCATAGAGCATATTATATACATTTATTTTATGTATTTTATCAACCCTAAAAAATTTAGTACAAGCCTGCTTAGAGAAACAACATGGAGAAAAGTGTCGCATCGCGAATCAAGATTCGATATTCGGTGGTAGAGGTTACACTTCGAAAATCGTACCGGCGCATAAAATATTGGCCAACGAGGATCGCATGTTATTAAAAGATACGATATACTGTGAAAATTAACTTAAACGGACAGAGAAAGACTCTCCGCAGGAAAATAGGAGAACGAAGACGTACAATGTGCGAGTGAGAAAGAAGTAAGTAGGGGTTTTAATAAGAAATTGCAAGACAGTATATCAGAGAGAGAGTGAAAGAAGAAGAAGAGAGGAAGAAGCTGCGAGAGGAGAAGACAGAGAGAGAAGTGACACCTTCCAGGATAGCCTATGGTGGAGCCCCATAGTCGTATTTGCTACTTGGGTTAACAGACAGTATGTCAACCATAGACACGGTTTCGCGCACAATTTTTAGGTAAATGTCAATAGGACCGTATGAAGAAAATGTGCGATATATGTTTAGAGCTAGAGGAATCACGACAAAATGGAGGAGTGTAGCAGAGGGGGGGCGGCGGAAGGGCAGGGAGTTTACGGGGCTAGAGAAGAGGGAAGAAGGAAGGCGACGTAAAACAGAGAGGGGGTGGAAGTAGAGGAACAGAGAGAATGAGAGATAGAGAAGGGGGGTAGGAGGTAAGAACTCGATGGCAGAGGAGTGGTTGGATCGGGAACCACGAACGCATACCGCAAGGGGGGCAGTTTTACTCACTGCTTCGCTTCTGAACTCTGGTCAGGCCGGCTAGTTAACTGGCTTTCCTATCTTACATACTTTTCTACATACGCACCAAATACAGCCGCCTAGGCAAGTTGATTTCGATTAACAGCAACGATAACCGCGACGACGCATTACGTCACTAGGTCCGTGACGTCGGTCCCTCCGATAAATTACGCACTCTTTATTATTATTATCGGCGGCGTGTCAGCCACGTTTACTCTGCGCGCGGTTAAGAACCCGGATTAATGGTAAGTCCTCATGGACGCGGTCACGCGTTTGCGCGTTTGCCAGGCGGAACGCACACGTTCGAATTCCACGCTCTGTCACTGACGTGCACACGCTGCTTGCTTACGATTAAAACATCGCCTACCGCAAAGCACCTCAAATATGGATGAATCCTTCAAAAACTGCATTCACTTGAACTTGCTGCTCCCTTCGATACAATTTTTTTTTCCTTGTTGTTGTTGTTGCATTTCCTTCTTTTTTCGTATCATCGTTCTTGTGCAACTTTCCTCCGTATAACGCGTGTATCGCGTAACGTCACGGTATCCGCGAATTAACACGGTCCATCTCCGCCAGTGAAACTCGATTTTATTTATGTTAGTTTGGTCACACTAGTTTTTCGTTTTCGTTTTCTTTTACAACGCAACACACGTTTAGAACGATTTAAACACTGATAGTACACAGCGGCGTTTGACAGCTTCCGTAATAAGTAGATACAGTTTATATATTATTCACGTTTTGTAGGAACTATTTTAAGATATACACACAGGAACGAAAGATTTACATTTTATCGTTTATATTTTTCTCCTCTTTCTGTTTTACAATGTATTCGACATGTGTTTCGGTTGATAAAATAGTACATTTTCTCGAGTCATACAACACTGTACGGACGAAAACAATTCGATCACAATGGTATAACTACACAATAATTTTATTATCTCCCTCTGACATTTTCGTGAAATATTTGATACAGGAATTTATATTTGATTAAAATTAGATTAACGTACATCACGTATACGTGTAAGCGGTACTTCTCGATATATTTCTATAAATTTTCAATTTGAAATCCCCACAATCGTCACCGAACCACCGAAATACTCGGATACGTGCAGAGAGTTGAGAGGTAAGTAAACACAGTGTTTACAATAGTATGAAAATCTTAAGATTCTATCGGTAAAAACTGTGCACGCAACGACCGTGCGCATTTTATTACCGAGAAAAGAAATATCCGAAAAAAAATTCTATCAATTCTTCTCGAAGAATCGAGTACGAACATGCTCCTCGGCGTAAGTGACATGCAACGTAAGTGCACGTCGAGGACCCGCGGTGCCGATGTCGCATGTGTGTGAAAAACGCGAAGCGAGAGATCTCGGTTACTTGGCTGGACAAGTAGCAAGTTGCAGATTACCGAAGACGTTCATTGTCACGTAGAAAAAAGAACGCACGTGCGATCGTAGCTCGCCCAATTAGAACAGAACGACGAATTTCGAATGCCGAACACGACGGGTCGTTCCGAACGTTTCGTTTCGGTTTTCGCTTGCCACGGTGTACACTGCCTACATAACTTTTGCTAAAAAACATGCCAAAAATCCAACACGACGGCGGCGGCGAGAGAGAGAGAAGGGGGGGAGGGCAGGAATAGGAAACTTCCTTATCGATGAATCAATGGCCGTGCCCGGAACTGGGCTAGAGGGCCGGGAAATCGTTCCTCCGGCAGCGATTTGCTTTTAAAGACGGACGGGGAACGGTCTGTTATTCGTGCGGTTAGGCGAGTGCGCGAAACGCTGCTCGCCCAGAGAGTTAACATGCGAAAGTGGTGTGACATATACGAACCCAGTGAATCGGGACATGCGGATTTTACAGTGCGCTTCCTCTAAAACCCAGACGATCTGGCTTCGGTATGGCCATAACCACGAAGTCGTATCGGGACGATATTTGAACACCGCACATAAAAGCTGTGTGTATATTTTTTTTGTTTCAACACTGACGTAGTTGTCAGCCTAGCAGCTAGCTCACTTCGTGTCTTCCTCCGCGGTGCAGTTCCACTTGTAAAAGTGGCGTGCAGCTAGCACGCCGGGTAAACAGCAATAGTAACAGCACCAACAGCACCGAGTGCCGTCAATGGCCACGATAAACGGCATTACGCGTACGTTTCACGGGCCACAAGCGAGCCAAAATCCCCGGCGTGGACTCGCCTAATCGAAACGGAACTGGAACTGTCCGACCACCGTGCCCCGCTCGCATACTACTATCTAGCGGAGGTTTCTCTCTTTCTCCCTTTCTCAGCGGGTTCGCTCGTTTGCCAGCTCGCTCGCTTGCTTGCTTGCTTGCTCGCTCGCTCGCTCGCCTGCTCGCTCGCTTGCTCGTTCCGTACGTTCGTTCGTTCGTTCGTTCTCGCGCTCTCCCTCTTTCCTTTCCTCTCTTCTCTTCTCCGCTCCCTATGTACGGCAAATGAGCAACGCGCGAGATTCCGAGATGCGGCAAAAGGTGCAACCTCCACCTCCCCGCGACGCCACTGCCGCCCTGCGATCACAACAGACAGAGGTAGAGAGAGAGAGAGAGGGAGAGAGAGAAATTCGTGGAGCGCGAGCGAGAGAAACCCAGTGAGTTCGAGAGGCCCGCGAGAGGAAGAGGAGGGCGAGAACAGAGGTTTGGGGAGAGAGGGGGAGGGGGGTGTGGAGGAGTCGGTGGAGAGGGATGGACGGCGAGTCAGTTAGAAAGAGAGCTAGCTGACTGAGGGAGAGGTTTTGCAGGGGGAGGGTCAGGAGGGGCGAAAGGGGAGGAAAAGGGAGCCGGAGGGAGGCATATGAGACATTCCTTCAGTGAACGGGTCGACCGAGTGTGAGTGCAAGCGAGCCGGTAAAATCGATGTGGCGAAGTGTGGCTGTGCCACTACGGTGTGCAAAGGGTGTGTTGTACCCTGTATGTGATCGGTGCTTGCTCTCTGCCTTGTGGCGTTATTTCCTATAGTAATACAATTCGACGTATTTCTCGGCGAATCGATCCGATTCGACCGAATTCTAGAGAATATTTCGCTCGCCGAATCATATTTCTCTCTCTATCCGCGAAAATCTCATAATTATTTGCCCCCGAAAACACGCTTCGATGCTGGTCAAGTTACAATGCATCTACGACGCGAGTGTCCATAGTTTCCGTATATTTTGCGTAATCCTTAACAAGTTTGAATTATTTCCCGTTACGCCTTCTCGAAACATTTGCGCGTATCATTTTTCTTCCGTATTATTATGTATTCGAATATTCTTCTCCCATCAGAAAAATCACTGTTAAGTCTCCTCGCCGTGCCGCCTGACGTTCGTCTCAATTGTCACCAACGGATACAACAACGTTTAACGAATCCGCCGTGTTTCTCAGTCGTACGTATATATCTTTCTCGCGATGGAAAATATAAAATTTGATAACGGCACAGCGCGTCTAATCGCAAACAGATCAAACCAACAATAATGGCAAACTGTACATACCCGATGCGAATATAACAAGCTTGTCGGAGCGTGCTCGGATTCGGTTGCGACACTATTTTAATCCGTCGAATCTTGTACCGATTTGCACGATCGCGTAAGAGTGTAAGGGCATCGTGTACATAGGATGGCACCTGCCTCGGAGTTGAACATAGAGCGCCCTCACCGCGGTTTCACTAGTTACGCTCCTGCAATACGCTGTGCCGACGCGTGCTTCGGCCTGTGCGAGGGCGTATTGGCGAGATGTAGTTCCAGTGGAGGGGATTGAAAGAACCAAACGTACGTACGAGATGACGGCTCGACGGACGAACATAACCGGTCGGGCGGGAGGGCAGGCGAGAGAGTATGTCAGGTTTAGGTCGAACAGCACAGCGTTTCTCGGTAGTCGCGTTTCTACGCTCCGATCGTACGGTTCGTTCTCCGTGGCACCTCGTCCATCCCGTTCGTTCGCATTCTCCGCTCTTTATTTCACTTCTATGGTACATCGTGCCTCGTCCCTGTCATTCGGTGCGGTGTTTCACCGTTGTTTCGCGACAGTGACTCGAATACAGTTTTCGCGGAGTAAATGAATTTCCGCTAATTCTCTCCTGGTTTTTACGATTCGAAAACCTCGCATTCTCCGCTGTCGCGACAGGATTCATCGTTCCGTCTCTCCGACATTCGCCGGTTGTGGAAGTGTCTCGAATTTCTCCGACCGTGTTCCCTGTACGTTTTTCCGTCGAATACGTATCACGCATCGGCGACGCCGCCGCGAGAATAAGCGCGAGCAGTGTCGCAATATTTCGGAAACCGTGACAACGTCGCACCCGAAAATTTTCACGCCGTCGTCGAACGGATACGCGCCAGTGTTTTCGACCAACGTGACGGTGTGTAATTTGATTTTCTTTTTGTGAATCACAGATTTCGCTGGCGAAGTGTCCGAGATTTTTATTAAAACAATTTCGCGGTAACGACGGTTTTTTTTTTTATCGGGAAAAGCTATCGCGTGGTAGGGGTTTAGTGCGTAACGTTTTTTTTTCTTCGACGAAAGTTGTAAAAGTATGTAAAAAAAAGTTAAGAATAAAAATTTATTGTTGGATGAACACGAGCGAAAAGTGAATGTCCTGACACGCGTGAAAATCCACGTTTCGAGGTGTCCGTTCGATCGAATGGACGAGAATTTCGAAAAATGTTCGACGGGTTGAATTTTTCCGAGGAAAATATCGAAGAAGTATCGAAAAAGATGCGAGAGCAAGAAAAAGAATCATGCAGAAAAAGGAATTCGAGTATGACTGGCAGGCTCCTAGACCTTGCAATGCCATTCGATAGCAGAGAAAACAGAGAGCGGCAGTGGCAACAAGAGACACGGGTGTTTGATGCGACGGCAACATAGCAATAACTATCCCCACTCTCTGGTGGAAGCGGCCAGTGTTTCCCCCTCTCTCGGTCGGCTTAGCCCCCTCCAATGAACTCCCAATAGGTCGCACACTCATTAGCCCAGTCGCGCGCGATTCTCTCCCTCTGGCCCGCGATGCCGCATGTCGCCGGCCGATCAGCTGGTCGGCCACGCGGAGTTGCCTCGTTGTCTCGGCTTGCGCGCAGCTCACTGTTTGCCCACGCGGTTTTCTGTGTATACCGTTCAGGGAAGGTTAGGTACCGTCTCCCCCACTCCTCCACTCCCCGAGAAGCGACGCGGTGGGGAGCGGCGCGGCGCGGCGCGACGCGGCGTGTGCGCACTGCACGTTGCAAGGACGTCTCTAGATTTTGCTCCAGCTCACGGATGTCGCTCGCAGTATCAACAATTATTATCCAACCTTTTCATCTTCTCCTCTAAACGAACCAGCGAATCACTTTTTTCGAGATTCTAATTGCGGCCGTACGGTTCGATCGACTCGATCGCGTATTCTACGGTTTTTGCGAACGCGTAAATAACACTTACATTTAATATTTATACGAACGAGAATACCTGAACGTCTCATCAATGTGGTATGAGGAACATTATGCTCGTCGCATTAAAATGAGTTTACGTGTGTGTTGCGCGTAGTACGTCCGTGACGCGTTTTCGACATTGAGTAACACGGTTACATAGATGGACAAAAGCGAGGCGATATTGTTTGCGCTTTCATCCGATGTCCACGAAATTATTTACGCGATAAATATAATCGTACACAGGCTTACCGGTAAACGCGGGTACACTGTTATTTAAACCAAACGTTTGTTGCGATACGATGGAATACAAAGAATTTTTACGTGTAAAAAACAACACTATACTCGCTTTCTCGAATTAAGAGTAAATATTTTTGCGAATTGACGATTTCGTTCCCCGATTTTTGCGAGAACTAACATTTTCTGGGAAGTTATGGCGAAACGCTTCGACATTGCTGTTGCACGAGGACCTCGTGACGTTGTCGTTGTTAATAACGAGTGCGCACGCCGTAAATACTTATTGTGAAAGTTACAACACAATCACACGAAGCAGTTTGCGGGTCAACGGCACACGACGGTTGATAACTCTGCCGGTAGAAGGATACGCAAGACATACCGCATATTGTGAAATAAAGGTTACCTACTTGCTGAATCGTTAATGGAAGGAAAAGTTTATGGTAAACAATTATTTGTTAACGGAATACCGGATATCTGTTGCGAACGATGTTTTGCTAATATTTCCAACAATTTGCAAATACACGCTTTCGAACGGAATATTTTCCGAATAAAATAATAATTAGAAGAACTGTATCGTTCTTGGATTATTGTTCGAACGCGTCGCGTGTATTTTATACATCGTTGCGTGAAATGGAGTGTCCTCGGGACAGGAGAACGAGAATTTTACGCGTAACGGAAATACGCGTTTCGTCAACCGGGCACCGGGCCCGATGATCCGTAAGGACAATTTACAGCTAACCCGCGCGGTTTCCATCTTAGTTAGTTTACGTGCATCGTGACTCTTGTTCTCTCCTCAGCATTTCTACCTAACTGTGCACGGGAGACGTTCGAAAGGGAACCGGTGTTGTAAGTCCGAAACCCGGTGAGTTTTTAGAGCGGCTATTTGATTGGCGCGGTGACGTCGTCTCCCATTTTTCGATTCACGGGAGCGCCGTGCCGCGAACGAAGCAAATATCGTTTACAGGTGAAGAACTCTCGCAAACGATTTAACATTAGCAGCTTGTGAGTCAGAGCGTTCGGCGGCGCCACTTTAGATTCTTTATATTGTGTCTTGTGGCCATATTGACGTCACTATCACACAATGTGCTTCCAATTGGTCGTGACGAAATGGCTACCACACCGGCAGCGTCCTCAAGGCGAAATTCATTTATTAGATTTTTTTATTATGTTATTCGACCATGATATATCGATGCATTTTAGCATGTTCGAGTCGCATATTTGAATTTTTACGATTCTCTCGCTACTTTTTTCATGGGTCTTACGTAATTATCGGCATGTAGCTGTTCTCGTCTGTTGTTACTTCGATACGCTTGACAAAACATTTCCATAATGACGTAATCGGATTGATCTGTAACACGTAGATCCAAATTGCACCGAGCTTGATTCCTGTTTTAATTTTTCAGAATTACATCAGATCACTTGGAAAAAGAAATATAACGCATACGTATATTGTAATTGTATGGTATTAACGATTTTCGGGCATTTATGAAGCAGCCACATTTTGGCAATACGCAAAGCGTGCTTGGGATCGTTGTAACTATAAAATTCGAAGCAATTCAAAATTCCCAATTTTTGGGCATTGTTTAAAAAATTGTTTTTTTTTTAAATATATTTAGACGTATTTATCCGTATTTCCTCTAAATTCCCCACACCGACAGCCGGTACACACTTCCACACCGTTACCGACCCGCCTACGTGTTTAATTATTGTTAAAAAATGAAAAAATTCTTTCTAAACTTTTTATTTGACTGACGCCGCACAATAACTTTTCCGTCAAAATGAAAGAGATTAAATTTGTGAAGAATAAAGAATAAGAGCCACCCTAATATAACGCGTTTATAAAAATAACTTCGTTCAGATTATGTAAACAATTAAGAGAAGGACATAATACAGGTGTGCAGGCAATCGTAGTGCAGCTGGACCCGGGTGATTCTACATGCGAGAATAAATCGAGAAAAGGGGATAACATTTTTCGTTTTCGAGAAAATCCAGTTTAAAAATCCGTGCTTTAGATATGCAGGAAGTAGAATTGGTTGGTCATGGTCAGACGCGTCTGACCGTTCGTATCTACTAGCATACGTATTCGTCGCATTTTCAAATTCGATTTTCTCGAGAACGAAGCTTCGGATGCGAAACTGTTACACCAAATTTTGTTCTTACATTTCTATGTAGAATCACCATCTGCCCCCGGTTGCACCACGATTTCTGACTCACCCTGTATATTTTAAGAGGTATGAGCTGTACACAGATAGAAGTGAGCTTGAGTCACCTGATTTGCATTATCAAGCACCGACCATCAAGCAGAATTTTTTGTCTATTCTTGAATTTAAATTTCTCCTTTTGGGGAACGTGTTTCGCCACAAATTTTACGCGAATTACATACTTTGGCGATCATATTATTTGAAACAATTTCTACAGGTAAATTCGAGATGTTGTACCGTATATTTCTGAATAGTAAGTAATTAAGTGGACCGTTCTTTCCCAAATCAATTACAATTTAATTCGTTTGTTTTTTACGATCGTACGCTGTGCTGGTCCAAAAACAATATTCAGGGTGGGGCTCGGGAGTACGAACATCAACAAAACTCTTAACATAGGTAGATCAGTAACGATCGAATCCTCTAGTTCCTCTCTGCGGCACTAGATGGTCGCTGAAGGAAGCCTTCCTGTCGCGGAACACAAAAAATACTCCTACCCACAGCTTCGACTAGGTTTTCAAAAAACCGTGATAAATCGTTTACACTTTTCTTTTTTCTGTCGTCTATTTTCTTAGCCACGTTATCAGCTTCCATGCCGATAAGATATCTCCAATGAGCCAGGCTTGCATAGCTAGCGAGTATTTACATCGTTTGTTCAATTACTTAATTGAACATCTTTTTGCGCGAGTAAAAATTCCTATGCAATTTAATTTCAAGATACAAGAGGTACGTACACGTTTATTTCTATTCCAAACAATTTTGAATAGTCAAAAACAATACAACGGTATCTAAAATTTACTTCTTTAATGTTTCAAATTTGTCTACTGCCGTTTGTCGTGATTCCACAAAATCTGCAGTCTACCGACGATAATGAAAGTTCACGAAAAAATATCTTAATTAATTTTTACTAGACAACCAATAATTTACTGGACTGATTTTTTCGTCGATGGTCACGCGAAGGTCAACATATCGCATATGGTTGAATTTGTGTGTTGTCCGAGCTATAAGACTGCTACAATGAAAACATGTATTTAAATAAAAAAAACTTCGATGACCTTGAAATCTCGAAAGAAGTGACCTTGAGAACATTTTTTTGCCTATCACCGCATTCGCCCCTTCCATGCTCTTTTCCTCCGACTTTTTCCTATCATGAATAATAAGCGATGCAAGTTAGATGAAATAATCTATATAACCTTTAGCACGATGACCATTTTGAAGGTGACCTTCATTTTGCACGAGCAAATTTCTTTTTTGTTTATCGCTTTCTGTAGCCGACTAGGGACTAATTAATTTTGTTACAAACATTCCTTCATCTGTCTACCGGAAGTGCCCGAAGAATCGTGACGACAGTTAGGTGGGACACCCTGTGAGTGTTTAATTGTTCCGATTAACCATTTAAATAGCAGAAGTTACAAACTGTTGAAATAATCGAATAAGTTCGAAAAGACAACCGAGATGCACCTAGAAGCCTGGGTCGGGTCGGGTCGGGTCAGAACCCAAAAACTGATACTCGGTTACCCGAAGTCGAAATCGGGTCGAGTCGGGGGCCCGAAAATCAATGACATTTCGTTAACCGATAATTTATAAATTTTCGGGTTCCCGACCCGGTCCCGAATTTCCGGGGCACCCGCAGAAACCAGTCGGTCTCGCGTGGCGGTCGGTAAGAAGACGCCCGCCTTGCGCGATAAGACCTGTTCGCTAGGTTTCATAGCGAGATCGCTGCAGGTGGGTGTCTAGCTTGGTAGGTATCTGTTTAACCAAGATCCGTTTCGTCCGGCTTTCTTGTTGAAGCGGTCGGTCGAAACGCGAGCAGCAACACACCGTCGGCGTGCACAGAGAGCGCCGCGAGAGCGAAGTAGAATATATCGGAATGCGTGCGGACACATACATCGAAATGTCTAACCAAATGAACAAATCGTTGTACGGAACAGTCCCCTAAACGGATGAGTAATAGCGCAGATAAACGGGCATCTGTCTAGGCGGAGTACGTAAATAAGTGGATAGCGGAGTGAACGATTACGTTCATAAGAGAAGTGAATGGAAAGATATACGAGATAAAAGCAGATAAGTCGAGGAGTACGCGCGCGGGCGCGATGGCGCGTGTGTGTATCGCTGGGAAAGGGAAAGGAGGGGAGAGAGGACGCGATAAGAAGGGACGCGTCGGTACGACTGGGTCAATGGTGGGGGGGACCGGGCGACAAGAAGCATTTTCCCTGGTTGCTGAGGCGTCGATATACAATATCAGCAGTCGGCGAAAGGAGTTCAATGTGGCGGTAAAAGCGGACGGTAATGCAGATTGCGGGCTGGATTCTAGACATTTCCTGTTACCGTGTTTCCATTATAAACGCGAGGACCCCGCCGCATCTGCCGGGTGCTCGCGTTTAGCTACTGCCACCCGCTTGCTCGCAACCCGTCCACGCGTTCCGCCTTCGATCATTTTCTCCTACTAGATTGTAGCTTTCGATTCGGTTCGCTTCTTCCCGGGCACACGGTAGAGCGGACAAGAAGTCACCACTCGAGTGTCTTCGTTCGTTTATGGTCGACTCAAGTTTCTCAGGATATATAGATTAAATTTGTCGAAGCATTTGTCGTTATATATTTTGGGACACCCTGTACATTTACTCGAATCCCTCGGGTCATTTCAAGCAACTTTTTCCTTCGCGAAAATCTTCCCCGCGGCTTCGCCGAGGAGTTTTTAACGAGAAACCACGGGCCAATCGGAGGGCGGCTACTGCGGACGGATTCCGGCTCGGCCAATGCCAACGCCACGCTCAGCGGGACCTGTGCTCCGATTGGTCCGTGTTTTTCGTTAATAAACTCCGTAACGAAGCCCCGCAGAAGATTCTCGCACAGGAAAAAGTTGGTTCAAATGATCTCAGGAATCGTCCCTTTTTTATAAACAGCCACCCCTAAGACTTCCAGAACGTTACTCGGAGCGATGACCTTGAGAACGAGTTAAAAATTATCGAAATAGGGGGTGGTTACCGTAAATATTTACCAACATGGGTAAAATTCGACACGGTGTTGATATTACGAAGTTCTAAGGTGTATTGTTTTCAATTTAATAAGCTAATTCAAAGAATAAACATTTGTTTATCCGAGTCCCGTGTCTTGTGATGAATGTAAACATTTTTGCATGAAGATCCGGCAGTCTAATAATAACATTTCTGGATGAATGAATGTTTTCGTACACATTTTCCACGGATGTATCAAAAATAGATGCCATTGCCGTGCGTCCGTCGCATTGTTACGAGTACGAATAATCAGCACGTACATTATTATTTCTACCGAAAGATAATATTCTAATGGCCGGACGAGTCGTAGGTGACGTTCAATCGACATCGTACAGGTAAATAAATTATACCCACGGTAAAGCGTAACTGAGGTAGTAGGCTGCGAACTGCCGGCATGAAATAAAAGAAAAAAAGTATGCAGTTTCGATTTATGCAGGCTTGATTTGGCTCGCGCAAAGCAAGTGAAGTTTACTTCTAATCCTCGTTCGACGGTTGTTGCGAATCGTCATGGAAAATTGGATAATTCGGCACATGCGAGTTAGACGGAGAAGAGACGATATTCGTTAAAAAAAAAAGTATGTGCTACGATACCAGTTTTGCAGAGTAGAGTACAAGGTAGCCAAGTTGGCCATTGATAGGATTGGTAAAACACTGGCGAACGAGATGGGAAGACGTTGCAACTTTTCGAGATTCGAAAAGGCTTCAGGAACGTCAAACGCGGGTCTGCCCATATGTGTTTAGTTCCCAAGGTTGGTAGGTAGGTATGTATAAACCTTCCATACAATGCGCGTAGTACCCACTTACTATCGAAAGGATCAATACGGGGACATGCACCAGCAGCTTGCTTGCTTGCTTGCTTGCTGCTTGCTTTCATGAATCTCCCTCGCTAAGACTGTAGGTCACCCAGCGATGTCGGATTACTTTTTCACCGCGAAGAAAGTACGCCGGTTTTTTCGTATCTTTTCAGAAACCGTGCAAATGCTCGCTCGAGTGTGCAACGTCTCGTATAATTTACAGTCGCTCGCAGAATTGACGGTATACACTTTTAATCTGGGACCAAAAATAATGGTTATTCCAAAAAATTTCTAAAACTCATTGACAAAAAATTGAAGATTATTGAAAATTAAGATGATCAACACAAAATATAAAAAAAAAAAAACAAATCGAAGAGCAAAATGATTGAAAAAAATCGATTTTTACACTTCTTGGTTACAAATAACAGTTATTGGGATCCAAAAATTTGGATCCTCCTCGATAACTGTTACCGATTAGAGAGATTAATTTCTGATAACAGTTATTGATGATCGAATTTTTTTCACTTGCCCGTAATAATTATTGATGAGAAAATTAATTTCGGCTGCTTATGTAATTATCGAGTTGTCTACTATTTCTCGGATGGTGTAAGCCTGTGAAAATCATTGAGAGGGTTTCGTACAACAAGACGAATCAATAGACCGTAAAAGGGTACGGGCATAGTGGAGCTGCGAAGATCGAGGGTAGCAACCAGGTGAACGTCGCGGCAATATCAAACCAATGTAACTGCGACTGTATATGATGGAGCGGTGACTAGAACTGTGAGCAAGGTGGCGTACAGTAGCGGTGCATCATAGAAACAAAACAATTTTTCTGATCGAAATTAGATCCCTGTCATCGATAACTGTTATGAGCGGTCAATTGATTTCCCTCATCGCTAATTGTTACGAGTGATCGAAACGAATTTCTCTCAACGATTACCAAAAATCGATGAAATAACTTTTCCTCTTTTTGGTTATAACCGTTACAGTCTCTGGTTGCAAGAAGGACATTGCTTATCGTACTTTAAATAAACGCATGAAATCTAAGAATTTCTAACAAACTGCTACCCCGTATTTTGGAATGTGTATAGGGGCAAAATAGTGTTAAAATTATCGATCGAACGCCGGCGTAGAACACAGTCTCACGATAAATCGGATTGGTGGTCGAATAGTTCAAGCGCGGAACAAAAAAAAAAAAGAAGAAAAGAATTTCACAAAGAGGAAGCACGGAGTTGGTAAGTACGCAATATGTATAATGAAATAAATGAGAGAACGAATTTCTTTACGTGTCACTTGTAACGCTGCGTTCACAGGGCTTACGGCCTCGGTACATCGGTTTTCTCGCAGACTCGAAGAAACGCGCGGAATACACTCTCGACTCGTTTGTAGCATTGCCTTTCTCGGTAGACGGGAATTTAATAAGAACGCGATGCATATGTGCAGAACAACGAAACGGTGGAGACGGATTTGAACGAAATCGACGAGGCACTGGATCATCTGCGGCATCAATTGATATCTCGCGAACTTTTGGCACGGTACAAGCCGAGACGTGTAAATCTATCTATCCGTGCGTTTACGGTGACGAATTCACGCAACGAGGAAGAGGCTCGAACCCTCTCGGAAGCTGCGTTTCAAGTAGCATCCGCCAGAGGCAAGTAGCGTCGTCGCAAGAGCAACGATAAAAGGGGTAGGGAGAGAGATTGGCAGAGGCAGTGGGAACCGAACGGCGTCGAGTCTTGTGTATAAATAGAAGACACGTCGACCGACCCGTCTGTCTGTTCCTTTATCGGTGTTATACTATTGCATGCATGCTACTCGACCGCTTACGGCTTACGTGATAGAGGATGGTTTTCGTATCGATTCGTCTCGCGGATCTCTGCATTACCGACCATGTTCTCGCGAACTCTCAACCGACTGATCGCTCAATGGAAATTCAGCGAGAAGCCGAAGCGATTCGACCAGCATTCGAAAGACTGACTGGGTTGTCCCTCTACGGACATTTTATTTTGTTTACGGAACTCGGACCTCTTACGGGGGTAGGCGGGGCTCGATGGGGTGGCCAGGTAACTTGGGGTATCGTAAACAAAAAACGATCAAGAAAATGGTTGAGATTTCTCGAACGTATCAAATGGAAGCCGCTGTATCGTAATTGAGTGGTCGTCGACGGAAAAAAATTTAAAATAATTAATTTACTTTGTAACTATGATAATGTCGTCTATTTATAAGTGTCCGAATATTACTGCGAGTCACTGTATATCATATTTAAACTAAAAAATCAACGAAAATTGTTTGAGTGAACATAAAATAAATCTCTGCAATTATGAATATAATTTTTGTAGTGCGCCAAGCGTAGAGAAGGATAGCGATTGAAAGATCCTGATTAAAATGACACCAAACGCGATACAATCACGATCATTATTGCTTGCATGTCGCGCAGGTTCCCGAGATTTCGGGTCGGGTCGGGAATTTTCGGGCTAGACCCACCGGCCCCCCCCGAAAGTACGATACGTTCCTCTGAATGGAGAGGGGGAACGTGTCGCGATTAGTGTGATCAAAGTATCCCTACTTCGAGAAATGTAATATGATACGAGTCACGTGTGTATATCGCAATGCTAATGCAATGATAAAACTGTTTTGTTTTTCATTATTTTTTTCGCGAAACTTTTACCGGCACATTCGTGACCCTTTTTTGATGAAAATGGTACCAAACACGACGTAATTCAGATCATGTTTGATTGATGATAATAAGAGACTAGAAGAGATAATGAGAGACACTAGAAGACGAGCAGTCGGCAAAACATCAAAAACATCGATCACTGTTTCAGTTATAAATTTAGTATCGAGGCATCCGAACAACGCAAAATATTACACATTCGGGTTCGTATTAGGGCTGTTACTGTCCGGATATCAGGATATCTTAGTTTGGGATATTCGGATCAATCCCATTTTCGAGTTATAAATTCGGGTACTCGGACATCCGGATAGTAAGAGCCCCAGTTCGTGTACAGTAAATCCTCGATCTAAGAAAACGAAAGCGGTACGACTACGAAAACAAAATATTGAATGGCTCGAATAGTGTAAACTGTGAACATGCCTTACGGGGTCGTGTGTATCGGTGTGAGCCACTACTAATCAAATTACAAAATTTTTTATTTTTTCCTTATTTTTTTATGGAACTTTCACGAACTTATTAATTTGAACTTTATTTAGCAGTTTAATTAGCGGTAAGTTTAGGACGTAGATGAGAGTAGCGAGTGAAAAAGAAAGAGAACTTATTGTATTTTTGAAAATAACAATGCAATGCTAACTATTTGATTTCGAATTCTCTTATAGAAATTTTTCCAAGATATTTGTCACATTTTTCTTATTAAAACGAGTCGTTTCAAGAGCTCCAACGGTTGTAGCTCTTTGGGAACATATTTTCGAGACGTTAAGCCGTTTATGTAAACGAAATGTATCTTTCTATTTTTTTTAAAATTCGTTACACGAGTAAGCCCCCTTCGAAATCGTGTCCAGCTTACGATCTAAGAAATGTAAACAAAGAAGACTGAGCGTAATCGTTCGAGGAGTGTTGGATAGTCTTGCGCCTTCGGCCGCGCGGTCTGTGTTTACGCTCGCTGTCCTTTTCTACGTTCGGCGCGGTCGGCAAGGTCACAAAGAAACAGTAGCGCTTCACGATCTAAGAGACAGCACGGACCCGGGCGTTTCTCTTACCTAGATCGAGGATTTACTGTACATATACGGGTGGTTAAACACATGTACAATGCAATTGAGCAAGTGACAATCGTCGTGAAAATATATTTGTTCTGAATGAAAATGCTGTAAGTACCCACCTCGAAGTTAGTGTTGAATATATTTGTTTCCAAAAAAATACAAGGTCTGGAATGTTCTGCCCATTCATCTGACCTAAATGTAACAGAAAGTATTTCGACTGAATAGTAAGGAAAAGTAAACATAACGATAAGGCATAATTTATAAACACAAATGGATAAAAACAGAAAAGGAAATTAACCGAATCTATACGTATGTATGATAAATCGAAATCGAGAATTAATGTTATAAATCTCTCGCATACGAATTGAAATTATTTCACATGATTTTCTATAAAATAGTAACGAACGTGAACGCTGTTTGCTCATCCTATTGTGTTTGCCTTTAGAAATAACGATGTTACATTAATTATTCTTTAGTAAAGAGATGTTGCACAGGATGATTTAACGATCGACTCCGACTATGGCATAAAAAAAATATTGCGGTTGATTTCCACAAAAATGTTAAATGGTCCCGAAGTACTGTAAACTTAATCGGTGAGACTATTCTGCAGTAAACTGGCAGATCGTGAGAAACGTTTTGTTATAATCTCGATAATGCGAAGTAGTGCCGTATAGCAATGCGGTATTTGTTTCCATGACGAAGGAATAAACAGATTTTAATTGACGCAACAACAAAGAAAAAAGGACAATACAATTTCTACAGTCGTGTGTACAGTAAAGCCTTGATCTAAGAAAACGGAAACTACACGATCTACGAGAACAGAATATCCCCTCCACTACGGCGCACACCTCGCGAAGGGACGAGCTGCCTCGGTCGCCGAGCAGTGTAAACTGTAAACATGCCGCGTAATCCGACACGGTGTCGGGTATATCGGTGTGAACCACCACTAATCAAATTACGAAACTTTTTTATTTTCCATTATTTTTTTACGGGACTTTCACCAACTTATTTGTGGTATTTTTCTAATGAAAATATGATGTAATTCCGATGATATGAATTTACTTGCATAACGAACGATGAAAGTTTCGGACGCGAAGGTTAGCACATAGGACAGAAAGAGACGCGAGGAGTCGCAGTCGCCGGCACAGTTCAAAATATGTGTTTATGCGTTTCGCATGTTTGTATACAAACTCGGGACGATAAGAATAAAATGTAATACGACACGTCGCGTTTAAAAAGAGATTACCGATCAAGAAGAGACTCGATCTCCTGATAAGAATCATTAATTAATAGAGTCTTAAGAAACACTGCACTGTATCGTTATAATATTATAATGGCGTAGTTTCATTTGTTTTTTTAATTGTTCAACTATGTTCCACCAATCCGATGATCTTGAAACATTCATAGCATATTAGATAGATAACAGAACGTTGTTCTTGAATTTTTTGGAGGGTGTCACTCTAAGGGATGGTTGCAACCCCCATCCCTAAAAAAATTGATTTTTTTCAAACCTTAATAATCTTAACAATAGTTGTCTGTCTAGATTTTGTAAAAATGTATAAAATAATGGTATAAAACTGTTATTTTTTTAATAGTTTAAGTTTTTAATAAGTTTAATAGTTTAAATATAATAATCTATTAACGGTTCCAGCGCTGACGCTAATACATTGCAGAAATGAAAGATGCTCCCACGGATCGTAAGTTGTTATTACATGTTTTTCTTTTTTTTTGCCTAACTAACAATTTCACGGTTAATATTGATTGAGATCAGAACAATGCACGCTGGCAGTTAGATAAATTTAAGAAATAACCATTAGAAAACGTACCGCAATTGCTTCTTACATCCTCTCAGTCACCGGATATGAACCCCAACGGACACTTACGGGAAGAAATAAAGAAGCGCATTAAAAAAGATAACGTAAGAGATATTGAACAGTTAAACATTTAATAATTACCATATAATCGCATGGAACGACGCAGCGTCTATTCGAAAGGCGCATTCACATCGCTATATGCAGAAACGAATTCGTAAAAAGTGATCAAACTGTCAAGAACCGACTAACCGATTATTATTAAATATAAAGAAATTTACCAAACTCGACGATCTTTCATCGGTTTAAAATTGTTTGCATCGTGTAAATACGTAAACGTGTCCTTATGTATATACGTAATTTTACCCTTCGTCGTTTATACATTTTATCAAAATCTCACTGTAATACCAAATTTTCAATGAACATAAATCATCTGTAATATTAAGGTGACAAAAGACAGACAGAGTTTTGCAAGCACGAAAGACTACGAGCACATGTCGATTTTGATACATACGTACACATTGTATGTAAGGGAAGATCGGGGCAAGTTGATACAGTTTTTCATTTCTGCAATTTTTAAAGAAAGTATCAACCTCGTTGATGCATCTCCATTTTTCGTTAATATATTCTGTTTATTTTTTGTTTTATCTTAATATCATGTTTGCACATTCAGCGCCGATGTGAGCACTTTCAGCTCTTGATCTAAGACCTAGAGCAGGCCTGGACAACGCGCGGCTCGCGAGCCGCGTACGACTCCCCTCCCCATTCCTGGACCCTCCCCAATAAACTCCTGTGGAGTGTAGGAGCTTGCGGAGATTAGTAGTGCATATACAGGGTGAGTCACCTAACGTTTGCATTTCAAATATTTTTGTTGTTTTTAAAGACGCGTCAAATGTTTTATTCGTCTCAATTGTTATTTTTTTTTAAAGCTCTCATGATCACTTCAATTATATCATCACTTATAAATTATAATCACAGAATTCCTAACGAAAGAGACTATCATCTGGGTGTTTAAAAAGGGGCGATCCCATTGAAAAAAAATAAAAATCTTCAGATTTCTAAAAAAAAAAAATAAATATTCTCACCTTGTCCTTCAGACGTTCGACGTATCTTTGGAAAACAACAAAGATATTTGAGATGCAAACGTTGGGTGACTCACCCTGTATAGGGCGGACCTTACAGGCACCTAAAGCACGGCAATACGAAACGATAGTGGGGGAACCGGTACACCGGTAGTGGGGGGTCCGCGAAGCGACAGCGGAGAGCAGTTTTCGGGCCTGGAGAACAGTACGGAGTATCGCCGAAGTAACAAAGTTAATGAAAGAACACGACGAAGACTTTTACGGCGAGGGGAAATGCAACGAGTTAGTATTGCTATCGAGCACCATCGACGGCGGTGACGTACAGTTTTCTTTCGACGTAAGTCGACGGCTCCGGGACTGCTTCCGACGTATTCGCGGATCAGGATACCCCATCGGCTTGTCATTGTTCTCGAGTGGGCCGAGAGTTTATGGGTCCCATAAAGTTGTCCGGCGGGCCATAAAGTCATGCAGCGATATCATTCGTTGGAAAAGGATAGAGTACGACGTACCCTCTTCTCGTTCTATTCGTCTCGGTGTCGAGCGGACAACGTCAAACGAGGAAAATGGGGACCGAGATTGTCTTTTTGAGAGAGAAACATGGTCGCCTTATATCGAAGGAAAACTGTACTCCTTCGGATTGGTAGTAGATAGTTCTGGCTCGTCTCTGATGATGGTTTACGCCCGTGAATACACGCCTCCTTTCAAAAAGTGGAAAGAGCCTCCCAGAGATCGGGGTGGAAGATAGGCTAATGCTGCTCCGTTTGAAACGGGATCATCCCCTTCCGTTCTGGTAGGTAGGTAACCCTAATGCTTCTATGGGACCGGTACTATCGAAATTCGCGGGGACCATACACAGAAGAAAAGTATCGCATAAGTGGTATCGTATCCCGTATCCGAGCACACGTACGGCACCACCGAATGAACTTTCAACCTACTCGCGCGGACCCGCTATGGTCGGTTGTTCGTTATTTAAGTACTTCGCATGCTCAGAAAGATTAGGTGATAAAATGATGATGCATATGGCGGCTGGTACTAGAGAAAGAGAGAGAGAGCGCAGGGACAGAAAAGAGGTAGAGAATATATAGCGAAGAGAGCGCATACATAAACGCGCGCGCTTGCGCGCCCGAAAATGTGGCTCACCCTTGCTCCGAGAAAGCGGGCCTCCAATAACTCCTGCTTCCTTGGGTCCAGGGTGGCCTGAAAGTGCTCCATCTTGACGCCAGCGCCTGGAACAACAAGTCACAACCGATTAAACCTTTATTCCTATTCAGCTTGTACGTGTTCATGGTCGGAGGGAAGCGTCCACGTGTTTCTTTGTTCGATAGGAGTTCCAGTTTCGGCGAGAATGAAACACGTCTACGAGCATTGAGCAGAGGCCAGAGCGACGACGGCTGATATACCGTTGAATCAAATGCATACGGAGGAGACACATTGCGAACAACGCCGAATCGAGGAGCGAATCGATCAACGTGGATAAAACTTAGAACTCCTTCTCCACAATATGAAAGTTGTTTCAGCTTGCAGGAATATATTAAAGTGAACTGATTACAGTAGAATCGGGATGATAGAGCGGCTGCCGCCTCGAATGTAGAGTCAATGGTGTGAGTATCTAAATGTCTACATAGTGAAAGTAAAGGTTCCACGTTTTAAATTGACGTAGAAAATATCTCAGAAAATATTATATGGATGACGACCTTGAAAAGGCCCGTAAAGGTCAACTTTCAATTTTTAAATTGGAACCTACATTTTTTATCTTTTAAATTATAATATAAATATAAAATAAATGTGATATAATATAAATATTATTATTGCTGACAGCGAGGCGTTTCTAAAACCATTTCCGAGAGTTCATGGAGTGGGCGGGGTTTATGTTAAAACTACTTTCAGGTAGTGTTTCGAAAACGCTTCAATGCCAGCAATAATATACAATAACAAATATGGGTTCCAATTAAAAAATTCAAAGTTGACGTTTATAAGTGTTTTCAAGGTGATCTCAAGGTCGAGTAAATAACACCTTAATGCATCCCCCCCTCCCGAAACCATGCAACTTCTATCTAAAACATTCTTTCTTACACATTTAAAACGAGACACCCTTTATGCTTTCGTTCAATGAAGAAGATCACAATCATTTGTTGTGTCTTATATCATTCGAAGTATCCCTTTATTTTGAACGGTTAGAATGAACCCCGTGATCCACTAAACAATTCGTCGTTTATCCATATTGCTACTTCGCTCGGGGTACGGGCACGCGAAACATTCTGCAAGAAGATTGCGTGCACTCTCGCAAGTGCAATAGATAAGCGTTCACTGTCATCTCTAGTGTAACCATTCATATTAATATAAAATAGTTTTTGTCTTTTAACGTGTGTTTAGCATGAGCATATGCATTAATGGAAAGTGAACCAAACTTTAGCGGCCAACTCAGAAAAATCTGTGACACAAATTAAATGAATATATGTTACGGTTTGAAAAAAAAGCTTTAACAATTTATTTAGTCTATTTTGTATTATGTATAGTTTCTACAGTTTATATTATATATTTATATACTATAATAGTGTAAGCGTGGTCATCTGATAAGTTAAATATAAAATTAGCAACTTTAAGTTTTTAGAATTTTTAAAAATCGATTTTGCAGTCAGAAATTCTGACTTGTCTCCCACTGTACCCTTCTTCCCCTTCTACGACGCTGTTCCCCCACGCGTCCGTCACGGACCGGTCACGTGTCGTATTTCGTCTTTACTCTTGCGGAGAGTCGATGATGTAGAATCTGCAACCGGTTGGTCAGCGCGAGTCGACCTGTCCGAACCTGTCCTACTATGTCCACCAACCCTTCCGGCTACTGCCGCCCGACCGGCCAACGCGAATCCTGTCCGGACCTGTCCGATTTTTTTAGTAATGCTTTTTATCGTAGAAAATTTTCTGTTATTTTGGTCCCTGCGTGTGACCTTATCAGTTTGCCTACATTTTAAGCAAAACTTCGGATGAATTCAAGTTGTGTATCAGATTCTAGGAAGAAATGGATTCTAGGAAAAAACTGAAGATCACATTGCCACCACCTATGTTATATGCTTTAATTTATTTAAGAAAAACCTTGACTGTCCGGTGCTAGGGGACCTCCCCCCTAATTTCAATTATAATTTCGCTTACGAGATAACTTATACTTTCACTAAACGATGTACTTTCTAAAAACACTTACGTATGAGAGGCGAAGTTCAAATTTCTATGATTGCGTTTAACTACGAGTTCGTCGAACCTATTGTCCTTGTTCAAATTCATTTATCTAATCCCATGCATCCGAATTCTTCAGATGAACAAGTCAAGCGTATTAGAAAATCATCTGTGTAGCTATAGCTGCACGGTAGCATGTGGGAATGGAGCAAGAACGCTTGGCACGCCTCTGCGGCGTTCGGTGCAAACGGGAAGACATGGAAAACTCGCTCGGCAACCCCATTTTAACCCCTACCTACGTACGATTCTAGCGACGACACATCCTGCAACGTTCAGCTATGTCTATGCAAAAACCTAAAGCGTAACACACATTTTTCGATCTACTCAAAAAATTTTGGCTATTCATTGAACTATTCATCTAACTTAACTTACAAATGTTCGTTTAACATTTAACGTAACTTACAAATGTTCGTTTAACCTTTAGATTCAACTTACAAATGTTCATGACATTTAACTTTTTAAATTTAAAAAAAAATTCTTAAATAGCTCAATTTACATAACGCGAGATAAATGTATTGATAACTAAAACTTAAATACCGGGTGTCCCAAAAATTTTGTACTTCCGTTAGAGGGATGATCACTGAGATCATTTACGGTGACTTTTTCCTATGTAAAGAATTATTCACGCAAAACCACGGACCAATCAGAACGCGGATACAGCGGACGGAGTCTGGCTCGGCCAACGGCAACGTCGCACTCGGCAGAACCAGTAGCCCAGTCGAAATCCGTTCGCTATAACCGCGCTCTGATTGGTTCGTGTTTTTCGTTAATAACTCCTTAAGGACGCCGCGAGGAAAATTTTCGCACAGAAAGAAGTTACTTCGAATGAACTCACGAACCAACCTTTTCAAGATTTTGCAACATTTTTCGTACACTCTTTCAAGTACTTATTTGTTGTCTCTCCTAATTTGTCATAATTAAGTTGCGGATAATTTTACAAGCTTACAACGCATGACAGCCCATGAATTTATTTCATCTGTCGAAGGACCACACTGAAGTAAATTAAGACGTCTATCGATCTTTCGTAACATTTTAATATCTCAATACACTTCGCGTGCTCGTGTTTCCTATAAATGAATTAAATCTGCTCGACTAGCTCGCGCATTTAATCTCTGATAAGTTCTAATAGTACAGATTACAGTTCAGTTCCAACAACTATCTCCCAGAAACTTGTTATGATACATACTAAACAGTTATGGTTGTTTTTCCGTAAACCACAAAGTAGCAAAACAGGGTTGCCACCTCTTCGGTTTTATTGGAAAAATCCCCGGGTCGTAGAGCAGATGAGATAATAATAAATCGTTATGCTTCGTATTGTTTTTCAAATTTTTAAGAGCGTCTCATACAGCGACATCTATCGGGAAATTTGAAAAATAATTTGGAAGAGTTTGCGGGATCAAGAAGATTCCTTGAAGTTATGAAATTTTTTTAAACCCCAGCCTTGTCCCCCCATTGCTTTGTGATTGTATTTGTACATATGATAAAAGTTCTTAGTTTTGAAAACCGATATCTTCAATTTTCGATTGTTTCAAAGATTTCCACACTTGTTTTCCGGGTTTTCAAGAAAAACATGACGACAACAACTTGGAAATTAAACACTTCTGGCACGCATCACAGTTGTTATAGTGACGCGGGTTGGTACAATCGCGTAGCGCAGTGATATTTGCGCATAGAAAAATGAAAAAACAATTTTTACCACCTGTAATATAACGCTTATTCCGCAAAATCGGAGAAGATTCTTCGTTTTCTATTCAGATGTATCCAATCGAGGAAAACTGAACACCGATTAGGGATTAAAACACATTTGATGCAGCTAATAAAAAATGATCGTAGTACCGATCGTGAGTCATTGCAAATGAACTTTCGAATTATTTTCTGTTACCTTAAGCAATCATTGATTAAGGAAATCCTACACGAATACGATTTTAATGGCATGTTACAAAACGGAAATATGTGAACGTATAATTAACTTTACGTAACATGTATGCCCAGAAATGTTCGTATTCTGTAGCCAAGCTTTTGTCTATCGGCCGAGCCCGATATCGAATAATTATGACGACTCTTACGCCTTCGTGAAAATATTGATACAAGAAGCAAGAAAGCGATAGTCCGATGTTGAACCAAAAGTTTGCACCGTGCAAGCAGAATTAATCAACAACTATTGTATTTCGACGTAAACTGCCATCGAGCGATAAAACATTGTATACGCGATATTTGAAAAAAGCAAAAACGAATTTTTTATTTATTGAGAATCTTTCTGATAACAACGATCTTGTCTAAAACGTGAAATTTTCGAAGTATTAAATCTGACGAAGTTTATGTCATATAAATATCGGTAAACGTACTTTTTAATATTACCGATAATTTTTTTAAATATGTAACTTTATCGTTAAATTTATAAAATAGAAAATACCTATACTTTTGTTTCAAACTTATGCCATTTAGCGAATTTGATTCTCTTAATTCTTGTAAGTTATGTTTAATATACTAAGACCCTCGAAATTGCGGGAAAAGTATTTTGAGATATTAACATTTTTTACAATTCTTCATATTGTTGTATATCATTTTTGACGCAGACAAATTTTTTCCCTATATGACGATTTTTCTCACATTTCCAATGAATTGATAAAAAAAGATTTTCAAACGAAAGTTGGTCGGTAATTACACACTGATAAATTGCAATAAACAAAATTTTATCAACTTGATATTTCTACCGAAATTGTATTTTTTTTTTAATCACCAATCGATGCGTCCTTGCATCCAGTTCGAAAGAATATTAGAAGTTCTAGATCGAGAATGAATTAGTTTAGAAGATAGACATTTTCTTCCGTTTTCCATACGGCATCGAACGCTGTGCAGCGTGTCGAATTTATGTTTCGCGCTTTTCGTTCCACGAAAACATGGAGTAGCCAATCAGGAGAAAGGACGAAAAAGGGAAGGAAGGACGGAAGGAAGTACGGAAGGAAGGAAAGTTCGCAGGAGCATTTGTTCGCAATATCTCCGATGCAATGTGAGACGATGAATTCGAAAGTATTAAAATGTTGAAGTTTTGTATAGTTAAGTAAACATATAAGCGTAAACTCTTGTTCTTAACTCTTTTTTTATAAAGGAATTTTAACATAATTACGCGAACGAAATTGAAAATTTATACCTCGTAAATATATGTATCATAATAAATTTAATATGGGTCAGAAGTGACCCACCTCCATTTTTCGTCCCGCTACTCGTTTGCTACTTGAAATCTTAGACCACCGAGTTGCTGTTGCCGGATAAATCAATTAAACATTTACAATTAAATTTTCAATTATTTGATCTGTTTACCGACGCTGTCGACACAGTGAACGATTTAATCGAACGTAGTTTTATTGGTAAGTCATACCAATAAAAGTTATTCATTTGATTAAAGCTTACGTAGATAATCCGATTGATGGGACAGTCGATATGACGCTCTTTAAATCATAATTTATTAAGCATCATCTACCAGGAAGTGTACACCGTTGTTCGATCGATTCCATTGTATTTTATATTTTAGAGTAGGATTTTATTGCGGCACGTTTAAATCGAATTATTACGTTTAATATAAAAAATATATTTGTTACTCTCCACACGACTCTGTAATCATAATTTTCTACGCTAACAAATCCGGTGTTTATATACATATTGCGAAATCTCGCAGAACGGGTTTTCATGTTCGTTTCTCGTACTAACGTCGTTCTTAAATGTTTAAAAGAATTTTTCCTAAAAGCTTCTATAAATTTTGACTGAGACCTTTAATGTTATATCTCAGTGAACAATTGATAAAAAGCAATTTTTACAACTGCTAAGCGTATCAGAGATCAGATATGTTTCTTGGTAAAACGATTTTTTAATGTAATTTTCTGTAAACATGCTAGAAAGTAATATAACAAATGAAAAAGAAAATGTCAATGGTGATTTTTGTAACTGTGATCCTGATAACTAAGGGCTACAGGTCTATATGTATTATTATGTATTCGCATCCATAATATTTTTAAAGACTATCATAATCATATGCATGCATCGGTCATTTGATATGTGTATATTATGAAAATAAATCTGTTGAGCATGGCATTTCAAATTCTTACGAATCCTTTAATGCTACTCAATGTTCACACATTACATAAAACCATACGTAAGCATTTCACGTATTGATATAAATTATAGAAGTCTATCAACTTTACAATGGTACATCGTGCAATAATTCTGATTGTGGCTTACTCCAATCTTAGTTTAACAAGAACATATGGAAATAATAGATAAACTATGCTTTGGTAATGTTGTTGGCAATATGAGTAAGGGTTGTTAACTAGGTGTTCTTGTATTTTATTGGGAATTGTAGCCATATGAATTACAGCCAAATCTCTTAAGACAAAAAGGTTGTTCGTGCAATAGAAAGTTTCTAAACTTACCACCACCAGAGTTCCAACAATTATCAGTCATCCCTGTTTATCCATCTGCAAAGTTGGCACTACATTATTACACTGATATCCAACTTGTTCAATTATGTCACATCACAGATGTCTTTGTCAGAAATATACACCCTTAACGCACTTTTCATGAACTTTTTGTAACCGACGTGAAAACTTTTATCTTCGTTGGAATGTACAGCACCGATGAGAAAACACCTGTTTTATTATAGATCTCACAACACTGTCTTGATCATAGAGTATCAGATATAGGTGAACAATAGTGCGATTACATACTTGCAATTATGTTTAAAGTTTCTTTTATAAATGGAAGATGTTTACATAGAGCTAGCGGACGATATAACACTTCGTTAAGCACATCTAGAAACATACGTAAGCCATTATTTTCAATTCAGTATTTGGATATGTGAATTTTCTTAATTCATCTAAATCAATCAAGCCGATAAACATTACTTGCTTCGTGCTAGTGACATTTCGTGTTGCATGTGTCTTCTTTGTGTTTGAATTGAAACATTTTAACTTATTTATTATACATGTAATTCGAACTTTTTCGATAAACATAATAATAACTTGAAAGGAATTTCGAATTTTCCATTTCTGACGAAAAAAAAATAGTACATCTAATTAAATTAAAAAAATTATCCGATAATTACATGACACTTAGGAGAAATGGAAATATGTGTTGAGGGTACAATATACATATGTACAGAGAGTAATAAAATATTTATACCTGTATAAAACAACACTCGAATTTTCTTTACTTTCGTACTCAATAAATATTAAAAACAATATTCGTTCAAAGAAAATCTATTTTTCGTATTCTTTCTTCGGTTTTAAAAATATCTTTGCTAATAGTCTCAGATGGTACAACGAGAGTATTTAAAAAAAATGACTGTTACATTAACCCCAAGGATACAGAGAACAAACAAGAACACATCTAAATAAGGGATGACTGATCGAAAGGTATCGCGGAATAAAAACTCGATTTCAACGAAAATTTCGTAATAGGAGAAATTTGCATGACCGAGGAGAACGGTCTCGTAAGCAGTGAGGCGAGGTTATGAGAAGTGTAAATAAATAAAATCCAGTCCACGAAAAAAAAAAAAGAAAAAAAGAAAAAAAAAATGAGAATACAATCGTACCGCTGAGGTAAGGTTATTTGCGAAGAGTCGAAGAAGATTTGGAGACACTTGAAACACGATCGTGTACCTGTTGTGCGATGAAATGCCGTATCACAAGTACAACAATCGACTTGAAACTGAAAACGGGATACAAAGCTGTATTCCCGTCGTACGTGTGAACAGGTCGACAAGCTTCAACTCGAGAGTTTTCTCAAAGGTGTCTAGAAAATGTCGAATTCGTTTTACGCCTTTTAGGTTACTACGTGTGTGTCTCTGTGTGCGTGTCTGTCTGTCTGTCCCCTGTATGTATGCATGTACGTGTGTGTGTAGATTCGACAAGGAATTTCGTATCATAGAAAAAATCGCGGAGGCACTGTTTGGCGAGCTTAGAAATCAAAGATCAGACCACTCGTAAACTAGGCCTGACATCATGACAAAGACAGAAACGATCGTGATACGTGATGACGAACGGACGACCAAACGCACGGCAATAGGGGGTCTCTGTATTATCCGTATCTCTGTCTGTCTGTCTCCCTTTCCGTCTGTCCTCTGTTACATGCACGCACGCACGCACTCACACACACTCTCTCTGTCTCTCTCTCTCTCTTCCTCCCACCCTGCTGGTTGATTCGTTCACTCGCTCACTCGCGCGGTGTTCTTCGTTACTTCCCTAGATAATTCTATCTTCTTCGCACCGGCCAATACAAGGTTAAACGTTCATCAACACGAAACGGCACAAGCTACTGCGTTCGTGAATTTCGGTAGACAATCACCACCAACTGCCCTAATTATTCAACGTACCTCGCAAACGCATAATAGCCAACCGCCTTTTCCTCGTTTATTTCTTGAATGTCTGTCCTTCCTTTATTTTTTTCCCCTATCTAGCTACCTTTCTCTTTCTTTCTCTCTCATGACATAGCGCACTTTGCTTATTGAAAGAAAGGGGAAAAACTCATCTGGAAAATGGCCGCCGCCCGCTTGTTACCGATTTATCCCCTTCTTGCATGGCTACTCTCAATGTGCAGAATAACGAGCGTGAATAACACAAACAATGCCGATCCCTTCTCCCGTATCCGAACCGATAGAATCGTTATTACGATGAAAACATCGATTACGCGACGTCCGCTGGAAACCGTATATTCTAGACGCCGGCACACATACGTAATAAATCGCACTACTTTGCTACTCCAAGGAAGAGTACGTATACGTATTTAGTTTTTTTTTTCATCCGGAAATTGTACGATTCACCTTTTCCCTTTTTATCAGCGCGTACACACACACAAGCACCCCACGCACACGTAACACATACACAGGCACGTGCGAAATTATCGGCACACAACACTTGTTAACACCACGGATCTATTTAGCAAATGATCATCGCAACGAGCAACGGAACCGTCAGCAGCGTCTTAAAGTCATGCGATTTTCTTTCGCACGTATTCTCGACGACAATGACGTCGCTTCACCATAGCACACGCTCGAGTTTCTGTCTCGCTCGCGTCAATAGTTCCGTTCGCCACCTTACGACTTCGGCTATTATCGGTGAACTACGATGTTTATTCGGTACATCAACTGACCAGTCATGGTTCACACTGAGATCGTTGCTGCTGCTCACTCCTCCTCGTTTACATACTGCATTGCTACTTCCAGACGGTAGATACGATTACCGGTGGTTATGTATTACCTTTAATCATTATAGACTGCGGATTTTATGCATTTATACAAGGATCGAATAGCGCACGACGGAAGGGAAAAATCTCAATCGAATCCCCGGTGCACAGGCTTCTTTATTTTGGTGCAGTTTGCGAACACAATCCGTTTCTATTAGATTTTTATTTTCAGATATTTAGCTCGAAATGTTTGAATCTCCGTACGTATATAAACTATCGATCATTTAGAAGATTTGCTATGATGCCAAAAGATCGCGTGTGCCGAATAATTCGGAGTTTCTTTCAAAGGATTCTTGTCTACAACATCTTCATTGATTTTCTTTGGTTATCTGTCAACAGAGTTTTGCTAAACTACTATATATGTATATATGTAATGTATAGTATGTATTTACATATTACACAAATCAGACATATATGTATAGAATCGTACTATTTAGGTAATGCAATTATATATATTAAAAGGATTATTTATAAAATAAATTATTTAATAAGTAGGTATATATTATGGAAGACTACAGGATACCAAAAATTTTTATCTTTTTTAGTTATATATTTTAACATATCTTGAATAAATTTTAACATATCTTGATAAATTAAAGAAAATTTTTTTTTTAATGAATAATTAAGCAGAAATTAATTTCAGAAATCACAAGGAATTTAAGTAGAATTAGATTTGGTGTAATTCCAATATTTAATATTTTTAGCTTAATTAATACATAATTGTAGAATTTTATGGACTGAAAAATTATTTAAAAAATTATGCTTTCTATGATATTTTAAATAAATTATTGGAATTATATTTGTCTATAGATAAATTGTATAGTAGAGTAAAACAACACAAACAATATATAAAATTTGTTTATTGATATAACTTACAATAACTATTACGTTTTTACATAATTCTATTGTACTCTTTTTCTTAATACATTAGATCAACATATAAACATCGTTTCCTATGATAATTACATATAAACGTCATGTGATTATACAAGTAATCGTGATAGATAATGAAAGAAATATCGTATATATGTAAATCTTCATGAATCCCGTTCATTGTTATAAAATTTTCCAATAAACGATTTAAAACACTTAATAATTTATCTATGTTTCTTGAATGCAAGTATTACTTCGAAATCATACGGAACTGCATGTTTTTTCATTGAAATATATTGTAACACCTGGAATTAAATATTTTTTAATGTATAATAAATTAGAAATAAAATTAATAATTTAATTAGGCAAATATTCAAATTACGCATTTATGTAATATCTTTTAATAGCCTATAAAATAAAGCTATTCAATTTTTATTTTGCTTTGAAATAAATATTTTATACAATTTAATAACATTAACAAAAAAAAGAATATTTTAAATATATATACGCATCTAATAATATCAAATAGTTTTAAATAATAACTAGTTTCGAGTATGAAAGAACTTCTTTCATTGTTATTAATAACATCAATAAATAATAGAAAAATATTAGAGTAAATAATATAGGAAAGACACAAATATAACATATTGATTAACATTTGTAATAATAATAAATCAAAAGTAAATAACAATAGAATTTATCTGAAATAAAAGTATGTCAACATGTATATAGAACCCTGTTTTATAGCAAGATTATAAGTAATAAGAATTAACTTTTATTCTACACATTTTTAATACCCTTATACAAATTGGTATGGTTTACTATTTCACTTATAAGAAAAATCTAATCGATATATCCAAAGTATATACTAAGTATTCATGACTAGTATAACACAATTTTATAATGTAAAATCTTAAAATTGATAAAGATAAATTAAATATTTTGCAAGAACGTAACTTGCATGATTTTCGATACTACTATAAATTATAAGACTTATGTCAATTAGTTTGGTGTACATAATCAAATAAAAATATGTGTAAATCAGTATTCGTTTCCCTAGTTTTTCTTTAAATATTAATGATTATTAAATTACGAATCTTTATGAATTTATATTATATAAATGTACATAACATAACAATGTTCAGAATTCTAATAAAATTTCATACAATATCTGTATTATTATGAATATGAAACCCTTTATGAACTTAATAAATTTACGTTTGATGTCTGCTCTTGAAAATTTATTTTCACATGTTAGAATCTCCATAAGCATTCGTAATCTAATAATTACATATAAAATATCACAATTATTAATTCATTTATACTTCGAAATAAATGAACACGTTTATTACATATAATCCTTATTATTTAAATAATTTTCATTATTACGTCATATAATAAATTTTTACTAATAAATAAATTCTATTAGTAGGTAATGCATTTTGGTTGCATTATAAAAACTATGTATCACATCGATGACAGTCCGTGTTTTAAATTTAAGGCATAAATCTGCAATTTGTTGTAAGAAAATTATTAATTTAGTTTTTTCAATGGCTCAAGAAAAAGAAATGTAGTTTGAAAATGCATTTCCTACTTCAACCAAACATATATTTTATTCTATATTAACATTTACTATTCTAGAATATTATAAATATGTTATTTGAATCTATGTTTAATAGTAAATTACAAACAATACATTACAATCATTTGTTTTTTAAGTTATAAAATTTCCTTATGTTATTTTAAATGTTTCCTAAAAAAGAACCATTGCAATAATATGTTTGTAATACGTTCTGATTTTTACGATATTCATATGTTAAATACATTTATTCTTTTAACAAAATCCTGTTATTAATATATTAATATACGGATTACACATATATTCTAAGGATGACTGTAGTAAATAAAATCAACGAGTTAATGAACACCCAGCAAATTTGACTCCTGGGTATTCCAGGATAAGAGATAGTAATTATTCAGGTTATTAGAATCATCAGTTGAATATAAAAAACGATTCCTATAATAATCGTTATAGGAATGGAATTGTGGCAAACCACAGGCAAGTTAATGCTTAAAGCTTGTAACCTATAACAACCTATGTATTATTGATAGAATGGTTACAAATTAATGTAAAACAAGGTGAATTAATATCTTGTAAAAAAGAATGTTAAAGATATTTTACTGCAACTTAAATCTTTTTATCGAGAAAGAAACTTAAATATAATATATTGTCCCATTCGGAACTGTCTGTGAGCTAAGTACTTCCACTATAAATACTTCAAAAGAATCCTATGGAATGAAAAATATAAATATAATATGGTCTATTGATTTCACTAATTTTCAAAAAAAAATTTATAATATTAAATCTGACCAAATAAACTCAGCTCTGCTCCTAAGATAGGAGCAGGCAAATTCCTAAAGATAATAAAACTTCAGAATCTAGAAAACATTTTTAAGAAAATGTCAAACATTTAAGTACAATTTAATCTGTTATAAAGCCAAAACAAACATGCATGGATATCATGATGAAGACAGCAATTAATTTAAGACCTCAAAACAGCAAAAAGCAAAATGCAATAACTGCAAATGATCTGACAAATTAACAAAATCATTCAATGATAGATACAAACTGCTTTGGATACATATCTGTAGTGGAAAGGTCCCTAATTGGAGTAGTTACCCAAGTAAGTTTTAGTGTTATAGGTCACACGTTCAGTAATTTTGACACTTTGTTAAAAATATAACAAGTAAGTACATACACTTGTATATACAAATAGAGACGTGCAAATGGTATTAAGCACATGACGTGGACATATTACAGATTTTGAGATAATTAAAAAATCTATGAACCTGAAACTTCAAGTACTTTCCATATGAGAATATTTTCAGTAGTAATTACAATTTTTTAGTAAGAATGTGTGTAACCCTTCTGCTGCGGCGCGTGTATAAAATAAGCAAAAACCTTCCACGGTGCACTGATGATTAAATACTCTAATGACTGAAATACATTCTAAAAAAGAATTGGTACAATGCATTTTATCAAATTCTTGTCAGTAACACGTACACAATTCCTTTTGGTTTAATACTACTGTATATAATAATATGTGTGTATAATACATATTTTCTTATTCGCTGTGTATATTTCAGACTATATATCCGCAGCAAAAGGGTTAATTAGATAAAATTTATTCTTCTAATTTTAAAATGAAATAATCAGAACATATTACATGTAAATTATTAACAAGAAATGTTACTAGAGAGCTTATATAATTTTTTTTTCATGCTATCACATTAATATATTAACTTGTTCAAGCTCTAATTTAAGAATACTATTCATTTCGCAATTATATTATGTTCTCTTACCTGAACTGCTTTTTAGATGTATTCAACATTCCTGTTTTATACATCAACATCGTACATAGCATGAATAAATTATCCTTTTTCTACCAAACCTATTTATTATTGTGGTAGATATAGTATCACTTTTTTACATATTTTAAAAAAATTTTCTTCTGATCACTGTAGTAAGCGATTCAAATTTTGCTGTATTCTATATTAATCTACATCAACTTCTAAACTTGCGTCATTAGTAGATACGTTCATCTCTTCGTCTTGTATAGTAGTTTTATTAGTCATATTTGAAAGAGTCTGATGTATATTTGAAGTTTGATTGTCAGGCTTTCCTTCTTCAACTGGTTGAACAGTAGTTAATGTACTCCACCAGTTAGAAAAAGCTCCTTTCGCTTGCGAAAGTGCACCACCTAATTCATAGAAAATATCATTAATTTATGCCAATAATGTTTCAAATACTCTACTCTCTTTAATAAATAAAAATACAACTTACCTACAGCTTTCCCTGTTGTCGCAACAGCTCTTCCAGTTGATGCCATTGCTTGGTTTAATTTCCTACCACTTTCTGTATTTTGCATTGTACTGTAATACACGTATTATTTATTTTTACACATGTGTGTGTAATTTTATTATATTACTTTGATAATGGTTGTTGCTGCGATAAGTATATTATATGAAATGAAACTACTCACTGTGACAATCGTAATTTCATATCTTGAACTGATAGTTGTCCTGCAAATGGGTGACCAGGTTCTATATTATTTATCTCTGGCTTATTAGAATTATTCCACATTTCGTAATTATTTGTAGTGCGCCAAGCAGCAATAAATGCAGAGTTATAATGATCAGATTGGCGAGTATCTTGTTGCATCGATGTTCGTAACATACTCAGTAAGTACACACGAAATTGAGTTCTGATCCATTCATCTCCACCTTCCCATCCCACACCATCCAAGAAAATATCTTTGCGAGGCTCTGCTACGTGACGAACTATATAATCAGCAAATCTAAGATCTTCTGTTGTAAGATGTAATTGTCTCCTTAATTCTGGATCAGTTGTTTCTATCCGCATATGTTCAACCTAAGTACGTTATAATATTACACAATCACATAAATCATCTGTGTACTAGGATTGTTAATATGAACATACCTCTACTAATACATCAATAAGTTGCTTCTTTTGCTTAAATAAAACATTTGTAACTCCCACTATGTATCCTCTGACATTAACATCTGCCAAGAGATCCAGATATGGTAATGATAAATATGGTAAACATAGATAACCCTTAAGAAAATGCAGATTGTTAAACACTAGATTATATATCATGTATAATACTTGCAATGGTAGTATAATAGTACATATTTACATACCTTTGTAAATAGATTTAAGGGTAAACCGCAAAATTCTGGATTTATATGAGCAATTTGAGTAATATTATTTGTTAAACGAGCATCTGAAAGCGCATCGTTACTTGTGTCACGTGGTAAAGTATTGTCTGGATCTGTTGTACCTAACGTAATTGTATTTACACTTTGTACTCTGTGTACATAATCATTTGGTTTTCTAGAATATGTAGTATTATTTTCCTCTGCATATGTCTCGGTACATTCTTGTGCAGATTCAACTTCAATAACTTTCATATTTAAATTTTCGTTTTCATTGTTATTTTTCTGCAAGCTCAAGTTATTAAACTCATCCATGCATTTACCTTCCATGGTTTCAACAGCTTTATTATCGTTTATACAATCTGAATGTTTATTCGAATTACCATTAACATGTTCTGTCACTGTGTCCGATATGTTGTCTTTAACAGAATTGATTGAAGATACATTGTTATCAATGCTGTGAACTATATCTTCTTCATCGAATGTAGGTATAGGAGACATAGGTCTAGATGGCCTAATAGAAACAAAATAAATTCTGTAAGAAGATACAGTTAAAAAAGAAATTCAAGTGAAATGCCTAATCATTTCATAATTACCTAACATATGCAGCTTGCTGTAAACCACTTTCAATCATATATGGAAATAGTGAGAGTAGCGTTAATATTGCTGCACATAATGGTTGCACCGGCGATTGGTAAAAAACTATTTTTTTTTTCTAATAGAAGTAATTTAAACAATAAAAGAACTTTGTGACGAAATTGTAAAATAAAATCCCTCGCAGATAACCCTATAAATAATATTTTTATATTTATAGTACAAAATGTTTATTTGTACATTGTTTCTTAATGTTCCATATTAAGAAACACTTTATTTATATTAAATATTATTATTTTATAATTACCAACAAAGACTTGAGGTGGTATTTGACTTTCACTACTCATACAGGAATTAAGATGATGATAAGTATCTTCTAATAATGATACTTTACTGAAGTCACCTTCTTCGAAATAAGCATGCGTTATCAATGCCATTTTAACTTGAATGTGACCATACAATGGTAATGTACTTAGTACACAAACTGATTTTTGAACAGTTCCTCTCGTTATATCAGATGTACGATTTTTCAATTTCTGAAAATTTATTGTTGTTAAATTTTTTAATAAATAATACACTTCATTTTCTCATTTTAGAATATACATTTTATCCGAAAAAGGATAAAGAAAAACAAAACCTGTATATTCAATATAAATGATTACAGGTATTTCTGATTATATATTCTGACTATAGGTATTTTTAATAAGTAATTTTAAATGTATTCGAGTGTTAAATTCTATTTAAAATAGAAAAAACCTTAGCTACTATCTATAAAATAAGGTATATTCATAATTTATTTGTTCATATTATACCCCTAATTGTTTTTTAATTTTCATTTAAATTGCTTTTCATTATCAATAACAATTTTTGAACTATAGATTTATGGTGACTAAAATCATAGTTATTTTCTTATGTTCTTAATATCGTATAATAAAATAAATTCAGAAAAAATTGGACTACACTGAAATGTTATTCATTGAGAATCTTATTACCTCCACTGGGATTTGTCTAAAGCACGAAATACCATATATTGTGCGTTTTGCGTCATTTAAGCTAGGTAAATGAAAATAAACAGTATCTTCATCATAATTGTGAGATCCATCTGGCAAAGCAAGAGTTGGCAAATATTTCCAACCTAGCGGACATTCGTTTGGAGCTCCTGGCACCAAAGGAGGAAATGAATATTCTACCTAATAAAAAAAATTATAAATATAAATTCACTATTCAATGTAATAAATTTAATATTTATTGTCTGTACATTTATACTACATAATTAATCAGTACCTGTACTGACGAAGGGAATGAATGTTCTCATATCAAACACAATATTGTTGCATTTTTTATGAATTCATAATTGAAATATGACATTCTTATATACATATGCGTATTGTATGTACATATATATATATATTTATCTATTTATCAATTTATCAATTATAACTATTAATTAAAAGATACAGTCAATCGTAATATTGAATAATGACATTTTGAAAAATTATCAACATAAAAATTTGTCGTGAAATTAGACAATATAATAATAGCGGCTTACTTGACATCCTTTTTTATGATGAAATCCGACGACAATCACATGAAGTATTGGTCCAATAGATTCTGCCATATTTTAACAATCTATCTTAGGTAAAATTTACATGTGGTGTATCGTTTAATATCCACATTAATTTAATTCCTTCATTTTAAACAGGTAAAAACATCTCTCTTTACGAGCACTCGAACCAACAATAAGCGCTCGGTTTGACATGCGCTTAAAATCCACCATGTTAGTTTCAAGCTTACCAACTAATCAGTCTGTCATATACTGATATACACATACAGTTGTGAGTCTTCTTCACGAGGAATCCTATGAAATATGGCATCTTTATCTGTGCCATGATTTTACATTAGCAATAATCAACCTCTTGTTATTTAATTTGAAAGATATAAACTTTCCTTTTATTCATACGTTATTCTTGTTAAAATTTTATTCATTACTTAGATCGTGCATTTCTTAGATCGTGCTATGACTTGCGTGGACAAGAGTGGTCAGAAGTTCAGATGTATCCCAATGTATCCCTAAACTGACTTATGCACACCGTATGGTGGATTCTGGTACTAACTACGATGCTATGAGCACAGACGAGGTATAAGGATAGACCTATCATCCAATGAATTTTTTCGTCACACGTTTTTGGGGTCACGTAACCCCAATACCGTTTTAGTATCACATCCTGTATTACCAACTGGAACTGAAATACACTGACAGCATTCTTAGCGGTGGAAAGTAAAATTAAAAATAGCTATACTGCAGTCCCGCGAAGATAGAAAATATTGTTATCTAAAATGCCTCAACGGTTTATATATTTTGAAATATCAACATCACTAAAAGTTTCGCCTCTACCTAAACAGAACATTTGCTCGAGATCTAAGTAAGACTGCGTCAGTGGCGTACGTAAATGGACTTATATGTAGTATCGTAGGTAATGAATAAACGTAGAATGCTGACATTACTCATTCTATAATTGCTTGGAAAACAATTACTTTTTACTGTAGAATGTCATAACGCTCTTATTGTCGTTGAATCAGACTGAATGTGACATTGCAAAATGTTATAGAAGGGAATAGGTTTGAAATAATCATGGATATTAATTTACAAGATCTTTATTGAAAATCTTTCAATACATTTGTTCTTACATCTATCATGTCTTACATTCTAGGATACAATATTAACACAAATTCTAAGTGTGCAGCTATTAGCTCGATATTATCCACTATTTGTAAGATACTAGAGGTTCTTACAAATAGAGGATAATACCGATTGCCCAGGTCTCACCACGAGGAGGTTGCTGTACAAGAGACCCGGAGAGGGAGTCAGAACGAATGCAATATTCCTTCTGGCTCCCTTTCCTAACAACGACGAACTTATACTAACGCAGTAACGCAATATGTCGAGTAATTATTGCGGAGCAAAAAGTGTGAATCGGAGAAGAAGTCTCCGATCCACGGGGGAGCAAAGGCGAATCAGGCAGAAGGCTCTGATTCTTTCAAAAAGAGAAACAAGAACGAACCAGAGCAGAAGGCTCTGGTCCGAGGGTGACGCGAACGCGTACAATGCTTGCAGCCAAACTCCAGTCAGCACCGATATCCAACATGAACTCAAGAAGAGCGATGACCAAGAGAAAAGCTCGCACGGTGTCCCATTTACTCATATACCAACCGGTACCATTCAACTTACGTTGAGGTAACTCAGGTGGAATCGCGACAGAGAGGACTTTTCACTTATACAGTGTAACACGGCAAACAGATCGCTTGACCATCCACTCTCAATGAATTGACGCCGAATACCGATACCAACTGGATTGGTACATACAAGCAAGGTCCGACACAGCAGAAGGCTGTGTCGGAATTCAAACATGAGCCGAGCAATGTGAAGTTAGATTAAATGAAATTAAACGAAATGAAATGAAATTAAATTAAATTAAGTGAAGTTAAGGCAATAATTACTCGACATATTTACAACGACGATATACAATCTTATAATGCATGCACGCAAGCCGAGCAATTATTGTCGCAAAAAACTAAATCGTCAAAAAGGGAAGAAGCGAAGCAGAAGGCTTCGATTCGCAACGAAGAAACATGAACCAGAGCAGAAAGCTCTGGTTCAGGGGTGAAGTTAAGACAATAATTGCTCGGTAAATATAACTAACTTAAAATACGATGTAGTCTTGATTGGTGTCCTCTTCATTCGATGTATCCTGACGGGCTGTATAACCCCGTACATGAGTGCGAATACAACAGGAAATACAACAAACTAAATCCCGCACACGAGTGTAAACTTAATATCCGCCCACGAGAGCAAACCTAACACCAGCTCAAGAGAGCCAAGCTAACCACGCACACGTGTGCGGCCTATAGGCGATTCGGGAGCCCCGGAGACGCGACACTCCGTACTCACTCACGGTTTCCCCATCCCTGAGTGAGCCCCTGAGGGACCTCCGATCGGAGGAATGCCAAATTTAAATAAGAAATATCAATTTCTAGAAGAGGATCTTATGAAACTTCAGAAACACAATTCAATTAGATGTCGAGCAATTAAAACAACGATGATGAATATGTGATGAAGAGCACTTGTAAACCCCGTACACGGGTACGGCCTACAAACCCCGCACACGAGTGCGAATCTAACCAGCTCACGAGAGCCAAACTAACCCCGCACACGAGTGCGAATCTAACCAGCTCACGAGAGCCAAACTAACCCCGCACACGAGTGCGAATCTAACCAGCTCACGAGAGCCAAGCTAACCCCACACACGAGTACGGCCTACCTACCAAGCACACTAGTGCGAACCTAACCAGCTCACGAGAGCCAACCTAACACCAGCTCACAAGAGCCAAGCTAACCCCGCACACGAGTGCGCCCTATAGGCGATTCGGGTGCCCCGGGGACGCGACACCCCGTACTCACTCACGGTTAAGTGAGTGAGCCCCTGGGGGACCTTCGATCGAGGGTATACCAATTTTTAATAAGAAACTTACAATTTGATAATAAATGAATGTATTTGGTCTTACATCTATCATGTCTTACATTCTAGAATACAATATTAATACAAATTCCAAGTGTGCAGCTATTAGCTCGATATTATCCACTATTTGTAAGATACTAGAGGTTCTTACAAATAGAGGATAATACCGATTGCCCAGGTCTCACCACGAGGAGGTTGCTGCACAAGAGACCCGGAGAGGGAGTCAGAACGAATGCAATATTCCTTCTGGCTCCCTTTCCTAACAACGACGAACTTATACTAACGCAGTAACGCAATATGTCGAGTAATTATTGCGGGGAAAAAGGTGTGAATCGGAGAAGAAGTCTCCGATCCACGGGGGAGCAAAGGCGAATCAGGCAGAAGGCTCTGATTCTTTCAAAAAGAGAAACAAGAGCGAACCAGAGCAGAAGGCTCTGGTCCGAGGGTGACGCGAACGCGTACAATGCTTGCAGCCAAACTCCAGTCAGCACCGATACCCAACATGAACTCAAGAAGAGCGATGGCCAAGAGAAAAGCTCGCACGGTGTCCCATTTACTCCAGTTACCACCTGTTACCAAGCAACTTACGTTGAGGTAACTCGGGCGGAATTACGACAGAGAGGACTTTTCACTTACACAGTGTAACACGGCGAACAGATCGCTTGACCATCCACTCTCAATGAATTGACGCCGAATATCGATACCAACTGGATTGGTACATACAAGCAAGGTCCGACACAGCAGAAGGCTGTGTCGGAATAAAAAGAAACGAGCCGAGCAAAGTGAAGTTAGATTAAATGAAATTAAACGAAATGAAATGAAATGAAATTAAATTAAGTGAAGTTAAGGCAATAATTACTCGACATATTTACAACGACGATATACAATCTTATAATGCACGCACGCAAGCCGAGCAATTATTGTCGCAAAAAACTAAATCGCCAAAACGGGAAGAAGCGAAGCAGAAGGCTTCGATTCGCAACGAAGAATCATGAACCAGAGCAGAAAGCTCTGGTTCGGGGGTGACGCTAAGACAATAATTGCTCGGCAAATATAACTAACTTAAAATACGCTGTAGTCTTGATTGGTGTCCTCTTCATTCGATGTATCCTGACGGGCTGTATAACCCCGTACACGAGTGCGAATACAACAGGAAATACAACAAACTAAATCCCGCACACGAGTGTAAACTTAATACCCGCTTACGAGAGCAAACCTAACACCAGCTCAAGAGAGCCAAGCTAACCCCGCACACGAGTGCGGCCTGCCTACCCCGCACACGAGTGCCAATCTAACCAGCTCACGAGAGCCAAGCTAACCCCACACACGAGTGCGGCCTACCTACCAAGCACACTAGTGCGAATCTAACCAGCTCACGAGAGCCAACCTAACACCAGCTCACGAGAGCCAAACTAACCCCGCACACGAGTGCGGCCTATAGGCGATTCGGGAGCCCCGGGGACGCGACACCCCGTACTCACTCATGGTCAAGTGAGTGAGCCCCTGGGGGACGTTCGATCGAAGGAATACCAATTTTAAATCAGGAATATACAATTTGATGATAAACGGCGATGTTCGTTGAATTAACGGTCGAGGGCAGAATCGTTGAAGGTGGGTCAAGGGTAATCAACAAAAGTATTGTAAAACCCTTGGCCCACCCTGTGCTGTAAAGCAACAAATAAACTGTTGCAAAGTAAACCATCACAAATAAAAAAAAAAAATTGGCCAAACTCACCAAACTGCACAGCTACTGGACAGCCACTGGACAGCCACTGGACAACCACTGGACAACCACTGGACAGCCACTGGTCACTCACTATCACTCGCGTTCACTCGCGATCACTCAGTCGGACCCGTCGGACCGCCCGGGCCGGAGTCCGCGGCCCAACTGACTGACTGACTGAGAGTGCTCGCCGAGTTCAGGCGCAGCTGCGCAGCGACGCGGAACTGTCCCCACTCCATCTATTTCCACTCCGGCGATTTCGATCGCCGTGATAGTAATTATTGATAAATTTATTATCTATGGCTGTTTAATGTTTATAACAATTCCTTTTGCCAACGATGCCGACAAACACTCCCTTGACCACCTGGTCATCTAATTTTTTAGTGATGATAGGTAGTAGAACCCGAGGTACAGAATAATTTTTAAACCATGAATATTTTCACGAATTAATTTATTAAACACAATACACTAATAAATTTATTATTTCGAAGCGGCTAATATTTATAACAATTCCTTCTGTCAACGATGTCGACAAACACTCTCTTGACCACCTGGCCATCTAATTTTTTGGTACAAATTTTTAATAGAACTCGAAATACAGAATCACTTTTAAACCATGAACATCCGCATGCATTAATTTATTGAACATAATACACTGATAAATTTATTATTTCGAACTGGTTAATATATGTAACAATTCCTTTTTCCAACTATATCGACAAGCAGTCCCTTGACCATCTTGCCATCTAATTTTTTATTCTAATTTTTTATTCTTCAAGATATTTCTGTTCCCACAGATCGATTCTTGGAACAATTATGTATAAGAACAAGTGTAAGGAAATAATGCTCGTTCATGAAATATTTTTAAATTACAAATTGAGATATCACCACGTATTATTATATTAGATTGGATAGAAAGTTCGTAGCGTTTTTTCAAATACGTACTTCAATTTTCGACAAGAATTATTATTTTGTTTACTATCAATGAATAAAAGTTTATTTGTATAAATCGAGAAAGCATTTATTCAGCTTTAAAATAAGTATACAAGCAGGAAGTTTCTATATGTAAACAGAAATGAAATATTCAAGTTGTAGTAATCATGTATTGACTCGTTTCGCTTACTTTTCCAGATTTGTGATCGTAACGTAGAATATAACCAAAATACGTGCTGTGCATTCCACGGCAGTAACAGTAAATTGGCAACCTTGCGACGAATATTCTCGGATGTGATTTGGCAACTACGCCTTCGATACCTGACAACACCGATGAGGATATCTCGTCAGTGCTGAAAGTCAATATAATTCCTAAACTCACCACTCCAAATCGTAGAGGGCATACCAAAACATCTGATTTTTTGAACAGTCGGTATTTCAGAACATGTGACACGAAGTCCCATAAGATGATAGGTCTATCCTTATACCTCGTCTGTGCTATGAGTCTGTGAATTTTGAATTTTGAACTACCATTACACTTATATACTAAAAGATGACCGAGTGCTTATGAATGATAGATCCTTTAATTGTAGTAGCGGGATAAAAATCGAGAGTTGAAAATTTAAAAATGAAGCACAGACCATTTTTACAGAGTATTTTATGAACGTAACCATAGCAACGAAAGAAATGCGTTTAGTAGTATTGGAGTAGTCCATACCGACTGTCTTGTTAAATAAATACGTATTATATATTTACGTACTATACACATTATATTTAAAAGGATCGGTTGGTAACTATGATCAATATGTTCAGTATTATTTTCGGTTTTTTATTATTGACTGGGTTTTACAAAGTACATTGTGAAGATTTTGATATTGATACCAATGGGTACATAGTTTACTGTCCATGTATGGGTAAGATTTTATTCAAACTATGATATATAATACTTCCAGTGCTATTTGAATACTCAGAATCATAATCTATGTTTTATCCATGCCACTCATTTTATTATTTATTTTAGGAAGATTTGGAAATCAAGCGGATCACTTTTTAGGTGCTTTAGGGTTTGCGAAAGCATTAAATCGCACCTTGGTGCTACCACCATGGGTTGAATACAGAACTGGAGAGACTAAATCTGTTAGTAATTGATCAATTATAATAACTTAAGAGACAGTATGATTCTGATAGCTAAGTATTTTTGATTGATTGTTTAGATACAAGTTCCTTTTGATACATATTTTAATATCTCGCAAGTGCAGAATTGCCATAAAGCAATGTCAATGGAAATTTTCATGGAAGATATTGCTCCAAAAATATGGCAATCAAAGGAAAGAGTATGTAAGTTTGTGATGTTAAATAAAAAACATTAGGTATTGTGCTGAGACATATTATTTTTAGCTTTCTGTTATTCGGCACGTGGTAAAGGAGACTCCTGCAATGCTAAGGAGGGAAATCCATTTGGCCCATTTTGGGACACTTACAATATTGATTTCGTGAAATCAGAATTTTATGGTCCGCTTCACTATGATGTGTATCATACAGATGTAGCGATACAGTGGAAGAAAAAGTATCCTGCTATAAGTTGGCCAGTGCTGGCATTCACTGGTGCACCTGCCAGCTTTCCCGTTCAGTTAGAGAATAAACAATTGCAGAAATGTCTCGAATGGAATACAGAAATGCTTAATAAAGCAAAAGCGTTTATAAAACAAACTTTGCCAAAGGGAGCTTTCATAGGGATTCATTTACGCAATGGAATCGATTGGGTAAATGTTTCTATTATTTTACTATTGTTAGCACAGTGCAAACATATAAAGGTTCTTTTTACAGGTTCGGGCTTGTGAATTTATATCTAGTACACCAAATCTTTTTGCTGCACCTCAATGTCTGGGTTATCGAAATGAAAGAGGAAAAGCAACTTCTGCTATGTGCTTACCATCATTCGAAGTAATAACACGTCATATTAAACGTGTCATTCGCAATGGTAATGACATCAAATCAGTTTTTGTGGCATCTGATAATAATTACATGATTAAAGAGCTTACTAAAGCTCTGGCACGTATGGAGGTAAAAAATTTCTCAATATATACTATCAATGTACAGGACATAGAGCATTTAATATATATCTGAATATCTTACTTGCTTTGATGATCGTATACTAAAAAAATGCATCACATAAAACAAGAATATTTTAATTTTTTCACAGGTACTAGTTTTTAAGCAGGACTCACCTGCGTCTCCCCATTTAGATTTAGCAATTCTTGGAAGGGCAAATTACTTCATAGGAAACTGTATCTCTTCTTTCTCGGCTTTTGTTGCAAGAGAAAGAGAAGTAAAGGGATATCCTACGTTCTTTTGGGGCTTTCCCACAGAGAGATCATCTATCATTAATCATGAAGAGCTATAGCAAAAGGGCTTGCAATTATTTTGTTATATATTCTTTTTATCGAAGTGTATTTAACAGCAATTAATAAAGAAATTGATAAGAATTCAAGCTCTTAATACATACAAGAATAAGATGTTCTTATTAGTCGAGAAACGTAACGTTTATACGTTATATATGTATACATATCACATTTTTACAACCGTTCTATACACCCACGCATATTGCTTAGACTATATTACATCATCTATGCTTATAATAATATCGTAAATATTTTACATTCATTTTTACGAAATTTGGTTCTCGTTTAGACCATATCATTAGAGTCTGAATAGCTTTAATGATCTCGTCTTTTTTAGGCAATGACGATTCGCTACCACTATTGGAAATACTTTCAGTTCTTTCTAGAGAATTGTCTTTAGCTTCCATGCATCTCGACAAAAAGTCAGTGGATCCTTCTTCTTGCTCTTCGGTGTCCATAATTTTCAAGTCGGACTCGAACAAATCCTCTGGGTTCTGTATTCCTGATTCTTCTGGGACTTGTTTGATCAGACTTTTCCATGAATTTCGAATATCCGAGATGCTCATTTCCAGCCAAGCCTCATATAATAAATGAATACAATCTTTAAGATCATAATTAGAGTAGAATTCTTGTATCCCATCGGCGTAACCTATTGCTCTAGTTAACATCTTATGACGATAAGATTTTTTTGTCTTCTCAAGCACTTGATCTATGGGTTGCAGCAAGTGGCTAGTGTTCGGAGGTAGAAATATGATTTGAAAACGCTCGTCTTTTTGCAACTCTTCAAGAAATTGTAGACTATAGCCACGAGAGTTATCCAAAACAAGGATAACTTTCCCACAGGTACCATTGTGTAATTGATACTTCATAACATCTGGTTTAAAATAATTTTGATACCAATCAGCGAACACAGTTTGATCCATGAAAGCTTGTTGCTGGGCTTTGTAAATCACAGGTAGCCGATGTTTCGAATGTTTTAACACTCTTGGATTTTCGAATCTGTTTATAAACAAAGGTGCAAGCTTATGACTCCCTGTTACATTAGTACAAAGGCCTATAGTTACCCTATCCTTATTCATATTCTTTTCTTCAATCCTCTTTTCCCCGCTATGCGCAAAAATCTTCTTGGAAATAGTTTTCCATGACAGACTGGTTGCATTCATATTATAAACATTTTCTTTGTCAATATCCTCTTCTTCCAGTTGTCTAGTAAAAGTTTCTACAAATTGTTCGGCAACTGCTGTATTGGCATCAACATTTTGTCCAAATAATCTAATGCCATGGCGATTCTTAAATCTCCATAGCCAGCCTCTACTAGCTTTGAAACTCGAAGGTCCTCCAATTTCCCTATTTACTTCTGCTGCTCTTTCTACCATTCGCACATCCGTAATGGGCTCGCCAAGTGTTTTACGTTCTATGAACCATGTGTATAAACGATTATCTAATTCCTCATTCTCAGGCTTTCGTAAAGTTCTTCTATGCGCTTTGTCTACACCTTGATCAGTAAACTGACTAACAGTCACTGCATTTCGTTTGATCCGACGTACTGTAACAGGAGTGACATTGTATTCAGCAGCCAAAGTGTTAATAGGTACACCGCTTTCTAAATGCTGTACAATCTCTAGCCTCTGCTTCATGGAAAGTGGAGCTCTCCTCAATTTATTGTTACTTTCCATTTTTAAGGGGAACTATGGACTTAAGGATGATGGCAACTGTATCTATGACACTCTCTGTTTCTATAAGGATCACTTGAAATCATTTAGAAACATCTTACAAAGTGTCGGCACTATTAAATTTGCTATTCAAATTAGAAATCGAGACTTGAAGGATTAATATCCGGGAGATTTTTGATCGTTTGCAAACCATATATACTTTCCCCGTAACCGATTGGTGGAAAATGTGTCATCGTGCAATCATCGTGTTAGAAGGCAGAAAATAAGTACAGAGATTCCTCGCTAGTTGGCTGCAAAGGTGACAGTAGATGCCTTCATAATATCTACTCGCTCGTGATACGTTCAAAAGCAGGGGAAGTTGTTCTCATTGGTTGACGACATGTATTGTAACCACCGACAAGATCTCGCCGGTGGTGATAACTTGACGATTTGATGACAATATAAAATTTAAAATTTTCTTTTATTAACATTCAAACAAATATATTCACTTACACGACCTGTAGTTGAATCATTGTGGAAATAAGAATGATCATCGCCCGGGATTTCGGTGCCTCCAGTATAGTGCTGCAGTCTTGTCTCATTTTTAGCATAAATCAGAACCTACATAATTTTTCTACTTCGTTCCGTGGTCCTATAGTCCCATATCTCATAAGAAACTATTTTATAATGAGTTGAGTTACTAATTTTTGTAAGAATAGGTGGTTGAGTCTTTTTGGGAAAAATCAGTGACGCTGTCTCGGTTAAAAGTTGCGTTGTTTCTGCACAGATGGGGCCGTTGCTTCTTCTTGGAAAAATGCATTTGTCGGTAACGTTTGTCTACTAGTTTGAGCGTTTTGTCGCTACGAGGAATGTCGCTATTTTCAGATTTTACGGAGCAAATGATTGCTGCCGTTTCCCTCGTAAAATATAATGAATGTACCGGCACGAATCATTTTTTTTATAGCAATAATTGAGATAGAGAGCGCTCCGCACGAGATTGTGACACCAAGCGTCTAATGTTTTCTTTTCTTCCAAACACGTTGTGTCAAAAGATCATGTAGCATCATAAGAAGTAGACTGTATTGCCTAAACACTTGCTGCACGGTGTAACACAAATATGTTCATTTTGAAAACAGCTGCGTTCAGACTCGCAATTATATCTTTACGATGCGGAACATCATCAACTTGGTGATACTTCTTTGTTACTTTCGCAGAAGCGTTGCAGCTTCTGATTGTTTTCCTGACTACTGTCAATACAAGGTAACCAATTTAATTCTTATTTAATTTAATTCTAATTAAATTCTTATCGATCGTATAGTAGATACACTTCAGCATACATCAAAGTGTATGTCATTAATATTGTCATTAAAACCATCTTGAAAAGCATTGTAATCTGTTATCTATGACTCCATATCTCTTTCATCTTCTTATCGCGGGTGAATTACTCAACGTCCTACACTATCTATCTAGTAATTCAACTTTAGTACTCATGTGAAATTATTTTTTAGGACGCCCCTTCGAAACCTGGAGTTCCGTGTCTATTGACAAGAGTAGAAAAAGATGAAGGTACAAAAACAAGAGTATAGGCTCTGTTCAAGATTATCCATCGAAACGCAAAGTTTGTTCATTAATAGCTGAATTTGTTTTCCAGATTGTGCCGGGCATACATTCGAAACATCTAGTAAAGAAGGTGGAAACGAGGATTCTAATAGAGTGAGCCTTCGCGTTTACGAGCACAATCTTGTCCAGAGAGTAACTGCCTTTAACTTGAGCGTGACCAACGCGAATTTCCATGGTAAGAGCTCGTAGCGAGCGAAGTCGCGAACAACAGAAGAAACAACATTAATTTTGTTGACGATAAAACAGGACTGATCACGCGCTACCAGAATTTATTAAATCCGAACGAGTCGGCGTGTAGACACGTAGAATTCTATGGGAACGAGACGCATCCCGCGCCGACAGAACTGTACGTTTCTTGCCTGTTCGCGAACGAATCTTACGAGTCCTCTCCTTATCGGTTAGACGTCCAGCTAACTGGCGAAATGTACAATTACAGCAAGGAGTATATTTTTATCGTACCTCGACATAGATTCATCGGTAAGTCTAATTACTTACCGTATAACTTTCCATCGTACCGAAACCTTTAAATTTCCAACAGTGTATTCGTTTTCTTCCGTAGAAGGAGATGCGGGCGTGCAAAACTACACACCGTTCGTCTATGTAGACGTGTCGAACGCGCCACATTTCTTGCTACATATACAGGCTCCGCCGGAATCGTACAACGTGTCAGAGTACAAAGTTTGGTTGATGAACTACGAGACGGATTCCGTGGACATGACGAACGTCTCTTCGACGACTAGCAACGAAGCAATGTCGTACGACCTCACCGATCGCACCGGAATCTTCTACTTCAAAGTCTCCGCCGTACATTCCGATTGTGGGCAATATGGCTGCGCGAACAGTACCACGCCGACCATTACTACACGTAAGTGAGAGAAGTACATTTTTGTATTTTTACAATCACGCGTTAAGGTGCGAATGCACTGTCAAGTAACGTTGCGACAGGTTTTACGAGAGCGGCTCTCGTGACTCGTGTAACGTGTAAACGCCTTCGAGATAGTTTTATAATATTTGGAAACAAGCGTACACGCTTCTGCAAGTTACTTGTTAGTGTATTCGCACCTTAACACGGATTAACGAATCTTCCTGTTCAACACAAGAAGCATCCCCTCATCGCCTCTTCATCATGATCATCAGTACTGTCTGGATACCACCAGTGATACTGTGCGCTCTCTATCATCTTTACAAGCTGTGTAGAAGGGGTAAATTTGCGTTAGAGGAACCAGCTGTGTTCCGGTGAAGCTGCTCCTGCAACCTCGTGTTCGTTTTCAGAGTGCCTGAAGCGGAGACGAAAGCCAACCTGTCTGTTGATCTACTCGCCAACACGACTGACGCACATCAACGCGATGAGTGAGCTAGCTAAATACCTGAGAAATTCGAACGTGACCGTGATAGACACGCTCGACGTCACGGACGCCACACGAAACGTCAGTAGCGCAGACACAGCCGGTAACAATTCGCTTTTCAAGGTAGACTATTGCGTTGTAATTTTGTTGTTTCGCAATTTTCAGCCAGAACGAGATTTCGCGTTCACGCAGGATCCAAAGGAGTGTTGCGGTGCCGCTTTTCAAAGCGCGGACGTTGTTCTGGTCGCTGCATCCCCGCCGCCTAAGAAGCCCACCGTGTCGTTCATTTACCGCGATAACGATAATCACCTGTTGAAGTTGGTTACGGAAAACCAGTCGCGAAAGGAGAAACGGTACTACATCGTGCAGTTGCCGTACTGCAAGCCGGAAGACGTGCCCGAGGAGACGCGGCATCTCAGAAGATTCACCTTGCCGAAGGAGCTGCCGAATCTCGTCAAGGTGATCCACAAGATGGAGCGGGTCGGCTGCGTTTACGTGTCCGACAAAGAGTTCTTAGATAGCGTCAAGTTAGCGAAATTGGAGATGCTCGGAGAGGACAGCAATTCGAGGGACGCGCGAGAGACCGGTCAGTTGTCGCAAAGCCCATTTTCCTCTTCTATTGTTCTTGAAAGATCCATTAAAAAAAATAATGCATTTATGCTTCAATATTAATTGGCCTACTGTTTCAGAGAATCTGTTGAGGCCGGAATCCGAGCGAGCGCCGAACAAACTGAGCCCCGTGTCGACGAAAGACAACGACGTCCTGTCGCAAACGTTCGCGACCAATCTCGACGAGCTGAACTTGCTCGGGGAGATCGATGCGGACATGGAAACAACGTTCGCTCGAAGATCCTCGATCGGCCAAACCGGCGCGTTTCGCATCGACGAATTGAAATTGTGATTCCGTACTATTTTTTTTTTTTTAACTACGTTAAGTTTTTCACCGAAACGTTCGATAGCACACCCGATCTCTCGACGATTCGCGGTCCAACGCGATTGTCCTCGCAAGACAGTTTCATTTTTTTTACAAACGCGCTGCTGGTAGGACGACGTCTCTTGTATATCTGTAACGACTGCCGACTCAATAAACAGAGGGGAATCATTCGTCGCCGTATGTATGTAAACACTTTGCGTCCGTTTGCTATGTGTGCGTGTGTTTTGCAACTGTCCGTCCGACGAGTTTATTGAATACATTATACGCATACGTATAGATATTAGGTACAAGAAGGTAACGATGACACGATAACAAATACATATTCAAAGGGGAAGTGCATCTTTTTTTTTCTTTTCTTTCTCTTTCGTTAAAACTAGTCAACTTTCGCAGCTCGACGATGAACGAAACACAAGTATTTACTTACTTACGCGGTAGAAACCGAAATTTGTACGCGGACGTTCGCGCGACAATCCATTGTCGCTGCCAACTAACTAATGTAATGGAATGCTCTGGCTCTGCTATTATACATAAATACAAACCGACTTGTTTTCTTCGACGAGGCGCTGAGAGAGAGAGAGAGAGAACGTTCTCTCGTCCGCAAAGTTAAACTATTATAATAGCTTATGTACTTTGTTTTTTCTCGATTACGAAAAATGATCGCATGTATTTACACGTGTGTGTGTGTGTGTGTGTTTGTCGTTCGATAGCGTGCGTAAGCTCGGAAGCTGTAAGCACGTGCGCTAAACAAATGCATCTCGCGCCGGTTCGAAGCTTAAATACTCTGAACGAATTACAGATCTATATACTCCCTCCGATCGATTATATTTTCGTTCGCGTGATCGGACGGTTCGACGATAGCTCGTTTCATCTCTGAACGATCGTCGACGATCTTGAGGGGCAGTGGAAGAGAGCGAAGAAGGGGCGGTGGGTGCTGTTTAGCTACGCAGGAGTTGAACGAACTTATCGAACCAAACTAATCGAGTTGAGGGGGCGGGGCTAGTACGTTTACATTCGATACAGGGCCCAATATTACATACGTAAAAATAAGTCTTTTTCGTTACGCGATTAGTAGAGCATCGCTTCTTCCTTTTTAGCGGTTTCGCTCGATCAGTCTGACGGGGAGACCGCAACGGTATCGGAAATCGCTTTTCGAGGAAGAGGTTACCTAAATCTTGCATACACACCGAAAAACCCTAATGGCGTCGTTTACAAAACACCGTCGAGGTTTTTCCCGTTCTGGAAACCGCAAGATTTAGCGATTCTCGATACACAGCGTGCGCCGGTCTCGCCGTGAATCGCTCGCGCGCACACACCACGCGGATTCATCGATCGTCACCGTTCCGATCCGTTCAGTTTTCTTTGCCGTTGCTTTTACGATCGTTCACGGCGTTAGGCACCAGCAGATTCTCCGACTCCAGGAACTTCTTCCCCTCCATGTCGATGTAGGACTGCGGACGTTCGCTGGTCGGCGTGGCTAGGTCGTTTTCGCTGTCGCTGGTGACGCTCGCGTTCCTCGCGAACTTGATCGGGCTCTCGTAGTGATTGTCGAGGAGGTTCGTTCGTTGATCGTTCACGTAGGACGGTTTGATACCTTCGACGCCGTCGGGGAAGGATGCTATCGGCTCCTGCCAGAGGGTGTGCAGCTTGTCGATCTTGTCGCACTTGGTCACCTTGTCGAATGACGGTTTCTCCAGGTAGTTGACCACGCTGTTGCCGAACGTGTTCGTCTCTTCGACTGGCTCGTCAGCTTCGTCGTTGCCGGAGCCTGCGACGAAAGGGGAATGGTATTTCACTCTAGAGCCTAAAACGCGACTAGGTACGATCCTTTATAATAATAACAGAATTTATTCAGATTTTAGGATTTCTACGGTGACGTGTATACTCGAACGAAGAAGTACAACGAACAATTTTCTTTACATCGCAACGAGCATCGAGGATACTTGCTACTCACTGCTTGGACTGTCCAACGCGTGAAGGGACGCGAAGTAAGATCTGTTCTGCACCGTTCTCGGGTTCAGGTCCAAGTAGTCGACGCTGTCCTCCAGCATCCTCTCCCAGTGGCTGGTCAGCTCCTTGAAAGACGGCCTCGATCCAGGCTCCAGGTGCCAGCACGACACCATCAGTTTGTACCTGCGAAAGACATCAAGTGTTAACTGTAAAAATTGAAATTGGAGGACAATTTGTTTCGCCGATTATAGCAGATTCACTGCAGCGGTATATCGCGCGGGGTAATAATGTAACAATATTTACGTGAACGATAAATACGTTAGGGTAACAATATGAATGCTCTGTTACATCTTTAAAAAATTTTCGTTTGCCCTGCTAGGTGGCTGTCGTGGCTTACAATTGTTGGGAACAGTTGGCCGGCCTCTCCATGCGGTAGCCGGCTTTCAGCAGGTTGTAGAGATTGTGCACGTCGACTCCGGGATACGGGGAAGCGCCTAGCGTGATCAACTCCCAGAGGAGGACACCGAAGCTCCAAACATCGGACTTGCTGGTGTACACATGATCAGCGAGGGATTCGGGTGCCATCCATTTCACGGGAACTGCGGGGCCAGTAAAATCTTGGATTAAACGGTGGGGATTTCGCAGTGGCTGCCGCGTCGCGCTGCCAGCGTGAAAGAGCCCCGGCAAATCCTCGGTGATTTACGGAGGCCGTGAAATAAATCGGTTACAGCGGGAAGAGTCGTTTCGTTGGAATTGTATGTACGAATTTGTTTGCACGCACCTCGCCCCTTGCTGCGCTTCAGGTACGCGTCGTCCTCGTACACGTCACGGGTCAGCCCGAAGTCCGAGATCTTGCAGACCTTCCCGGTCGCCAGCAACACGTTCCTGGCGGCCAGGTCTCTGTGAACCAGCTGCATGGGAGAATGATTTTAATCTGTATCGGTAATCCGACTCTTTCTCTCTGGTCTACGACGTCTTTCCGATATTATTTCACCAACGTTTCGCGAGCAATGCGTTCGTTTGACGCGTCGAGCATATGCAAATAGAAATTCACTGATTTCGTGAATAATTTTAAAACGCAGCTGCCTACTTTTGTCATAAATGCGTAAAATCCGCAGTCTAATATAATCGGATGGTTTATGTTTACTGCCCCGTCTCGTTGGACAGACTATTACAGTGTTGATAGGACTCGTTAACGATCGACTCGCGTTACCTTGATCTCGGACAGGTAGGCCATCCCTTTGCTAATCTGCCAGGCGAACGAGAGGATGTCGCGAGACGTCACGGTGTAAGTGGACGTTACATTGACGTCCACGTTGGCATTCGCGGCTGGCCTATCTTCTCCGCTATTCCTGCCCTCGGAATCCAAATGTCGGCTGCGTCTCAAGTAGTTCCTGTGAACGGCGAGCATCCACGTTGTTCGTAATATCAAGTAGAACAACGGGGGGACGAAGAGGAAAAGTACAAGTAAAAGGGGAAATGGGAACGACAATGGTCCCGACGCGCCGGTTAACGCTCTTTCGCGCCCGGAAAAAGGCATTTTCTCGCAAACGGCCGCAGCGAAGAATTTAATTACCGCAAACGCTACGTGGAACGTATCCCGCCGACCGGTTATTGTCCCGGCGAAGGAATTTCGCAATACGAGATTCCACACTGTGGCTCGACGCACTCGCTGGCTCTGCAGATTGTTGGTTACTCACCGCAAAGAGCCGAACTCCGCGAACTCGATGATGAGGTAGACAGGGGCGCCTGGAGTTGTGCACGCGCCTAATAATCTGATCACGTTAGGGTGATGGACCTCCTTCAACAGCTGGTACTCGGAAAGCAGGTCTGCCAGTTCGGAGGCGCACGCGTTCTCCTTCAGGGTCTTTACCGCGACGGTCGTCGGGCCTGAGGAACCACCGATGTCGATCGCTTTCGCCCGCAACACGCGACCGAACTCGCCCTCGCCCAGGACTTGCTCGATGCTCAGTCGCGATCGTGGAAACTCCCATTTCGGGTCCGTCTGACAACACAGTCGAGCAGGCAGGAATTTTAAAATATTGCTATGTTAGTTTCAACCTGTTAAACATATTAACAAAGAAAATTTCTATTTCACTCGAGTTTCTGGAAATTCAAGTGGAAAATTTTCGTAAACATCCGCTGTCTTAGTAGACATTTACTATTATAACCAGAGATTATAATTCATTATAGGAAGGTCAGCGATACGAGGTCAGTGACGAGTAGAGGTCACAGTCGACGAGGACCAAGAAACCAGCTCACGACATCCAGTTCGAAACCAGCAGAATCGGCGAAACATGATGCATAGAGCTCGAACACGTCAAGTCGGTCAAACAATACGGCCGAGTCAACTATAAATGGGCGGTCCTTCGCAACAGACGGCGCGAAGTGCAACACCCTAAGACCGCCATTAATCAGACTCCCCCCAACAACTACATCGTTGTCGCTGTTTAATTCCCCGTCGGAGTTTCCTCGAAATTTCGAATTACTGCGCGGATTTTCAACTCATGGATGAAAGCGTGGGATTAGCAACCCTCCGTGTACTGTACGTTACACATACTGTGTACAATATATGTATGCACGTATTCGCGAGCACGAAAGCGTGCGCCGGTAGTATCCATTTGGTTAAATTTTCACGTCGAAAGTGGATGTACTCTCGCCGGTGGATATATCGGGAACCGTGGAACTTTCGGTGAAACTTTAAAATGCTAGAAAAGTGGATGAACCGGTAGAACGATGGAACTTACCGGGCAGCTTTTCGAAAATAGAAGATGACGATTCGCCGCTGTGAACGTGTCCAATCCGATCAGCAGTCCGTCACCTCTGTCTATGTAGTCGGACGGCAGTATACCGATCGCGGTAGCGTCGCCGTTTCCGGTTCTCCGTTTGCTGTCTCTGCGAGCTCCCTTCGCGGCCATCCTGAAGTTTTACATGACACCAGAAAAGTCGGGAAAATGAAAGCGTACGGAAGCGGGTCACACGATAATTCTTGAAACTTAAAGCGACTATGTCTCCCTCCTTCTCTCTCTCTCTTTCTGTGAGAAAAGCGATAACGAATATGTAAAGTGTTTAAGCTGTTTCGTACGAGTTAAAAATTTTCGAAATTTATGTTATACGCCGGGTGAATTACCGTTTTGTGTGTTTTGACAGTTTCATCGACCGAAACTGGGTTACGGTTCGCGAAATTGTGAGTTTTATCGAGTTTATAACCGGAAAAACGACCAACTCTTTGCGTACAAGGATTTTTTCAAGATATATCAGAAATATCTTCCGCTGTCTATCGGCAATCGATTGTCATGAGTAGACTGCGGATCTTTATGCATTTATGAGTTCTGAAAATTTTCAAAAAATGCTAGAATATAATACTTCAGATCTACTAAGGCTACTACCACTGAAAATAACATTTTATTTGGTTTCCCCTTTCTAAAATTCCTCCAGAAAAATTGGAAATTGCATAAACATCCGCAGTCTAGTCATGAGATTAATATCAATATCAATTTATTAATTCTGAAAGTGAAATGATGTTGGTATCATTCTGAAAGGGTTAAAGTTACTTCTTTCGCACCAGGATGAAACGGTTCCCCGATGCTTTGCATAATTTAATCGACCACTCGAGGAACCGCGTCCGCCAGTTTTTCGCGGATTTCGCTTCGGGAATAAGATTGTTCCTCATAAAAGTCGTGTAACAGCAGGAATTTCTCCAACAGCGGAGTAGATAATTTCTACCTCGCGAGTCCAAGAACGATAAACTCCCGGGTAGTGTGAAAAGTTTTTTAATCTGCGAGCGATCGAAACGATTCTCGCCCGTCCGGTAGCGTGTAGTCGGGATGCAGAATACGCGGAATAATTTTCAGCGAACTGGCCGTTCGGATAGTGTGCCGATGCGACGCGACGATCAGTTTTACGACGGGAGCGTGAGTCTCCGGAGTGGCACGTGCCCAATGAAAAGAAGAACACCGGTTACTTGCCGGATGGCTCGTGCAGAAGGTGGGCCGAGGGAAATCGATAGTGCACCTCGATAAGCGCGTATCTATGTATAAACGCGCGTCCCCGAAATATCGAATGTTACGAACATCGACTCTGTGTTATCCTATCGGAGAAAGAGAAACTCGAGGAGCCGTCGGGCCGTCGATCCAACAAAAACGGATCGCGCACAAAGAACTCCTTCGAGAATTATCGGGCGATATCCTCTCCGGTTTGTCGCGGTGCGGTGAACAGTTCGCATTGTGTCGGTCGGCAAACATTGCCCTTTCTCGATAACGCGGCTTAACGTACCTGTATCTCGAGGTGACGAACGAGCCAACGATCGCTACCAGCACGAAGAAACTGCCACCGATCGCTCCGATCATGCAGAAGGGGCCGCACGGGCCGCTGGACGCTGTCGGGGAACAAAGAAAATTCGAGGCGGATCAGCGGAGAAACTATAAAATCGTTTCCGGCATTGTCCGGTTCTCGCTGCGAACAAATCTTGATTGATTACACCCGCCTCTGCAGTGGCTATTTTTTAATCTGCCCGTTATTGTTTTTACTATGCGATTTCGGTGGCACTGCAGCTACCGCCAGCCGGCGCGCAGCCGAACGTTCATTTGTCAGAGAACCGGACAATTCGGAAAGGCTGTATGTACACAGCCTTTCCACGAAGCGTCGCGTCGCGTGTAGGGATTAGAGGAGAATATTTTCAGAAATTTCTTTATCTCTTTCAATTTATGGAACTGTTAGTTCGAAAATTATTTTAAATTGAATTTACTAGAGAAATTTTTGATTTTCCCTCGATTCAAAATTTACGGAACCACAATACCGCGAGACTCCGCAACGCGGAGGGCCTACAATTTTTTCATTGTAATTTTACGAAAATTACCCCTAATTTAAATTGTATCTCAATCTTATATCTAAAATTGTGGAAGCTCAAAATTCTGGGAGCTGGAAATTTGTATTTCCGCCACCGAGAGGAGACAAAACTGGATAACGCTTTCAAATAACACCGCCCGAGAAAAAATATTCCGGACGAGATAAATGAATTCTGAAATGCCGAGTAATTACCTTTCCGCGCCCCGGTGACGACGATCTCGTTCTCGCGGCTGTCCTCTCGGCCGTCCTCCCTGTTCCTCGACTTCCGATTTCGCGAGTCCTTGCTCGGCTTGCCGGAATCGCTGGACCGCAGGGGGTGTTTGTCGACGTTGCAGGTGCACTTGAGCAGGTCGTCGTCGCAGGCGCAAGTGCCGAGCCCCTTCTTGATTCCGCGACCGTGGTCGTTCAGATCCGCCCAGTGCACCTCGTAGACGCAATCCTGCGGGCAGATGCGGGAGTCCATTTGCTCGAGGTCGTCGCACCGATTGTCGGGACAGTAAGACAAGTCCGGTGAACAGGTCCGGTAGTGGTCCGAGAATCCTGACGCGTTGTTGTGCCTCCAGACGCATTGTCCCGAGAAGGTGTTGTTGCTGAAACACACAATTACGAGCCGCGTATTCTTTGCTCGGCGTCCAGCAGATGGAAAATCGAAGAAACAGAAGACGCTGAGTCGAACCTGAGGATTCCGCTGGCCACACCGCAACTCGACACGCATTTCTCCACTTTCTCCGCGTTCGCGCACGAGTGCAATTGTTCGTTCCGATTGCTACGATTGCACCCGTCGAGTTTCGACGCCGGCACCGACACCAAACCGACGCGTATCGTCGTCGAAGAGGACACCGCCCTATCCTTCCCGTTCCATTTGATCTTCAGCCTGCAACGAGAACACGGATCCAAGGCTGTTGCTGACTGCTACAAAACTGCGGAACTACAACGCCGCCACAATCAACCCCGTAATCGGAGGGTGCTCAAAATTTTTACATTTGTGATCTTGTAATTTCAATAAAATGATCTCTGATCTCAGTTAAATTAAAACGCACGTACACTGACAAAAAAACATACGTTCACCGAATTTTCACAATTCTTCCTCCTAAGAGGCATTAAAAACTCGAAATCCTATAGAAATATTGAAAGAAAAAAAAGGGCTTTTTTATATAAGTTTTTTTTTATGTAATATAAGTTTCCTTTCTTTACATAACTGCATTTCTTCTGGAGACCCAAAATTATATTTTGCGGGGTAGGGGGTAGCCGAAAATTTGTAGTTCCGCCGCGCTGCCGCAGTCGAAACCGCAGAACGGCAATCTTCAATGGAAATCGACTCACGTGACATTTTCGGGCTCCTTTCTGAGAAGTTGTTCGTCGGCAACGTACACGATGCCTCCCTTCTGGGTGACAGCGAACGCGGACGAGCCATGGATGCTGAAGCTGACCGAGGAGTGGGGCTCGCTCGACGGTTTCGCGACCCGCGAATAACGCGACGCGATCCTAGCCACCCTCGCGCTCGAAGGGTACGCGAACTGTTGCTTGAACGACACCGAGGACGGGGTTGTGGTGCTAGGCAGGTGCTCCGGTCCGTGGAAGGTCAGCGTGATGTTCAACTGTTGGTCGAAGCATGAAGAAGAAGGGCTGGTTAGCGTGGAGAAAACTTTCTTGCTGAACGGAGTAAATTCTACTAATAGAACCACAAATTCTACTCGTGGAGCGAAAATAAAAGGGTTAAAAATTTTTAATTACTAATTTTTCAATTCCAATTTCGAAGAACGACAACTTCGCGAACTCGACGATATTCGCATGGCTAATTCTACTGATAGAGCAACAAGAAGAAAAACGTTTTCGAGAAATTTCGTGTTATTAACCACTTCGTTCTCACTGACGTGTTATGACGCGACGTCGATACCGTTCGTATAAGGTCACAGACGCGTTATCACGCGACGGAATACCGCTTCCTAGGTGCCACGGACGTGTAAACACGCGGGCTTGTCTTTGGTCCGTCCGAGGACCGCTTATTTCTATTGTGCAAATTGTGATGTTGCGTTATGTACAGTTCCATGTTTTGAATTATATCATACACAGAAACAATAAATTTTAAATATCCTGAAATCAATGTTTTTCTTTACCTACAGCGTTCCCAGAATTAATAATTTTTCGAATTAAAGCACTTAATCTAATAAAGAAGCACGCGAGATATGTCGTGTGTTGCATCGAACGAACGGTATTATTTCGCGTGTTTACACGTTCTTGGCACCTAGGAAGCGGTATTGCGACGCGTGATAACGCGTCCATGAGAACAAAGTGGTTAATTTTTTTCATACAAAAAGAACAATGTCCACTTGACGGGGCGAACGTGGCGCATAGGATGTTCCTGGTTCAGGTGAGGCGGGTGGAACAGCAACCGGAGAGTCGGATGTGGAAGCGACGAGGACCAGTTCGGTGGGTGGTAACGGGAAACCGTTCGGAACCGGAAATTCGACGCGGGGATAATAAGAAGCTTCCGCCCACGCGAGGATGCGTCGCGCAATTAGAACGCGAAACGATCCCCATTAATTCCCGCTTAACGGGATCCGTGGAACTCCGGGGGAGTCGAAACGAAAACCACCGCATTCGCAGCCGCAGTCTCCGCCGCGCCCACCTATCCTCTATTTCTCTCTCTCTCTCTTTCTCTCGCTCGCTGTCCCTCTTGCAACCGCTGTTCGTCGTCTAATTGTTTAACGAGCCGGGATCGCGAGCAAACTCGCTCGGCACAGGGTGCGTTCAATCGCTTCGTTAACGGTGGGATTTTGTAGAGACGACAGAGTCGGTGGTTGGTCTGGGCCACTCGAGCGGTATCATCATTTCCATCGAAGACTCTCCGGAGAAGAGACCCAACCCTCCTCCTCCACCTCCTCGAAGGACTTTCTTTGAGAACAGACTCCGGTCTTAATTGATTCGTCGCGGTTTCATCCGCCGGCGTTTACGAACGTTATTACAAGTTTCGTTCATTCGGAACGGTAACAGTCCAGCTAACTCGCGGATAACACGCATGGCTCCCGGCCCGACCCGACCCGGCACGGTCTCTTTACCAGCACTCACCGTGTTGTCGTCCGATCTCGGAACAAGAGCGATGTCCTGTACTTGAAGCGTCACGCGATACGGCGATTTCGGCAGCAGCGTTGTCTTCGCGAATATCCCTGTAACAAACGAGCGGGCATGAAACGGCGTTCCCACTGGGCGGGAGCACACCTGGACTCTCACGGTGCTCCGAATCGGACCCGGAGGAACACTAGAGCGGAAGAGGATCGTTCTGGGGACATCTACACTGGCCAATTCGAGACTGCCGTTTGTCCTTTAGAACGTAACCTTGAATAAATAACCTGTCTCTATGTACGCGTGTAATTGAATGTTTACGGAGACGCAGGGATGGAATTTAGAAGTCTAGAGGACGTCTGTTGGACGTGTTAAAGACGTTCGGGGGACGTTCGGAAGCCGTCGTAGACGTCTTTGAGACGTCCGAATGTCCGACAACGGATATCTTCGAGACTGCCGTTTGTCCTTTAGAACGTAACCTTGAATAAATAACCTGTCTCTATGTACGCGTGTAATTGAATGTTTACGGAGACGCAGGGATGGAATTTAGAAGTCTAGAGGACGTCTGTTGGACGTGTTAAAGACGTTCGGGAGACGTTCGGAAGCCGTCGTAGACGTCTTTAAGTCGTCCGAATGTCCGACAACGGATATCTTCGAGACGCCTCTTGCGCTGTCCGGGTCGGTGTCCGCGAGATTTCACCGAGAGTATGATGTGATGTTTGAGGCGAGGAGATGTTCGCTTACTGGTGAATATCCCGGTGTAGGAGACTTCCCCGGGGATCTCGATCGGCAGAGTGTTGAAGGTGACGTTCAGAGCATGGTGGGTGTCCCCGAGAATGCGAACGGAGTAGTGATTGCTGGTCGCCTCGTCCGCGTCCTTCAGTATCAGGCTGTTGTCGTCCACCAACTTTTCGCCCTGTCGAGAAACGGTGTATATACAGGGTGTTCGACAGCAGGTGGGAGAAAATTGAAGGGCTGCATGACGATATAAGTAGAAAATGAAGAATAAAAAAATTGCGATTTCGGTGTATGTTGGTCGGGTTGCCGCATTTCAGGCGGATCTATAATTGTTAATAATTAAATAACGAAGTCGACATCGCAATTTTTTTAATCTTCATTTTCTACTTATATTGTCATGGAGGACCACCCCGTAAATTTTTCCCCACCTGTTGTCGACGACCCTGTATATAAGGACGGTTCACGGGAATCGATTCCAGGTGAGGAATGATCAACGCGAGAACGTCTCGTTCACGTGACATAGCGGCGTGTATCGCGAATCTCGACGCGTCCGTGTGAAAGCGAACACGAGGGAGCAGCACCACCGTGTGGTCCAATGCGAGGAGAATCGCGCGTGGGAATCCGAGAGCGCGTAACGCGTCGACGACGAACAGCCGAACGAGAAAAGAAACAAAGAGAGTATATCCGAGCTTAATCAAGACGAAGCCCCGTGGCAGTTTCCCTGGTTCTAGCGCGCAAGTCTATCCTTTCACCCGTTCTTTTTTATTTTTCGAGGCTCTTTCGTCGTTTCCGAGTTCTTTTCGCGTCCGTTCGCGGAGACAATGCCGGAAACGATCGCGAGAACAATGCGGGCTTGAATGAGTCCGATCCTCTGTCCGATACTCGTCTCCTTCCCGTGGCTGTTCGCTCGTCGCTCGTCCGACCGTTCTCGGCACGATCTACCGTGCAGGTTAACGCGATCGTCGAATCCCTACCAACACCTTCGGACAGGTCGACCCCTCGTCTCGGGTCTCGGGTCACCGCTCGGAAATCGATACGGACGCGAATTCTCGCCGCGGACTCTCGAGATCGAAATCACACCCCTCGAGTGGATCCGCGAAAATCATGAAACGCGGTCTAGAGGGAGAGTGCTTGCCTACAACTTTTTACGCGGCGTCTGAAGGGCGTTTCGGAGATTTCAAGGTCACGTTGATCCCTTGTGTGACCTCTTGCGGGGCTCGGTTCAAAAATTTTGCGGGGTCACAATACACATTGGAATCCTATACTTAAATTTTACAATAAGGAATTATTTATTGTAAGTACAAAGGATGTTACATATATTTTTTGTAAGATGAATATTAATTTTTCTCGTTTTTCTCGCCGCAAAATCTTTGATTACGTCACCAAAATTGATTGAGTTCGCTACTTCGGCTCCTGGAAAATGTTCGATGAGTAGCCAGAAGATCTTTATGCATTTATAGAAAAATTGAGTATATAAAAATCGACGTTATTGCAAAATTTGAAAAATTGAATATATCAATATACAGGTGGCGGCAATATTAAGTGGACTTTTTTGAAAATAAACTTTTTTAAAATTGGTCCGAACGACCCGAATTTTTTTAAGATGTTAGACCGACTAGTGTGCTAGAGAATGAGTAAACAAAAATTTGTTTAGATTGCAAATGGTAGAAATCGTAAAAAAATTAAAAAATAATTTATTATATGCATACTGAAAATTTCATCAAAATCGGTCAACATTGCAATGAGCTACAAACGTAAAAAGATGAGAGCTTAAGGGTGAAAGTCGCAGATTTTCGGCCTTGTCAGGGCATTTCACCCTTATGTGGTCAAGTTTAATCGTTTATAGCTCATTGCAATGTTGACCGATTTTGATGAAATTCTCAGTGTGCATATAAGTTAACGTAATCTACAAAACGCATTTTTTAAATTATCGTTACAAGCTCAGAAAAAAAGTTGAAGAAACATCATTTAAAAATTTTTTCATGATTTCTACCATTTGCAAGCTCAACAAATTTTTGTTTACTCATTCTCTAGCAAACTAGTCGGGCTAATATCTTAAAAAAATTCGAGTCGTTTGGACCCATTCTAAAAAAGTTATGCGGTTTTTAAAAGTGTCCACTTAATATTGCCGCCACCTGTATAATTTCTCCTCGATTAAGATCATTACGGGAAAAATTCAATTTAGTTTCTATTTCTTGCAATCGATGTATAAAATTTTTATTTTGCATAAAGATCCGCAGTCTACTGATGAGTTTTCATGGACCGCGGGGCCTCTCAAAACGCGACCGGTTATATATTTTTTTATTTAGCCACTATCGATAATTATAAAGTCCGCTGTCCAGTGATTTCACGTCGATGAAAACAATTGAATAGAATGTAATTGATAAAGCGGCTCCGCTTACCACGGTGAAGTCGCCGAGCGTGATCGTCAAAGAGTCGTTCCCCTGCGCGGCCGGAGCGTTGTCGTCCTGGTCGAGGATGTCCACCTCCAGGAGCTTGATGGGCGTGTACTGTCTTCCGGTGATCTCCTCCCAAACGAGGCACTGCACCTGCAGATGGATCCTCGGGCCCGGACCCGACGGCCACGGTCCCCAAACGTCTCTGTCCAGCGAGGCGTTCGCGAACAGCGTCTCGTTCGCCGAATAAAAGTATTCCGTGCCTGTAAATTAATCGGCGCTCGTACGCTTTTCCTCGTATACGCCACGGAACCACCGAGCGTTCCCGGAACCAGCGAAATCGCGAGACATAAATTCTCGCGCGCAGGAGATACGTGTAAAGCGGGCTTATAAATTAATCGTGCTCGCTCGCGAGAGAGAGAGTGCGGTCGGGATTCCTCGCGGATCCAGAAATTGTTCGAACCGTTCCGCGCTGCCGCTTCGAAAGCTCATTAACACGTTCGAGATTGGTAGCGAGGTCCGATGTTATCTCCAATTCTACGGCTGAATAATGACGCGGCCCTACGTCATTTTATTCGGATTATATGCGGATTGTGATGGCCGCGGTCTAACGTGATCCGTATGCGATATTATTTATTGTACGAATTAATCATAATTTAATTAGCATTATAACCGGGTAATTTTTTTAACATTCCAACAGTTCCAATATGGCGGTATCCGAATTCTATGGTTGGAACAATGACGCGGTCCCACGCCATTTTATTCCCTCGCGGCTACGGAATTTCATGTCTGCGGTCCAAGGCGATCCGTATGCAATACGATTTATTGTACAAATTAATCAAAGTTTAATTAGCGTGTAACTTCTTCGATATTCCAACAGTTCCAATTTTTAATTCCAGAGTTAGCTTGGCTGACGTAGCGAATATAGCGGCATTCGAATCCTGTGGCTGAATAATTACGCGGTTATGGATTTCGATGTCTGTAGTCTAAGGCGATCCGAACGCGATATTATTTATTGTACGAATTAATCAACATTTAATTAGCGTTATAACCCGGCATGAAAACCGAGACTCTGTCATGAGAACCGAGTAACCGACGCAGCCAATATGGCGGCGTTCGTTTTCAATGGGTTCAAGTTTTCGGTCGAATCCGTTCGATGTGGTCGAGAAGTATTGGTGCGCGCAGTTGAGAAAATTTGAACGTTGAACGTTTGCGTTATAATAACTAAAACTTATTTTATGTGCGTTATAACTTTCATTCAAATTTAAAAAAATTTGTTTTCAAAAAATGTTTTGTCGGTTATCTGCCGACATTCGTCCGCAAAGGGTTAAACTGCAGAGCATTGCAGTAGTCGGCTATATAGATTTTCGAACGTACGCGACGCTCGTCGAGCCGGTCGAGAATACGCCAATTCTTCCAACCGCGGTCTCTCGCGAACTATTAGAATCTGTTTCAGACTGTGCGCGGAGTTTACAATGGACTTGCCGTTTAGCAGATTGTAGCCGATAACACGGAAGCTGGGGCATAGTTCCCCGTAAACGGCGGGTCCGAAGGTGCCGATCATAGTGCTGGGCTGGTTCTCGTAGATCCTGTAGGTCGACGCGTTCCAGAAGCACATGTCCTGCGAGCGACGATAAAATGTTTATGGCCAAAAACGAAACGGTAAGTGTATTAAAAGAGCACAAGAATATAGGTGCAGTATCCTTCGGATAATTGAGATTATATGTATATTATATTGGGTTGGCAAGAAAGTAATAGATAGTGATATGTGTTTTTTGTTTCTGTAACTTTTGTTACAATTTTTTTTCTTTCTGACATTTGATAACTAACGTTTGATAATAAGATTGTAGCGAGGTTAAGATATTTTATTTTATTTTAGTTCGTACCAAAAATTGCATTTTATCTCACGTTAAAATGCCGAAATTACTTTCTTGCCAACCTAATATTATTCCATTAAAAATGATATGGGAATTAATCAAAATCATTATATTGTATAATCGTACATTGTAGTATAATTGAAATTATTAACAGAAGGATGATTATTTCGGCGAATTCATCATTGATTATTCGCAGACAGCGGAGCAAAGATTCCCGACGTTTTCTCAACTGCCGTCCGAAGGCCCATTCAGACGTAATCATTTCTTAAATTACACCGTAGTGAATAAAATAGAGCGCGATCTAGTTTCGTTCCCAGAATACAAATGTCCCTGATTCGCCGTGTGTTAAAAACCGCCCGACGGCGGGTTAACGTTGTTTCTCCGGTGCATACTGATCCCTTCATTGCATTCGTTCAGCCTGCCACTTGAACTTTATCGGCGTAAAGTGCCGAGCCGAGAGATAGGGTTAAAATGTCCACGAACATCGTAATCCGCGAGTAAACTTATCGGAATAGCAGAAAACCCACTAAAAATCAACGCGCGACAGAATTTATTCTGGGAGGATGTCGTTCGAGTATCGATCGTCGATGGCCGATTTACCTCGATGTATTCCGAGCAGTTGACTCTCTTCGGATCTTCGAGGATCGGCCGGACCTTGATCTCCAGGATGGCCTGGTTGCTGGCCGTTCTCTCCTCCGCCAGGACCACCACGGTGATCGTATCTCGTTTGAACTGGTCTGCGTGATCGAAGATGATTGACAGACAATTAGCTTCGACCGTCTATTCCCGTTCGCGAGTGCTTACCTCGACTCGACGATTCCAACCGGAGAACGTTCGTCTCAGGATCTATGGTAGCGACGTCACCTTCGCGGGCCGCTGTCACGCTATATTTAACGTTGTTCGGCACCGTCGAATCGTTCCTCAGGGTCCTCAGCTCGAGCAGATTGATCTGCCCCGACGGCGAATACGGAACCCTCACCGTCAGGTCCGATTGCGAGAAATACAGTTCTGGAAGAGAAACACTGCGCGCTAATGGGGATCCGTGACCTATGACATTCGCGCGCGGTTCTCCAAAGAATTAATGTTTAATCGCGTTCGGCGGCTGCCCCCGCGCTTACAATGTAATTCACCCCACTCCGCGAAATTAAAGGAACGCGGTCGAACGGCTATCCGTCAGCGGCTCCTGGCTAAAATTGGTGGGGGTGCTGCTGCGGAAAATTTTTAGCCTTCCTTTTAAAATTGGGTAAAAGGCTACCGACATCAAGGATATCGTACAAGTATGAAGGAAGGAGGACTCGTTGTATTAAATGTTATTCAACTGAAATTTTGCACGTATCATTTTTTCCACCAATTGTCGCAATGCAGTGACCAAGAAAATTAAAAAAAAACAAATAAATTCTCATGATCGTAGACAATTTTGATCGTTCGAAAAAGTTGCTAGAGTATTTTCGTCTATTTTTATACGACGCGATTTAAATCACCAGCAACTTCCAGGAAGATCATTCCGCGGATAAGATCTTTCCTCGTAACAGGACTCGGTGTGACCGTGATCGATAGTGGTTCCCGGCGGCGACGGATACTGGATGGTTGATGGACCACGTATTTCATTATAAGATGTCGTAAAACGGCCGCAGTCGCGCCGCGCCGCGCCGTGGAAATTCGACGGGAGAGTTTAGCCGGCTCGAGCCGAATAGAACGAACGTTCCACGACGCTCGGATGTCGAGACAGCGGCGCGGCGTGGCGGTCGGCGCGAACTTTAACGGCGAGGACTCACGCACGGTCAGTTTCGAGGAAATAACCTGTGTCAAGGTGAACGTTTAATCGATACGCTGGCCGGAGGGTTAGTTAGCGTTCGTTCGCGAAGATCCAGCGTTCTCTACCCCGTTTTTTCGGGGTTTAGCGCTCGACGTTCTTAACGGCGACGGGTTTACAACGCGGAAGACGTCGAAAGGGGGGCCGCGGGAGAACGATACTTCCGACATCCGGCCGATTTCGACGTCCGCGAGCGAGTTTACGAGCGCGTCTCGTTAAAGGCGTGGGGAACGAGGATATTTCGGTGGCGGATTTTTTGAGCGTCGCTCGCGCGGCTGAGGGAGGAAGCATGCGCGAGAGAGAGAGAGAGGGAGAGGTCGGTCCACAGAACCGCGGCTCGTTATGCAAAATAATAATTTTCTAGGTTAATTAGTTCTACGTTTTACTGTGGAACGAATTAAAATTTTATTCCTTGTTTCACGTTTGATCAATTTTTTAACCTGCCGGATCTTTATGCAGAATAAAATGGTGCCAAAGTCGATGGGAAAAGAAGACGCTAAACAGTCGTTTAAGAACTGGAAAATATATGTACATGCTTTTACATTTGGTTTTGCGAAGAAAATGTCCGCTTTTAATGGTAGAAAGAACTTGATCCTGCGCAGCTTATCAACTAGCTTAATTCTTTGGGAATCATATAACTGGCACTGCCATACGACATGGCAGAGTTGGGCAGTAATTGATTAAGAGAGCAATTAATTACATCTTCAAGTACATGAGCAAAAGTGGACTACATTTTCCATAAGAAAACAGTTGAATGGTCCAAAACATAAAAATAGTGGTTTAAAAGAACAATTACTGTAATTGTAATTGTTAGACGCAATTACAATTACTGTAATCGCGTTAAGTAATTATAATTACTCTTTACAATTACTGGTTGAGCCATAGTAATTGCAATTACTCTTTACAATTACTGGTTGAGCCATAGTAATTGCAATTACTCTTTACAATTACTGGTTGAGCCATAGTAATTGCAATTACAATTACGTGTAATTGTAATTTTATTTCTGCAATTACAAATAACAGTAATTGGTAAGTAATTATAATTTTAATTGAAATTACTTTTTGCCCAACTCTGAGACATGGTCTAGATCCACTCGATGCAAATAGGCCGCGAGATTATAATGATTAAAAAAAAAAAGACGCTAAACTGTATTTCTTCTGTTAATTTTCGTACGAGGTTAGCGAAGCGTATTTATCAATTACAGTACACTGTGCAAAGCTACATAATAAACTCGAACAGGTACTCGAACCTCGGAGACGATCTCCGTAGCGTTAGGGGATGAATCTGTAATTGCAAGTTTGCGGCGGAAATCGGCGGAAGACACACACACGCGCACAGATTGTTTCGTCATCGTCGGCTAATTTTCCGCAGCTTCTTTCTCGATTAGAAATTTCCCGTCGATGGCTGTTGGCTGGAAGTTCGTAGGCACGAGAGACAGACAGAGAGAGAGAGAGAGAGAGAAAGTGCGTTGTATCTGGAAACCCTATTCGTCCCCGCGGCGAGTTAGAATTCCCGAAAACAGAGACCGTGAAAGCGATACGCGCAGCCATAGGAGTGAAAGGAGGGCTCTCGCGATCTGGTGATCGCCGATCGGCTAGGACCTTTCGTGTCACGGGAGTCGGTTGGGGTTCAGACGCCACCCCAGCTCGCGCCTCGTGTAAATTGACTCGAGCCGGCGAAACGTAGAATCCGTTTCTCTCTCCCTCCGTCCGTTCGTCTCTCTCCTCTCGCCGGGGGAAAAAAAAGAGAGACAGAAAAGAACGCGTAAATAGACGGGAGCACGCACGGACACCTGCGCGCATGTGGCACCGATAAATAGCGTAGCGCGCGCGTGCGAGGACGCGTTCGCCTTCCCCTTTTCCCAAACGCAACGTTCTCTCCCAGTCCTTAAATTGTTTCCCCGGTTTTCTCCCATTTCCTACGCTTCCACCCCCAACATCCTCGTATCGTTGTCTCGTCGCTTCTCGACGCTCACCGATTTCGGAAATAGCCCGAGTTATATTTAGGCGACGCGTTTCTTCTGACAGAACATCCTCCCTCCCCCGTCCCGAGGAAAATGCGAGCGACTCCCATCATCCCCCGACCAACTGTTGAGCACCGTCGAACTTACGACCTTCTTAAAATCTGGCCTGATTTTCATCGGTTTCCAGGATGGGTCTCGGGAGCTTTAAAACCGTCAGTCGTCGAGACCCGATGTGTACATACTCGTTCTTCTCGGCTATTCTAGCCGATCCATGCTCCCGAATACATAACTCTTTCGATCCGACGGACGGTCTGCTCGAAAAAAACCCCCGCCGCCCCTCCACGAGAAAATGGTTTCCCGATCGCGAGCGTTTAACGCCTCCGTGGGCAACGTAGGGGTGGATTGGAGGGGGCGGGGAGAGAGAGAGAGAGAGAGAACGCGAACAAACGCATCAACCGACCAATTTTACCGGCGCTAAGATGCCCGGCGCTTAATCAAAGCCACGGTAAACATGGCCCAGTTTTTTAAGCACCGACGTACCAATACGTCGAAACGGTTCTCGATTCGCTGTATCCACAGTTCCACCACCCTAAATCATCGATCGATCGACCGTGCGTCGCGTTCGGAAACTGCGGAACAAAGAAAAGGGATCGTTCGTGGAACGACTGCGACGCACAGCAGCGGGCTGTTTGCCGGACTAAATTATTTCCGCTTCATTTATCGAACTGAATGGAGTAGATCGGCTAGACCGCCGCTTGATGGATACGGAGCGGTGCGATTGAAATAAACGAGATATTTTCTTCACCGTACGGTAAATTCTATAGCGAAATATTCAGCTCTTGGAATAGGACGCGAATCTCTATATGCGGTGGCTCGCGTTTAAAATTAGTGGGGGGGTGGAGCCGCAGAAAATTTTTAGCTTACTAACATTAAGCTTGAGGATTATACAAAATTCATTTTCAACCTACTAAATAGGGAAAATAGGGAGGAAAATAAATTTATATTTCACAATTTCGGTGGACCACCCTGTATATTCTGACAATTGTTCACAATTATTAATTAAAGTCTCCTTCTGTATTCTATGCCAGTGTTCGCATGTCGCGACGCACAGTGCGTCGGCTAAGAGAACAAAAGTGAAGAAATCAATATTTTTTTAAATGTATATCTGTTCACATAAATTTATTTTAAAAACAGTATTCATGAATACTAGCTAGAAAAAAAATAACTGAACATTAAGTGAAACAAAATATTTTCCTCTCCTCGTAATCTGACACGTCACTTTTTCTTGCGTTGTAACCTCAAATACGCGCGTAAAAGAAAGACCGTATACAACTTATTGTAAAAAGAAATATTAAACAATTTGCGATCGATCATTTAGTTCAAGGTGTGCACTCGTTATTTTGGGTCCCTGGCGGTTTTTACAATTATTATTTATCTTATTTTATTGATTCGATGTGGTCCGTTTGCTAAAACGTGAAAATGAAAATTCTTATAACTTTAACTAAGCTTTTCTCAAAAAAGGTAAGATACGTCTTGCAGTTTTTGCTAGAAAATATTCGTAGGACTCTGCTTTACTGAATTCTATAAAAATTTTCTGCCCCGAACTGCCCCCCTAATTTTAAAAATTATTTATTTAGGATGACACCCAGAAACCACGTATGCACAGATTTTCGAGAAATGGCTTTCTTGTCCACCAAACGACAGATATCTAACGATTCTCTGTGTACTTCAGGATTTATTTAATTTGATTTTTATTTTATTTTTACTCGTATGTATAATTAATACTACTATAGACGACACGTCAACTTTGGATGCTTATATCTTGACGATGGTTTATGCAAAAATAATGTTTCTGTAGTGTTTTGGAAATGTCTTAACCTCACCTACCAGAATACGTAATCAAGAATATACATTTCCGTATGAAATTTTGAACGTGACCTTCACACAGATTCTCAAGGGTACAACAATATCAAACAAATACAACCATCGTATACTCTTTCCTATACCCTATAACTTTTATTTGAAACATTTTTTTATACCATTTATAGTTTTTATGATATGGAATTTTGTCCAAAAAAACGGGCATCCCAACGCACTGTGCGACGCTGCGAATCGTGTGTTTCTTGCGTCTCCTCGTTCCCGGCTGACCGACCGTCCGTCTAATTTGAAAGTCTAAACGCGAGGAACGGGGACGGCCCGTCGAAAACACGCTCCCGATCTCTTCGTTTGGACAAGAATTACGCGTATGCTAATATATCGAGCCTCTGAAAGCCGGCGTTAATTAAATACAAATCCAACAGACCACACCAGACCCGACACGTCGCGTCCCGTCGCATCCCGTCGCGTCTGTTCTTTCTCGACGCAGACCTCCGTCGCCGAGTGTTTCTCGAACATTTGTACCTGTCCCAGGAATGATATACGAGTCCGTTCGTTAGCGAGTGTGGAAATTGCGCGACCAACATGGAAAATCGTCGTGCTATCGGACGCCGATCGAACGTGTACAAGGTGTCACGAAATTATCTATCGCTAACACCATAGCGCGACTGTACACCCCCGATTTAGTTCAAAATGACACGAGGAACTCCCCTTGAAAAATTGACCTTGAACGCGAACAAGGTCCAGAAGAAACCAAAATTTTCTTTTCAATCGTTTCACGAGACGATTGTACGGTTTAAGAAAAAATTTCTTTCGACCTTTTTCAAGTTCAAAGTCAATTTTGCGTTAGGCTCGCTGATAGAATATCAGAGGGAAAAGATTGTACCGTTCAATGAGGCAAATAGTCAACGACCATTGCCTCGCTCCTATCTATAAGAATAGCATTTAAGAATAGTATCTAAGTAGCATAACGTAGCATAACTTAGCAAGTAAGTAACTATCAAACACGCGCCATTTTTTTTTCCATTGGCCAAATAAAAATATTTTTTGGGCACTTTGACAAACTAGCTAATAAGAAATACTTATAAAACAAAGAATAAAAGGTAGCGAACACCGCAATAATATAGTGCAATAATCAAGTCTGTACAAAGCACATTAGCTCTAAGATTCGTGATTTAAATACCATAAGAGCATATATTTTACAACATTTTGTATATCTTTAAAAAATGTAATCAATAGCCTTGAATAAAAATGTGGATTAAAAACAAACAAAACCATTGCCTCGCTGAAAACCGGTTCTCGTTCGATCACCGAAGTAAAGCGGCGTAGGGCGGGGGACGCACTAGGATGGGTGACCGCTCGGTAAAAAAAAGAAAGCCGGGAAATGGCCCTCTGGGTGCGTTTCACGTGTTGTTGGCAAAATAGGTGGTTCGGAACCCACCTTAATAAAAAGTAGGTCCCGCTGAAATTAGAAATTAGGCGATAGTTGAGGATTGGTAAAGGGAGAAGTGGTGGAATGGATTTGAAACCCTGAGGGGACCAAATATCCATACATACATACAATTAGGCAAATACGGTGATGGAAAAAGATATTCTGGTTGTTGTCGTTGTCAAGGTCTCTCGAAGGTCATCGATGATTTTTAAATGCCACCACATATTTTTAACTACATAGAGCTGACGTCGAGATGAATTCGATGCTACGCTAGGACCTTCGAATGACATTTAAAAGCACCGTACAGCGGAACAATTTCATTGTTCCATGTTTCTTTCCAATCGTTCGGACCACCGGTTACCGGACAGCCTGTATACCTTGTCGCGTCTGGATCACGATCGAGACGGATCGAAAGACTGCGTAATTACTGAAAGCTATCGATCATCGCAGGGGCAAACGAGGCGTCGCGACGCCAGGCTACGCGACGCGACGGGACGCGGTAAAAAAAAAAAAGAGTTAGAGTAACCGCGCGGCAGTTTGACGTCCGGTGTATCGTTGCATCGGTGGCGTTTCTGACGCGAAACGTACACCGAGCAAACAGTTCATCGCCCGACGCACGGTGTTGTCCCTTGTCAACATCGGCCGGTCGGTCGGCTTGGTCGTCGCCGCGACGGGACTTCGATTCCCGTCGGCCGACGACAGGTCGCGTCACGTCGCGCAATCGTCGAAACGAGCTTGAAAATCGAACGCGATTAACCGATCGCGTGTCGCGCGACCATTGTCTTTCAGAGATCGCCCGCGAGATCAGAGGGAAACTGAAAACAACGTGTCGCGGCGAACGTTACTTTCCATTCATTTCAGAATGAAAGACCTTCGGAAATGCTAACGCGGGACCGGGGTCTCCACCGAGCAAAAATATTTCGTACTAGAATATACAAGAAAAAGGTACAAGATTTGAAAAAAGTACTAGATTTTGAATTCTTTACGCTTCATTCCAATTAGGGGCATTGTATACTATACATATATACCGCATATATGCCTATGCACCTTAATATTTCAGATAAACTCAATACAAAACTGCTAAATTCTATTTTATTCTATTATCAGGAAAAAAGAGTTCGTGAAGTAGAGGCGGCGAATGAGGAAGGAATAGGAAACAAGTCCCGAGGACTTGGATAGGCTGTTGTAACTTCCGAACGAAATGGCCGACGAGTCTGAAATTTCTTGGCGGAGAATAATTTATTAAAATCGTTCTTCCACTTAAAAAAAAATATTCCAAACGGACTCCTAACGCCATACGTGTTTTTATTATGGTCACCACATTCGTGACCATAACAAGCGACGAACAAGAACTGAAGATATTGCACAATCATAAAAAAGGGTCAGAGGACGGTGTACTTTTTACAGTGAGACCAATAAAAAATATCACAAATACGATGTATATTGTACCAATTGTTCAAAATTAATTTGTAAAGAGCATAGAGCCTCGCTTTGCATTGATTGTACAAGAGACTCCGAATAAGTTAATTTAATTACGTATGTAATTTACGTTTACGAATGTAATTTTTGTTAATGACAACAGATAAATAAAAAATTTAAAAACATTTTATAGCTAAACATTAAATAAATAGATATGGGTCGAAATGGATCCAAAACAACTTATTAAGTGCGTTTTTTTAAAAGCCTAGCCGGATTAAATTGCTTTCACCGGCGTAGCAAATTCATCAATCCCGTCGTAAACGCTGCCAGTCGCGTTGGGCCTGTCGCTCGGTCCCGAAAAGTCCCTTTTCCGCATGTGGCGACCACCTTAACGCGCGCGCGGTAGCCGTAAAAATTAGACAACTGGGACTTCTACCCTCGCCAAAATAAGGCGGCAACGAACGTGTTCTTCGAACACCACCATTGGTGTCTTCGAGAAGGTAACGCTTTATCGAAGACCACGATAAGTAGGCAGGAAATCCGCGGTGCACAACCACTCCAGATCAGTCCGCATTCGAGCACCCTTCCCTTCGATAGCCCTTTAAAAAGTAACCCTCTCAATCGTTACAATCTCCAAATTAAATTAAAACGTACACTGACAAACAAAAAAAAACATACTTTTTGCATTGAATTTAAAAAGCATTTAAAATCCCATAAAAATATCGCGAATCATGTTTAGCGGCGGGGCCGAAAACGTGTAGTTCACTGCTGTGTCCTAAAGCTCGCGTCGTCGTTCATTTTCGCGCGAATCGAATCAGCGGATCGATCGGATTCGTTCGCGTCGTAAAGCAGAAAAAAGAACATACAACGTGAGAGAGAATGAGAGAGAGAGAGAGAGATAGCCAAGGTTGTTAATAGTTTTAGTATTTGGGTTACGAGGTGTGGCAAAACCGACACAGGGCGAGAGCCCCTCGGGATTGACGTCGTTCACGCTCTTCGTACGACTATATTCAGTTCTAGGGTGCGTACAAGTCCGAGGTTGTTCCTGGTACCCGATTCTCCGCGTTTCTTGCCGGATACACCTAGCTGTGGAAGTCAACGACGCCACTGCATCGAGGACCATCGACGATAAACCATAACGTTTACTATTGTATCGTCGACGAACAAAGACGCCGAATGTAAGACTCATAGACTGGGAATCGCGACGATTCCAGCGAAACGGCATTAAAATCCCCCGTAGAAATAATGGGCAGTATTGCGAAACGCGACGCAGCCGTTCACGAAATTCGCATCGCAAACAAGAAGCTTCCAGGAGATTCTCTCTCTCTCTCTCTCTTTCTCTCTGGAGAGAGACGATCTCGCTGTTTCGATAGCGACGTCTCTTCCCCCGGGGCTCGAGAGTCGTTCGATTTCCGTTCGTCGGGCTGACGCTTCTTTTGAAAGACGTTCGCCCCCGAAACGAACGGAAACCGACGCACACTGGGCCAGGAGCCCGATTAATTCTGAGCAAAAATCAATTTTTCAAGTTTCACGTATCGAAACGATTCTTTCAACCCTTTGATTCTGACAACCCTTTAAAATTATTTTTCATTTTCGCCACAGAAAGCGTGTGAACCATTGACAGGGGCCATCGTTGACACGATTTTTCAAATATTTTTTTAATGGATTTGAAACGGTAAAAAAAAAAAACAATTGATCGAACCCGTGCGCTGATAACATTAATAAAGTTTTTATCAACAACTTACGATCTATATAAATAAAATATTTATCATGGATGGCGAAACTTCCACAACAAATAATAGTTTTTTTGCGTCAATGTCAAGACTGTTTGGATTTGAAACGGTAAAACACAAAAATAATTGATCGAACCCGTGCGCTGGTAACATTAATACCGTTTCTATCAACAACTTACGATCTATATAAATAAAATATTTATCATGGATGGCAAAACTTCCACAACAAATAATAGTTTTTTTGCGTCAATGTCAAGGCTGTTTGGATTTGAAACGGTAAAACACAAAAATAATTGATCGAACCCGTGCGCTGATAACATTAGTACAGTTTTTATCAACAACTTACGATGGATATAAATAAAACATTAATTTTTTTAATGATCTGACAAAAAAATGTTTCCAACAAAATCGGTATTCGTTTTTTACGAATGTGAAAAATTTGAAGAAAAATTGTTTTCTTCTAACAAAAATGAAGGTCACCTCGATTTTTTGAATGTTAACACATGTTTTTTACTTGGTAATACTCTAACTGGAGTCGATACAAATTCAACGAGCTATAGTGATACAACGTTAAACCTTGTTGGAACAGTTTTGGTCAGAAAACGCGGGCTCCCGATCCACTGTGCGACAGCGAGATACCTGCGTTTTTCCACGCGGCTCGAATCTCGAGCTGGTCTAGCTAATCGGCAAGAGGAGGATTGATCGTGGCTGTGGTCAAACGGCTCGATCGAACGCCGTGCCGCGACGACGTGCGTTCGTAGGGGCGCGTAACGCGTGGTTCTCTTCTCTCTCTCTCTCTCTCTCACACTGACTCCATTACTCTCTCCTTCGTTCTTTTCGTCTGATTAGAAATCGGCGCGGCAGTTGCAGCAGGGGCGAGGGTTTGCCTCCAAGAGCCGCATGGTTAACGACTTCGAGGCTGCACGCAACCTTCGCCCTGCTCGTTGCTCAGTCGACTCGCCGACGAGCCGTCTCCTCACGTCGCGTCGCGTCGCGTCGCCAGAAAACCAGGAACGCATTTTTACGCGTAACAATTCATTAGAATAGTCGAAGACGCGACTCGGAACGCGGAAAATTCGAACTCTGTTCTACTACTAGCGTCGATGCGGGCCCAAACCGAGTCGATATACGCGTGTATATCGAGTCCGCTCGGTTTATCGACCGATTGCACGATGAACCCCGAGCTCTAGGCTTCGTGCTAGCCGGTTACTCGCTTTTCGCACGCGAGCGGAAAACCGATCTGTCGAAGCGACGATAAGGAGAACGAATGCCCGCTTACCGTTGCCAAAGGTGCGTTTACCTTTAGCAATAATAATATTGTCGGTTTACAACATTGCACGGTTTTAAAGAGAAACCAGCCGAGCACGAGAGAATACTCGTACCCGCGACCTCGAGATTCGGAGCTGATCAATAGACGGGTCACCAGAAATCGCTATTTTAGGAAAATAACATGACTGTGTTTATCCGAATTATTTTGGAAATTGAACGATCTCTCATGGGTACAACTTTAAAATCTTGATAATTAACGATATTAGAACCGGTGTGACCGGATTAACAATAAACCTACTATGCTGTAAAAATGTAAATGCCTTTCTATTCATTGTAATTATGAATTTCGGTATTCACTAATAGTTAGTAGTACATATATACAGGGTGAATTCGATAAAGCAGGACACCTAAATATCTCCGTTACTTTTCGTTGTACAAAAAAAACTTCGTAGGACAAAGTTACACTGTGTGAAGGGCCACATATAACGGTGTAAGGGAAAAAAAAGTTTCAAGGTAATTTTTATGAGATTTCAAGGTTATCGATGTTTTTTTTAAATGGAATGATATGACAAAATAACGAATTCATGCACGTAACACAATATGACCTTCGAATGACCTTCAACCCAGAAAAATGGTATAAATAAAATTCAACGTGTAAGATTCATTTGATGTATTTATGTTGCGCCAAATGTTCAAAAACATTCCCTAACAATTCCCTAAAAACAATATAATATAGTGTTGACAAAACGTTGGATTTAAAAATTATATTATTTTCAACGTATTAAAAATGAATTTCATTCTGCGGCAATTTTTATTCTGCATAAAGATCGGTTGTCTATTGTATACTGATCAGCTTGCGACATCAGCCACGGAACCCTCCGCTTTTTCCTAATCCTCCTAGTCCCGCGATATACATATTTGGACGCCGTGGAGGGAATAAATTAAACGAAATCGAATAGCAATATCGGTTCATTTGATTCACGCGGAGCCGCGTTTCTCACTTTTGTTCTGCGCTTTGCTCGGCGCGGCGGCTACCTTTCCGAATAAATTGATTTTATGGTAATAACGAACTCCACGCGTATACGGTAAGAAATTACTGGATGAAATTGTATATACGTTGTTAATGACGTCGACGAAGAATATGATGAACGAACGTTTGACAATTGTTCGCGTTCGTTGCAAGACGCGGAAACTAGAATTTCTTGCTTTTTCAAATAACACCGATGTCCTTAAATCTTTTTAATATCTCCCTTAAATTATACTTAAAATTTTTCAATTACATTTTTATGTCGTAAATGCATAAAATCTGACAACTGCTGACAACGAAGAAAACGAAGAGAATCGACGATATATTTGCTCCAAGTTTATTCGATCTGCGACGACGCGATATTTGCATTCGGCTTCTGGATCACGAGTGCAGACGATCTTGCACAAAGATCCAGAGCCCAGCGATAATGCCTGTCACAATGGAAGGGTTTACACCGAAGCCGGCTAGCAAACGTAGGAGGACGAGGAACTTTTCCACCCTCGAGTTCAGTGACGGCTCGTAGCTAAAATTAGTGGGGGTGCTGCTTCAGAAAATGTTTAGCCTTTGTTTGAAAATTGTGTAAAAAGGGGGGATGGCCATTGACATTAGGCTTAAGGATTATACCGGGTGTCCCAAAATTCCTTCAACACCCGGAAATGGGAACATTTTCCTTAGCAAAAATGGTCGCCGCGGCTGAGTTATTAACAAAAGACACGGACCAATCAGAGCGCGGACGGAATCTGATTACTATAGCTGCGCTCTGATTGGTCCGTGCTTTTCGTTAACCCCTTGCCCTACGATTTATTGTACGGTTTCATTAATTACAACTTTTTTGCTGTTCGTAATTTCTTAAAAAAGGAGAAAATTTATATCTATGCCTATATACATTCCCCAGTAGCTGTACATCAACAAAACGAAAGTAGAATTTTATTTCGGTTTAAAGGAAATTGATAACATACATTTTTATTAGACTCTGTTCAAAATCATCATCGCGAGTCTGACACGATATTGTAGGGCAAGGGGTTAATAACGAAGCCACGGCGCCCATGTTTGCAAAGAAAAATGTTCAAATCACCTCAGGAACCTCCCATTTTCGGGAGCTGAAGAAGAGAGATTCAAAGAAAAAAAAGTTATCATATTAAATGTTATCGAGTCAACGACCATTGCCTCGCTCAAAATACCGGTTCTCGTTCGATCACCACCGAAGTTAAACGGCGTAGGGCGGGGAACGCACTAGGATGGGTGACCGCTCGGTAAAAAGCCGGGAACTGGCCCTCTGGGTGCGTTTCACGCGTTGTTGGCAAAATAGTTGGTTCGGAACCCACCTTAATAAACAGTAGTTCCCGCTTGAAATTAGGCGATAGTTGAGGATTGGTAAAGGGAGAGGTGGTGGAATGGATTTGAAACCCTGAGGGGACCAAATATCATTACATACATATTAAATGTTATCGATAACACCAAGTGGAAATACAGGGAGAGGGTGCTGCAGTTCCACGCGAGCCGCCACTGCTCGAGTTCCTCGGTCGACGATCGAGACGCGGCGGCTAATCGTCGCTGCTCGAAAGGAAAACGAGCGAGAGCGCGGAGTACCTACGCGGAGAAAGTACACGCGCGTCGACATGCAAACTCGACCAAAGGGCAGTATCGATTTCGAACTTGCATTCGAATCACGCGAGCCGGCCGAGCGTGCACGCGACAACGCGATATATCCGCGATATTCCGTGATTACGGTCAAGTGCGAATGTCATCGGTCGAAGCTCGCGTGGCGTGGCGTATCCTCGGGACAACCCGTTTGCCCGAAATTTGACCGAGATACAACGACCCGAGGTCTCGGTCGCCGGTTCGGTGAAAATCCTGCCGAAAATCCGAGGCAGAGAAGTAAAAAAAGAAAAGACGGAAAAAGAGGAGTGCCGGTGTGCTGTACTTGCCGATAGGTGTGAACGCGATGGCGTGAAAGAATTATCGGGATTGACTGTGAGAATTTTTTTCGTAATGAACATTTCGATTTGAACGTTTACGAGCTTCCTTGGCAGTATTCGAAGAGTGCCGTGCAATTAACCCGCAAATAATAACTCCCTTCGCGGTATCTCATCCAAAAGCGTTATTAACAACGTTATATCGGGCTTTACGTTTTTCACTTTACAATTATTGAAATTATAAAGTTACTTACATGGAAATTGATTCGATATTTGTCCAAGCACAGATTCAGATAAAAATTGCCGAAAATCTAAATGAACAGAGCCTTGTCATTTTTACAAAGCTCAAAAGCCTTGAAAATACACGGTCCGAATATTTGCGAGATCTACAATATTAGAAAGTGTCAGATTTTTTTACCTCCACTGAAGAATGTAATGGGGACTCTTATAAAACGGTATAAAAGCTGAAGATGACCCGTGAATATTTATTCGAACAATACCAAAGAAATCGTATCCGCCGCGCCATCGAACAGTGTACATCGGTGTCCGTCGCGACGATAAGAACGGCGACGTTAGCGGGCGATTTCGAACCAGACGTTCGAGCATCGCGACGGCGGCGGTAGGTCGTCCGATCGCCACCATAGAAACGATCGAGTTGTTAGGACACGCGAAATTTAGCATACAATGCCGCGGCCGCATTAATTCGTTAGGGATCGAGCGACGGCGTGGCCTGGCGTCGCGTCGCGAGCTATCGTGTCGTATCGTGGCGTGACTTTGCGCAACCGAATAGGTTTGTACGATCGGTGACGGGCGCGCGCGTGTTTCGACCGTGCGGTCGCTGCCGGCCGTTTCGTTTCGGGTAGCTCGGGGAATCGCGCGATCAGAGCCCCGCGGCCGCGAAATACATGTACACAGAGGAGGAGGAGGAGGCAGCGGTTTCGTTGTGGACAGAAATAACACGGCGATAAAACGAGTATCGACTCACCGGAGGCGTGTGTCCGCGAAGGTAACAACAGCAGCAGCAATAGAATGGTCATGGTCCTCGATCTCGCGATCAAGATCTCGTCCGGTCGATCGGATCTGTTCGGCTCTTCGACATCTTTGGTATCGCTCGAGGATTTCCACGATGTACTCCTCGAGATCGTGTTCGAATGTTGTCGATCGACTCGCGAATAAGCGCCGCAAGCAGCGACACGGTGCTCGTTGGATCTCCGAAGCGCAGCGCGTCTAGAGCGGTTTCGAAACGGCGGGCCGCGCGACCGGCCCGCGCTCGGACACCTGCGTGCGGCTTGTCCGCGGAGCAACATTTGCGCCGCAATTATCGGTGGTTCGCGCGAATCGACTTGTCGGCTGCCGGCAACGAGCAACGCGGCGACGACGTCGATGATCCCGTGGTCTCGCGGTTATCGCGTCCGCGCGTCGAACGGTACGCATCTCATTGTTCGCCGAGGATCGACCAGCGACGCGAACCGTGTCCTATCCGACCGGAGAAGGAAGACGACGTTCGCGGTCGGTCGCAAAATAATTTGTTTGTTTCGAACGATCGGCCGAACCGACGCGCCCCGACGCTACGGCGTTCCAGCCAGGACTGAGGACGTCGGGACGCCCGCCGTTATCAGAGAATTTCCAGCGCGTGCGCACCCCCGTTACCTTACACGCGCTCCGAACCGAGGGAGAATCCCTATGGTTCGGTCGGCCGGCCAGGGAATAGGGGAATAGGTGCGACCGTATCGCGGCACGCTTCCGCACACGGCACGCGCTCGTCGCACGCCGCGCCGAACCGCACGCAGCACCACGCACGCTGCTACTAATTACGTATTCCTTTCCACGACTTCCGATCGATGGATGTTGTAGAATCGATCCGTTACCGCGCCGCGCCGAAAATCGCCGCCGGATATATCAACAACTTGATCCTCCTACTCCTCGCTATCCGAGCAAGGATTCCTTCTGCTCCACCCTTTCCTTTCATTCCCACGGTAGCACTATGCGAGACCGCAAGCTCTCCAGCTACGTTACAACGTGTTCCTCACCGCCGCCATTTCTTTCACTGTTTAATTACATCTTTTTTAAGAATTTCTAACGCGGAATTGGAATACCGGGGCCCGTGATCCGAGGGGTCCCAAAATTTGTATCATCTTGTAATTTGAATGAAATTATCCCTAATTTACAAGTTTTTTTTTATGTAATATAAATTTTCTTTCTGTATATAATACAAATTGGGCCGAAAGTTTGTAGTTCCGCCACACATTGCGCACAGGCCGTTAACAAAGTGGTGCAGTTTCAAGCTAATCGATTTTTTCAATACAGATTTGTCACGTTTGGACGTTGAAGAAGGTCTGACAGGCGTTCGTCAGTGTTTAAGAATTGAAATTGAAACGTGGACGAAACGTCGTAGGATACGTTGCAGCTGCGATAGAAAGCGTCGATCGGAGCAGCGCGATAAACGCCGGTCATCTAGTAAACGTACCACCCCTGCTTCGATATAAACGCTCCCATTGTAAAAGAATAGAATGTATTTCTATTCCACGCTTTCGCTCCTATCGTTTATCGCGGTCCCAATATAAACGTATACCTTCGCGACACGCGAATCAACCGGTGGATCGCATGCATTTCAATTGATTCGCGTCGTTGTGCCCTTTATGCTTAACCTCTCGTCGACCAACTTTATTACTTCGCTTTTAAGGGAACGATCTCCGTGCAGCCTGCTGACGAGAAGACGACACTTAGGACACTATCGCCGCACTCGTAAAAAGATACTTATTGAAATCGTTATGAAGAACCTTTTATCGCGGACAACTGCTACGGAGAATTTTCCCAGCTATTGTGGAATTACTGTTCCTGGAAAGTGCGGAAATATGTTTTGATTATCCTCGAATCGCAAAGCTCGAATCCACTTTCGTCCTGATTTGCAAATGTTCCGTCTAAACGGTGACTACAAATTTTCGACCCCCCCGGAAAATATAATTTTGGGCCCCGGGGAAAAGAACAATTTATATTATGTAAAGAAAGAAAATTTATATTACATAAGAAAACAACTAGTATCTAGAATGAAAAATAAAAATTTAAAAAACAATTTATATTATATAAAAAAAGAAAATTTATATTACATAAGAAAACAACTTGTATCGGGAATGAAAACATAAAAAATAAAAAAATTTTGGGCCCCCCCGATTACGGGGTCTTGCGGTATGCTAGTTCCGCCCCTGCGATTTAAATTATTATTTACGTCTAATAACAGGATTAACGCCGGTGTCAAATAAGTAGTTTGGATTCGAAAGTGTCCACCTGCGAAATCTTAATATCGCGAGTAACGTGGCCGAGAAAGCTCCCCTTGCTTCTTCATTTTCATAATGCTAATCGATGGAAAGCGAATAGACTTTAGGATGCTGAAATCACCGATCGGGGGATGGGATAACAGGCGAAAGTTACTCGCGTCGTGGTTCCATGGGGCGAGGCTGACTCAGAAGTCGCAGGAAGATTCATCCACCGCGGGTTTATCCTGCGAGTTCCGCTTCGCGTTTAGCTGTTCCCCTTGCTGCGTCATCTCACGACCACGGACTAGCAGCAACACCCACGGACACGAGGGTGGAAATCGATGAACTCGTCGAACACTCGTGGTCGCTTTAAATCATCGCGCGGACGACAACACCGGCGAGCCGCGCCGGCCGAAAGAGCTGTTTTACGAAACGCATAACTCTTGCCGGTAGGTCGACTGTGAATGACAACCGCGCGATAAAAATCAATCGAATTTATGCATGGGGACGGGGACTGACCCCGAACTTTGCAATCGCGATGCAAATTTCACATATCGTCAGCCCCGGCCACGTTATTCCTCTGTTACTTGTCCTATTTACGTGAATTCTTGTGTTTCAAAAAGATAAGTTTTTCAACATTCAAATATTCCCCGTCAATTATGAATGATTGTTACCATTTTTGTTGTAAATCGCCATAAGAACAGACGAACATCGCGATGATATAGGAAAACGTAACCATCGCGGTGACTGGTAGTTCAACGTTAATGTTTTTCGATGGAAAATGTTACAGTTGTGCATTTTTAGTACTGTTTCAGATAAATGCAAGACATTTGTTAGCAGAGCCGCTTTGTTGATCGTCAATAGCGCGCGCGCCATCGTGGAAGGTGTACGATAGTATCCATCGAGGTGCGTTGCCAAAAATTGTCAGTCTCTCCTCGGAGAGGCCACCAGAGATGAACCCTGAGGACTCCTGAAGGATCTGTATAGGTCGTCGATGATCCTTGGAGGACCTTGGTTGACGTCCTTCCTACCTCCACTTCCTTATTTTCTCTCCCTGCCCTTCCCTCTCCGCAGACCCGTCCCTTCCTGGAACCGAAACTGCTCACCCACCCATCCCTTGGACCTTTTCATTTCTACATAGCCTACCCCTAAATCTTCCAAAGTCCTCCCTCCCATTCCTCGCATTCCGTCTCATTACTTCGCTTATAGATCTTGCCTTCCCTCTGCTAGACTCCTTCCCGCGTGTCCTCTTTCCGAAACGCCCTTAGGAAAACGCAGGGTAGACCCTCTTGAATTAAAATTAGACATCCGCCTTGTATGATAGAAGAGAAATATTATCTATTATATTCAAACAAATGATTCATGCTGCTTTTACCACGAGACCCAAGGTATATTCCGGCAAGAATCATTTGCTTCGTTCGAGTGTAGATACCTGTAACGAAGATTGAAAATTGTAAAATCCTGGAACGTGATCGCAGCGTTATCTAGCGGCACATTTGGAAACTAGACTGGGAACAAAGTTTGGCCACCGAGGGCCAGCTGAAAATCTCAGTGGCCGTCCGTTTCTTACAACAATATTATAATAATTTGTTAACAGTAGGCTTATAACGACAGTTAAGTTTGTAAGAAATATTATATTTTTTCATATCTATATGTAAGAAACCATTTTATAATGAGTCACTAATTTTTGTAAGTATAAGCCTAAGTCAACAGGTAGTTTTGTAATAGATATTACGTAATTACATACTCGTATGTATAAGACTTATGGATCAGAAAAGATCTAAAACTCTTTAATAAAAAAAAAAGAAAAATTACTTCGGTCAGAATATATGCTAGAGGGCGTAAGAAAACACCGAATTATTCGAGCAACGCAACCTCTCGTAAGGCTGGCAATCTTGTCGGTGGTTTGGGTAGTAGCACAGACGAGGTATAAGGATAGATCTATCATACAATTCATTTTTTTTGTCACACGTTTTTGCTAAGTCTGTGTTTTTGGGGTCACGTAAGTTACGCCATGTAGTTCACTAGCTGACCGTTTCATTTCGATAGAGTCCGCTATTGTACAGGAGCATTTCCTACAGAGTCGGTAATTCAGAACAGTGGACAGAAAAATGCATTGCTTGCAATGTCTGTACTGATTCTAAGTCTGTGCCTTATACCTCGTCTGTGGTAGTAGTTCGAGCGTTTCGCCGCAACATCAATTCGAGATTCCGCCACGAGAGGCGCCGTTGCAGCGCGCAAAATCTAATTTCAAATTGCAAATAATATAGAGCATGGTTACATCGCAAATCTTGTTCGAAAGCGAATTTGAACAATCACGTCCGAACCGTTTTCGACGAGCTGCAATTCGGCCAAAACGATTTAAAAATTTCAGAACAGACGAAGTTGCTGATAGACGAGGTCGCCGTATCGATTTCTCGGGAGTTACGATTCGGGACACGTTCACGTTGAAATCGCTTCTCCCGTAGCAGACGATAAACATAACCTATTCATGTCTGATGTCTAATTGTTATCGGGGGCACGAATGTAATTGATATAAACGTTATCTGTCATAGTATGCATAATGGCGAATGACAGAGAGGTGCTCAGAGAGATCTGGGACGGGAAGATCCCCGTCTGTTTCACGCTCGACTCCGAGGAGATCTGCGAATTGCAAGGTCCCGATCCATTTTATCTTATGGTACCTAGATTAAGTTACTTTCCTCTTTGCACAGACAAGGTAAACATTCGCTGGACGGAGCCTACCACTAAAACGTTTCGCGCTGTCTGCTAATTCTGCGTTAATGATTTCTGGTTAATCAGGTACGAAAGCATTTCATACGACACATACAAAGCGCCAACAAACAGGAGCACGAGATGTGGTTAGAATTCAATGGGATCCCCTTGAAATGGCACTATCCCGTCGGAGTGCTACTGGACATTTATTTCAACGACATTCAACTACCTTGGAACATAGTTGTCCACTTCGAGAAATTCCCCAAGGACGTGCTAATGCACTGTCAAAACAAGTACGTAAGCGACACGGTTTAAACTTGACACGCCGGGCAATGGATAAGCCGGATCTCGTTGTATTCAACTTTCAGAGAGGTGGTGGAGTCCTATTTTCTCTCTTGCGTGAAGGAAGCTGATGTACTGAAACACAGAAGTCAAGTTATGTCGACCATGCAGAAGAAGGATCACAATCAGCTGTGGTCCGGTTTATCCAATGACAAGTTCGACCAGTTTTGGTCTGTAAATAGGAAGCTTATGGAAGGCGCCAACAGCGAGGAGGGTTTCAAATACATACCCTTTCGTTGTTACACCAGCGAGGACAAATATGTGCAAAAGCTGGTGAAGCCTATGAACGAAGAAGGTCAGAGGAAAACCTTGAGGCATCTTCTAAACGAAGTCTTTCCAGACCAGGAGAACGGTATGCACCTATACGTCTTATTAACTGCTTTGCACCTTCTAATGAAATCTTCTTACAGTCACTCTACTCACGCACGGCATCGTTCCTTCTATGGAAACACCGCTTCAATGGATGTCGGAGCACTTGAGCTACCCCGACAACTTTCTACATTTAGTTGTCGTGTCATAATCCACTCGAAATACGCAGACAAACGACGGAAAAAACTTGTGAAAATTATGTGAAACGAGAGACCGACGCTACTTCTCGTGCAAAATCGCCTGGCGCTACGATCGAGGCACATTTGTCGCTGATCTTTTTATCCTTTACATTTTATCGCGTACTTTGTTTTATACGAAACCATGAATCACGCCCAGACGATTCTTTTAGAAAACAGAAAGAAAAAAGAAACGCTACTCGTTGCAATGCTATTACTGTTCTTTATACTCTGGGGTACTTACCGTGGCTCGAGTCTTCTCGAGTACTCCGACATGTACCCGGATCGATGTGCTTTTAGATCCGACGAGCTCGAATACTCGAGTACTCAGATTCCAGGTCAGATACTGACGAGATTCCGAGTACTCGATAACCGGGTAATACACGCCCTTGGTAGAAAATATTCGATCAAATAAACCAAACGTTCGGCTTAATAATTGCTCGTGCATGCGCGTCGTAGTATGAAGAACAAGGTTTTGATCCTCTCTCCAACGGTAGAGAAAAAATTAGCAGGTCGTCCTCTTTATTTTCGTCGTTCTAGATACGAAATACCAAAAAGAAAAAGTGAAAAGAAGCTATTTTCTATTTGGCAAAAGGACAAGAGCAACTATTTTATACTTTCTTGAAACATTGTTTTACCGCTTGTCATACTTGAGATCGTACTTTTAGGAATTTGATCGAATACTTTCAATCGCGAAGATGGCGAACACCTTGGCGACGGTGTGATTTTATCTATTGTGCGGTGCTGGACCTGGAACCAGAAGTCGACGAACGTTGGGCCGCATCCGGCATCGATCGAATGAAGTGTACTTCGACACGCGAGAGTGTGCCCGAAGGGAAATATATTGTATAAATATAGTTATATAATTATTTAAGCGCACGTCTATGTATATATGAATATAACCGATCAAGACTGTATAATCGATATCGGCGGAGTAAGTTCTCGATCGTGTTTCCCTGCAGATAGACTGGAGCTAGGATCGTGTGGAAAAAGAGGAAAGAAATGTTCGCCGTAGAAATCAAGGACAATGGGCAACAACGCGACGAACGTTTAATTCCCAACAAGTGTACAATATTCGAGCCGAGGCGTTGCTTAATGAATCACACAACTTTCCCGAGGCTTTCGGTATATCCTCATCAGTTGCGAGGACATGTCCGCGGTGCTTTGAATCGCCAGAGAGCCAGCAGGCCTCCTCACTATCACAGGTTGGTTCCCGTAGTTGCTATACTCCATGGTTCTCCGGCTGATCCCAAAAGTCAGATAATTCGCTACGTCCCTCTTGCTCTGCTGCTCCTGCGAACAATCCCGCGAGCCGTCGAATTACCACTGGAACCGAATTCATTTTTCAATCGATCGAGCCGTAAATCTTTTCTTTCTTTTCAGGGAAATTCGCGAAATTACTTATCGCAGCTAGGACCTTAATGTTGGTTCCAGTGTTGAATTCGGCGGAAGGTGTTTTACGAGGAAACATTACCGAAAGATAGCTCTTTAAAAAACATTTTCAGACATCCGTTTGTTGGTCGGCTTGCGTAACGAAAGGGTGTGAAACGTTCCCCGAATTTAATATCATATTGAATATCTTGGAAATTTGGAAGAGGATCTGTTTACGAGGAATGCAGAATCTAATTTGAAATATCGCTATTTATAATGCGGGTAAAACAGTGCTTTAACTTGTCTTTCAACTTTTTATCTCTTGCATGTTCACGAAGACTGATCGCGTCTCGAATATTTTCCTGAGAGCTACCTTTTGCTGGGAACCATTAGACTATCTCAAATTGTACCGGACTGTTCTCCGAATTCAAGATCGCTGTCAATAAAAAAAAACTGTTTTTACGTGTAAAGCGGACGGCGATTACTTTGTGTATAATCAGCGCTGTGTCCTGGTATCTTTTGTGAATCTCTTCCGTGGTCAGTGCAACGTTCATTTCGGGCGATTCATAGCGATCCGTCATTTACAGCTTCGTCGAATGAAACCTGTAATCAGAAACGACAGTGTCGCTTTATCAATCAACGCGTTATTTACCGGCGGCGGCTGTTCAATCAATTTTAGACGTTCACGGTTCACAGTCTCTTTTTGAAAAAATCCCGCTGGAAACGAACTAGCCCTAGGACCTTCACCCGAGTTTTGTTCATTCTTTTTTGTATAATGCAGTCGTTGAGAAACATACCGATAGATTGTGGATTTTAATGAAAAAAAAGAAAATTCTCATCGCGCAACAAACGGATATTAACCCTTTGCACTGGACCGTCCCCTCCAAGGCTGAAAACACTAAAAATGACTACACTCGAATTCGAAGAAATTCCTACATTACAGAACGCAACGACACTCCTCAACACAGCCGACCGTCCGCCTAACTTTCTCCAATTCCCAAAGCTAACCAATCTGTATGAATAAAATCATATGATAGAGCTTACATAACAAATCCACCTACTGGCATCGGCACCAACCACGCCTAAACTGTATCGCGTTGCTGATGACCACCGCCGTTAAAGCAACATTAAATAAACACATAAATAAAAGAAAAAATTATGTCGTTCGATAAATTAAAAACCACGTTCAACTCCGACAGAAATAAGCGCGCTCGATTTTTCATGGACCTTTTGCTAAAAAGAATTGTTCGTATTCTCTCACAAATATGTTTGAATTCCCCAGTGAAAGTCCACAAGTTAAAAAGCAACGCAACGTGTTAATAAACAAATCTCCCGAGATCACGGTAGCCCGCGATCGGACGACCTTCGATCGTCGTCGCGGAGATTCCTCTGGCTGGATGGACGAAGATTAATGTTGGATCGCGGCCTCTGGAACGGGAACGACTGAAAAGAGGACCGAGCGAAACGTCTCGTCGTCGACGAGAGGGAAGAAAAAATAAAAAGGAAAAAGGCACGTGGGCCGACGACGAGGAGGAAACGCCGCGGGGAAGGGGTCACGGTTCTTGGTCTAAGGTAAAAATAAATCCGGCTGGACTTTTGCAACGCAGTCAACACCGATTTTCCCGCCGTTTCGAGCACCACTCCAGACCCAATAGAGAAATAAAGAGTCTCCCTATCCTTCGCCGAGACTTTTTTCAGCTCCTCCTTACCAAGTGTTTTCGTCCGAGTCTCAGCCTCTCGTTGCACGATTGTTTTCGACGGTACAACAATTGGAACTTGCTCGAATAATCGATAGACAGTTGATTTATTAATGACGGAAAACGGTAAAAACATTAGACGAATTTAAGAATACTGTTATATAATTTTCAGCACATTAACCCTTTGCACTCCTATGTCGAGTATGACTCATTTCCCATGTCCAAACCAATAGAAAAATAAAAAAAATTGTTGCAAACAAGTAGCAGTAAAGTAACTGTCCTTTAAATTAAATTTTAACTAAAAACAGTTGGGAGCTGGTAACAGAATTGAGAAATAATTCAGAGTGCAAAGGGTTAAACATATTAAGATAGAAAATAAATTTGTATTTCGCTCCGGTTTGTTGCAATTGAGGTAGAGAATTTTTATCTCGTATAAACAGATCCGCTGTCTGATGATTCAGCACGAAAGACGAGTAATTGCATCTTGCGATCGACTTCTCAACGAGTCGCGTGTGACTGGTTATCAGTGAAAATTGTTGCGACCGGACCCCGTAAAATTAGCCCCGAATGATGAAAATAAACTCGCGCGCGTCTCCCAATAAAACAACCATGATACGACAGCCACAATTCTAAATCGCAGTTCTCTCCAAACAGTCACGTTCATTAAAAGACAAATTAGCAGCAGTGAAGAAGCGATTCGCAAAATGCGAACAGTTCGTACGAGAGGTGCCGCGCGTCGCATACAACCTGCTACCTTTCTGTCGCGATGCGAACCGGAAGTTGATCGAGTCGAGCTAAATTGCACCGGAAAAATGGCTGCCTCGAGCGCGTTCCGTGGGCTTTCCTCTCTACCTAGTCACGGGAAAGTACGTCGACGGTGCTACTCGTGTTTGGCGATCGCCGATTCGACGAAGCGAAACGCCGACAGGAATCACACGACGCGGCACGACGCGGCACGGCGCGGCACGGCGGGAATAATCAACGAAACGCGACGACGGCTCCGCGGCTGATCTTCCACTCGCGAACAGAAGTCACGCTGCTCGGTTTTTGGATTCGGGCCAGACGCTTTGTGGTATCCTTTTCGAGTTTCCGGCTCGGGATGCCAGACGACAGGGGAATGTTTCTCGTGTGCTTTTTCTCCGCGCGCGCGCTGCTCGCTCTCTGTTCCGCAGACAATGCGCGGTTATTCTCGTATGCGACATGACCCCGCGAAGGATCCATCGTCCGCAGGACATCGCCGCGCTCGGAAGGAAGTTAATTTAATCCCGGACGCAAGGGGGTTCGAACGAGCGCGGTTCTCGAGGCGGCTCTCGAACACGTGGGATTTCTCCTCGTGAGAGAGAGAGAGAGAGAGGGTAATAGAAAAAATAACGGCGAACGCGCATTCCTCCGGAGTCACGCACACCGCGTCACCGCGAATTTTTGCTTGTACGTGCCACTGCACCCTTCCTAATTGCATTGCACCAGCCGGTGACATTTATTGGCGTTGATTGAAGCGTTGCAACAGTCATACTTCGATTCAAGGTCCGGCCGGCCTGCAAACCGACGACGACGACGAGAACGACGGCGACGAAGCGCGACGCGCGACGGCCTCAATAAAAACGGAGAGCGTTCCTCTATCGCTGTTTAACGCGCTCGCTGCCAAATCACCGCGCCGAGAAATCGCCGCAAAATTAATGGCCGGAGCCTGGCCCCACGGTCAAACGACCGGTTTCTCCTTTTACGATTACCAACCCTCGTACACGCTCCTAATTGTTTCGAATGAAACTCATTTCTGTCGTAAATGCATAAACCCCGCGGTCTAATAGTAATTCGCATATCCGTGCTAATCGGCGGAACACGGTTCGTTTAAATAATATAACAATTTCACTGGCTGAACTAAATCCTTATCGAATTCTGCGGAGAAAGATTACGAGCTAGACGTAAGAGTAGAATTAAGGAAAAATTGTTCAGTATTATTAGACTGGATGTTTATGCAAATTTTTGGAAAAATAAAATTTGATTTTCAGCGTTGGTTACCTTTTGCGGATCTGAAATGGATAAAAATCGTATTTAATTCTGTGGAATTTTACGTTATAGCATTTTTTAAACATCCTGGGAAGTCTGCAGTCCAGATATCATGCTGAAAGTAATAATTGCTTTAGAAGAGGATGAAATGAATGATAAAATGAAATTTTCAGTGATGGTAAAAGAGAATGAAATGAATGAAAAAATGAAATTTTCAGTGATGGTAGAAGAGAATGAAATGAATGAAAAAATGAAATTTTCAGTGATGGTAGCCTTTTGTGGATCTGAAATAGATAAAAATCGTATTTAATTCTGTGGAATTTTACATTATAGCATTTTTTAAACATCCTGTGAAGTCTGCAGTCCAGATATCATGCTAAAAGTAATAATTACTTTGGAAGAGGACGAAATGAATGAAAAAATGAAATTATCGGAGAGAGTACATACAAAATTGCCGGGAATTTGAGGATATCGTTATCGAAATGATTTTTATTTTTCGCATAATGAAAAGTTCTCAATGAAAATTCAGTAAAACCATTTGTACGGTCTGGAAGCGTTTCCAATGGGACGAAAAAGCCATGACGTCGGTAAATCGGTGTTCCTACGGCACCGCGGTCGATAACATTCCTCGAACTGCGCCGAGCCCAAGCGCTCCCGGCGAGAATGCAACGACGGAAGTTTCTCAAACGAAGGATTAAACGCGTCACCGGGTTGCACAAGTTTTCGAGAAACTTTCGAAACGCCGCGCCTCGCCGCGCCGGGCCGCGCGGTCCCTTGAAAGAGACACAGCATCGTTTACAACTTTATCGGCGAGAACCGCGGCTGGCTAACCAGTCGTTCGCTAATTACCGTCGAATCAATCGCTTCTCATTACCGTTCAATTAGCCTAGCCATTCCGGCGTGCTCCGGAGGCTCGTACGGGATGCGTTACATCATCCGTTGCACGTGTGCAACCGCACGCGGCGCATTCTTTGGGAGAAGCGTGCGATAGAAACTGCAAATCATATTTCGCTGTCGTTGGGCTGTTATGTCTATCCTTCGAATCGAGAGAGAGAGAGAAGGAGAATATTAATAATGACCTGCGCAAGCAATTTTTTAAAAAATTATTTCATCGAAAGCGGTGGCCGGAATGCGGTCCGAGTCACCAACACACCTGTTCACCCTTGCTCAGTAATGCGTAGATCGTTTCAAACTTTAATGTTCCTGGTCTGCGCGTAGATTTTTACGACTATGCGTTTAAAGTCGTCATGGAAAACATTTAAGAGTATCGATGCGTTTGTTACTAATTGCTTTCCATTTTTCGCGATTGTATATTAATATTACTGTATATTAATGTTAATAATAATAATTGCAGTCCAGTCTAATAAGGTTCAGAAAATGGACTCGCGAGTAAATGAAAGTCCCACTAATTCTATTTCCACGAGAGTTTCATTTACACGCGCGTTGCAACGAAGGGAGTTCAATCACTTCGGTTCGTTGTACTTCCAGTGTTAACGCGTGCGAAGGATGTATTAACACTCCGATAAAAGTCCCTTTAAGCGTAATTTACTGATCACCGAGACGCGACACCGATTAAACAGCATGACGAACGCGTTTAATTGCAACTTAATTCCCTTGAAAGAAAAGATCGCGATATTGTCGGTGAACTTCCTCGATGACTCGCAATGAGTAAACGCTTCTTTGAATCGAGGCTCGATTTATTTTCCTCCCGTATATTTTGTCAACGAGTGCAAGCTCGCCCGCGCGCATTAAACCTGCCGAGCGCTGAAAGCGATTAAAATGTTTTAGCTTATAAATATGTGCTTCGATAATTATAAAATGAAAAAATAAAAACCGGTCATTGGCAGAAGGAAGGCTTAGCGTTAACCCTTCGCGCTCGGAGCTATTTTAACTGGAAAATTGAACATTTCTCCTGGCCCGAAATAATTCCATTCTATATAATTTTTTTCTCATTTTATGGATATGAAATTGATATAATAGCTCATAGAACATGTCTATTAATTATGTAAAACAATGACCGAAAAGTTGAAGTTAAATAAGTGATAAATTTGCTATTAATTAAATAACAATTGATCGATTATTAACAATTGACGATCGATACAAGGAAATATTTCTAATGTAAAATAATATTGCGAATAATCCACCACTCGAGGGCTAAGGATGACAATATTCGATTCACGATCGTATGGAAATGCTAAGAGAAAAATCGTTTATCGTAATTGTAATCAGGATTGGCAGCCGTCGACCGTGATCGTTAAAAAGTTTATCAGCTAGTTTCGCCTTTGAATAATCGAATAAGCCGTTAACAGGAATGAACCGGTCGAAGACGGGACACGCTCGTTCGGAAAGGACAAGCTGGGTAATCATTGAAAGAACATTTACGTCATTTATCGACACAAGTGCATTGCCGCGCGGCGCGGCGGTCGGCCGAGAACCGGCGAGCAAACGGCCGATTGCGTGCTTAGAAAGTTTAGCGGGTACGCATGTAAGTACGTGCACGATCGTCGATCCGCGCTCGGCCACTGCCAATCGGCCGCGATAACGGAAACAATGCGTCGGTCGCATCGACGTGACCGCTTTCAGTGCACCAGTCGCATGTGTGCGTGTCCGTTTCTGCTTATCTCCTGGCACGGCACGACGTTGATCCTCCTCCGAACACACCACCATTTTTCTCGGGCAAGGATCGACGCTAAGAATCGGCCGCGTGCACCGAAAAATCGTTTTTCCTTCGCGCGACCCTGGGAAATTAACAGACACAAAATCGACATCACATCGACAGTCAATGTAAAATATTCTTGCAATTTATTTTTTGGCGCCCCAAATGCTAAATCTTGCGAAAATGTTCATATGTTAATAATCAAAATCGTCTACGATATTCAGTGACGTTGGAATTTCTAGTTTCGACAGATATTCGCATACCTGAAATATATCTGTGATCGTTAGACCGCGGAGTTCAAGCATTTAAAACGGTAGAAACATTTGAATGGAATTTGAACTTCGGAAGGTATAAGCTTGAAAAAGTTCAAGACTCATTTTGCAGCCTCTCCTCGGTTATTTCTCCACGCCCCTGTATTACATAACTAAACGCGCGACAGAAACATTCGGTACAAACTGACCTCGGCAACGTTCTCGATGAAAACGCGTCAATTTCAGAGTACCGCGAACAGTTCGAGGGGATCGTTGTCGAAGGAATCCGACCGGCCGCTTCCGTTCACGGATTTTCTCCGCTTCCGGATCGTGAGAGACGCTCGCGCGGGCTTGGGCAAGCGCGTGTCAAGCTGAAGCAACGTCTGCCGGCGATAACAGGAAGCCTGATAATGCCGAAGAAAGTTGATACAGTCGAACCGAAGGTACACACGGGCCGCTCCACAAATTGATTTCAGCGGAACGGTACTTTCTTTGATTCGGATCTTTCGCGAGCGATACGTATATCGGAGAAACGATTCGGGCCGAAGCGGGTCCGAGAGAACGGCTCGCCGCGCGGATCACAATATTTATTGGACAATTGCAACTTTTACCCTTGATCGGCCTGGCCCCTCCGGCAATTCCCGTAATGGTAATCACACGGGAATAACGTTTCGTTTCCGACGGTCTCTCGCGCTTTCGCTATCGCGCGCGCGCTTGAAAGTTCCACGGCTTGGTTGAAAAAAAAAAAATAAATAAAACACGAGAGAGCCCCTCTCTCTGTGTGTGCGCGCGTGTGTCGTTCCATTGTCTCGGTGTCGAGTGCCTTCTCCTACGAGGCTACGTATATTAATCTTATCTGATGAAATCTCGCCGGCCGATGTACATGTATCTGCGACGGAATAAAAAACCTCGATCGAACGACCGAGGGAGACCGGGGCTGGTGGTTCACCGATCAGTCGACTAATTCCCTCCCAACTATTGCGTTATTAGAGCTGGCGATGGCCTCACTCGCGATACTGAAACATGGGAACGATTAGCCTCGTCGTTTTAACCCCTTGCACCACGATTTCTTTTTTTTTTTTGTTTCACAACGCACAGATTTACTGGATTTCGTTATATTTATAGTATTTCGTAATACACCCGCGCTCAAAGGTATCCGGACACTTCCCTTTTTTCTCTACAAGACTTATTCAGTATTTAGACTTTTTTTTAATTTTAGATATTTCGTAAGAAAGTGATAAAAATCGATTTCCGGTAGGTTCAGTGTTGACCAGTTGATAAAATCAAGATCCTCTTCAGTAGTGGAACTGCAAATTTTTGGGTCCCGGGCAAAATGTAATTTTGGACCCAACCAATTTCTATTTAAACTAGGGATAATATTAGTAAAACTGCAAGATAATAAATATTTTGGGACCCCTCCGACTACGGCCCCCCTCCCCGCATTGCAGGGTCTCGCGGTGTCGCAGTTCCGCCCCTGATCCTCTCGCTGGAACGTCTGAAAAAAGTTGCTTCGTCCCAATTAAAATATCGCGAAGCACTTGCTCCACTTGGAAATACGATTTCGTCGAGTTCGAGAAAATTGATCCTGAATGCGGCAGAAGGTTCGCGTTAACCGGCCCACTTGCTGAAAAGATCATCTTGCTAGAACTTCTGAAAAACATCACTATGTTCCAACTGAAATATCATGAAAACTGTAGGCCCTTGGTCCGTTTACTCGTGGAAATCTGTACGATTGATACAAGAGATGTCAGAAAGACTAACCAGGCCAATCGGTGCAGCGAGGATTACCGTCGTCTGGAAAAATTCAGTTCCGAGGACTTTTCGTTAGGAACGTTCGATGCACACGTTCCGAAAGTACGAAAGGCACGATGCATCGAATTCACCGATGGCTGGTTCTTCCTGGTGTGCAGCGTGTCTGTCCCTCACGTTCTCCGTCTTCCTCCCGATGAATCACAATAACGGATGTGGCCGGTAATCGGGCGAATTTTCCCGTCGGGAGGGAAACGCGTCGGACGCGACGAAATCAATAAACGGATATCGTCGTAGCCGACGGACACTCGTCCACGAAAAAAGAAAGACCGATAAGATCTTTCTGTTGCTGCACCACGGACGTCCACTAGAATTTTGCAATTTTTATCAGAGGAGAAAACAAATTCAGATTGTTGTTGCTGTAGCTAATTTTTTCATAAATTTTTCAATAGTAGTTCACCAACATTCGGTAATTCTTCATCTAACGAAGGACAATCGAGATAAAATAGAACGCTAACTTGGGGAAACTTTTGTAAATGCAAATCCGGAAAGATCGATGATCTGTGAAACGAATACGAAAAAGAGTAAAAATATCAAAATTGTCGCGATCTATGGATCCACGCTTAGATCGACGCCGGGAGCGCATCGGGGATAATCAGGAAAAAGAATGGGACATCGTCGGTTGAACATAGAAAACAAGGTTGGTTCTCTTCGATTTCGTTTATTCGGCGAACAAAGGAAACATGATCGAGTGTGTTGGCTCGCTGCGAACGAGCGGCGGCGTGGGTCGAGAATCGTCGACCAATAAATAAATCGAATAAATTTCAATACTGATTATCATTATCATTATCGTTTAGACGGGGTTGGACGAATCACCGGTGTTTCTCTATCGCGGGGATATACGACGCGTATCCTTGCTTCGAGAGATCCATCAACTGGAGAGACGTTTTCATTCTTCGCCGTCGTAGGACGCGATATAAAATATATAAATATACCGTGGCTCGTGTCGAGGACGCGTTATTATTGGTCCTTGATTGGTCCTCGCGCGAAGCAATAAGGCACGGGCGATTTAAAGGCACCGGGCGGGTTTAAGAGGCGCTTCGTCGGTATACATATAACTTGATCGTATTAAAATATAATATTTTAATATATATATATATATATCTATCTATCTATTCATCTATCTATCTATATATATAATTATGTATACATATATACGTGCTCTGTCTCTCTCTCTCTTTTTTCAACGCTGTATATTATATAAATTTCTTTGTACACGAGCATTATGCTTGCGACATTATGTCGTACCTTAGTGTGTGTGTGTCTGTCTTCGTACACTTCTGTCTACCTACACACAACCGCACGGACTCGAAGTCGCGGGGGCTGGCCCACGAAAACACGAAACCCCACATACATACATACACGCATCGCGTTCGATTCACGAAGTTGTTCCTTGCACGCGTTTTTTCTTTTATACATACTTAAAAAATATATATATATATATTGCTTACGTACGCTGTTATGCCTCGTTTAATAGACTCTTGTGGGCTGTGTAGACGGTACACACGCACTTACGCACGCATTTACATAGTTTTTGTTGTTGTTGCTTTTTTTTTTGTCGTCGAACGTTGATTTTACACGTCGCTCTCCACTCCTATGCTCTATAATATGTATATCGCTTTCGTCAGTCGGATTCAACAGCACACCGTGAACGTGTGTCGGTCGGCTCTCTCGCTCATTATGTAAAACGTATTATGGCATTATGTAATTCATTATGGCTTACGATTACGTTATATTTTATTGTACATTGCCGCCTTGACCTTCCGTCGACGTCGACGACGATGACGACGACGACGCCACGGACAAGGCTGTGTGTGTTTGTGTGTGATACGGTTTCCTCACACCTGACTCGCGCGTGTTACGATTACAACGCCGCGCCGTGCGGTGCCGGTTCCCTGATATGTTTCACAATAATTGTCGTCTCCGTCGGACGTTACGTCGACCCTCCGGTTACTATCCTCGCGCCCTACGCCGAGAAAATGGTCGCCGGAAACCACCTCCCCTCCTCCACAAATCTTTCTGATACCGCTCTGTTCTATCGACTTTTTTTTTTTAACAATGTAACCTTCGAACTGGACCATATTGAAATTATAAACAGGAGAACGAGTGTTGTTTTTTAATCTAAACTTGCACACGTGCGGAAACATTAATCGCAGAACGAAAAATTCTGTCTTCGAGAACTTTTCGTCAACTTACTAAAATGGTTACGAGTATTGGTTTAATTTTGTTCGTAATGCATATAGAATATAATAGACAGTGGATATTTATGCATTTTTCATGCAGACAATTTTTATTTTGCACAAAGATCCGCTGTTCAATGATAAGCTTTAACGTTTCAGTTTTAATGTTATTAATCTTGTGGGATAAGGGCGTCAGCGGTTTAAAAATCTCGTAGTTCCCAGTTCGAGGGGGAGAATTGTTATCCGAAGCAGCTGGTTCGACCTTCGGCGGCCATCTTCTTGGCTCCGGAGTCTCAGGTGTTCCGAGATATCATTGACCCGCGGGCGACGCATAATGCGCGTCGTCGGCTGACGCTGTCGGACGGTTTTCTCGGTCGAAACGAGCCTCGATTGAGCATGAATATTGAAACATTGACGCAACCGGTCCGTCTGCGACGGTGATTTACAAGATTGCCATGGTTCGCCGCGCGCCGTTTCAATTGGTCGCGAGCGCGCGCGCTGGTTTCGCGGAAGGCTATTTTCCATTTCGCGGCGGTGTTCCACGTCGCAGACGGATCGTCGCCGGTGACGCGCGCGTGCGATTCGCTTCATCGATCTGCAACGCTGATAACAAAACAGTCACCGTTATATGTACACGCTTACACGGTATCTACGAGTAACCGGGCGTCGATGCAACACAATATCGTCCGAGATAGAGACTTTTCCGCGCGAAGGCCGTTCCCGCGATAAATAGGGGACGCGTTATCGGCGTTTCGAATCGGAGCGAGAAGTTGCGAGACGATGCGACACTCGCCGCGAAAACCTGAGGACGACGATCCACCGATCCTCGGGGATCGCGTGGATCGCGGCTTTAAGAGAGAGATAGCGATTGCACGCCGACGCTGGCCCCGGTGGAGCGGCTCTGTTCTTACGGCACCGAGTGTCCTTACGAATTATTTATTCCTACAATTTTCTAAGGGCTGGTCTCGGTGATCGCGATCAATCGAATTTCATTGGAAAAACTGTTCTCGTAAGCTCGTACGTTCTGCTTTCGCTGGTCTTGTGCTAAAAATTATATTTACACGACCGTCTTCCGATTAATCCTTGGATCGACGCCAAGTCGAGTTGCCGACGAGCTACGGGAAGTTTTTCATAAAATTTTCAATTCTGTTCGTCAATTTTTGATAGATTGTCACGCGATCGTCGAAGGGTAGATCAAAGATCCTCGAAACCATCCCTTCCCTTGACCATAAGGCACGCGTCATTTCCTCGTGAAAAAGGAGAAACATTTCTACGATCAGCCTTTTCGCGAATCGATTGTGTAATTCATAGACAAAATATATGTATATATGTATTCGCTTTATGTACAGGTAAATCCTACGAGTATGAATTTCCGCGCGTTTGTTCGTGGACCGGCAGAAACGAAGGCACGCCGAGCATTCTCTTAGCGGAAGCGATCCTTTTCCCGAGTGGCGTACTTGCACATTCGTTTCTTCCTTTCCCGTTTCGGTCGCGGACAAGAGAATCGAACCGACGGCGTTCGCGCTAACAGTGCGCGCGCGCCTTCGCTGGACGGAACTGCAGATTCGAGTTGCAACGAGAAGAAAATCCTAACATTTTTACCGAGACTCCGTTAACAGCACCGACAGCGATTCGGTTCTTATGCAAGTTGTCATGAAAGTTGTGTGAATTTCGCGATAGAAAAGATCCAGACATTTGTTAAAACGATATGATAATGTTTTTGAATTCTTTAAACGTTTTCGCTTATTCTCTTCGCGAATGCATAAAATCCGCTACCGATACGTGCTGCTCTGTGAGAATAACAACATTTAAATATGCCCGAATCGTTTGCTGTTCTTTGGATTCAATTTGACGGACGCAAAAATGCAATCTTTCGCCCAGCGAGCTGCAAGTTTCTCGCGGAGAGTACGTATACTCCGAGAGCGATCGGTCCGAATCTCCAGCTCTCGCTTAGACCGTGGATCGGTCGATTGCTCGCCGCGTATTTACATATTTACAGGCTATCGATCCAGCGGGAACGGAAGAAGCGAGACCGCGGGCCGCACAGAGACTCGCGAGAAGACGGGAAAATCTGAACGAGAGAAAAGAAAACGGAGACCGGAACACCCTGTCGTAATACTTGCGCATCGCGCGTGGAAGAAATTCTTTGAGCAATTAAACGATATCTAGGATCGCGGTCCCCCGGCCGGAGACGGAACAAGAGAATGCGAAAAATCATGCGCGCTCGCGCGGATTGCGCAACGAGAGAGAGAGAGAGATAGACTGCACACGCGTCGCGAGGGAGTTTTTCTTTTATTTTTTCTTTTTTTTCTCTCTGGCCACCGAGCGCGATCGATATCTCCGCGCGTCGCGACTGACATAATTCTGTAATTATAGCGGAGTCCAGGCGGCGACCTCTAAACGGCCTAGCCGATAGCGGCCGACGACGCGAGAAACGGTAATCGCGAGCCGATAAAGTCAGCCGCGAAAAAGTCTCGCCGCGGAGATATCCGCACACGGATTTTCGGGGGTATGAGGGAACGGAGGAGACAGAGAGTGAGAGAGAGAGAGAGAGAGAGAGAGAGAGAGAGAGAGAAAGAGGTGCGCGCGACCTAGATGGAGGAAGATGCGAACGCGATCGCGCACGATCTCCTACCGCGCCTCCGATCGTCCAATGGCCGATTAAGACTTTATCGCGATGCGTAACGCCGTGCGCGATCCCTGGAAACGATAAACGCTCACGTGGTGCCGCGAGACCGACGTGTCGTAGATCACGTACCGGTCGATCCTGCGATCGTGAATCCTTACGGAAATGTTCGGGAATTTCGAAAGCTGCCTTCTCAACGCCGGCCAGAGAGCACCGGACGCTCCTTTAGCCAGCCGTTTCTCCGCGCGAACTTCAACAATTTTTATGGTGTCGTAACGATCTTAACACTCGGAAGGAGGATCTCTCGTCAATTTTTCAAACATGTTTTCCGACCCCCTGCGCGACGATTTATATTACGGTTCAAGTGATTATTGTATTATCCAATGGCTAAATGTTGACAACAAAATCGAATTCTACTGCTGTTTTAATGGACACTAATTTTATATATGTTGTCGAGTACGTTTTATTCGTCGCAAGTCTGACTCGATATTACAATATTCTGTCTATATCCATTGTCCTGTTTATTGTACCGAATCGCACGACTTTAAAATACGTTAAGTTAAAGACACGGGGAACGACTAACGAAACGGCCAATGTGTCATAACAAGAAAAATTTCGAGAGCGTACACGTACACCTTTCTTGTCTATTGATAGAAACGCGAGGACGTATGTACACGCCCTTGGTAGTCGAACTGTTGAAATGCTGGGTGAAAAAAACCATCCGAGTGTTAATAAACCCGAGAGTTAGAAGTCCGATAAGAAAAGTGAATCTAATTTTTCCAGTCAGAATATTCCCTATTGAATTTCACCGGATCGAACGAACGATAATTAATTCAAATTTTTCCAGAAAACTTCGAACAAGCTGCGACGCGTAGAATTAACGCGCGCGATCGGATCTCATTGAACGAGCATCTTCCTCGAGTTACCGGAGGGGGAGGGGAAGGATAGGTAGTGCTTCGAAAATTATTCGGTCTTGTTCCGTCCGGTAAGGGATCGCGAATTACGTGTAATGAGGGCTCGCCGGATACCTAACGAACGCGCTGCTCCTGACCTGTGGGAACTCGGTGTACGGGCTCTGATGCGTTCTCCAGGAGATGGGCAGTCTGAGACTGAGCTCGAGAGCGTAGTCGTGACCGCTCGGCTCGTTCAGGTTGCAGATGCTTTGGCAGTTGTTGTTGTTGACGATCTGGCTGCTTAAGGGCGACAGGCCCCTCTGAATGGCGGGCTCCTTGGTGGGTTTGCTGACGGGATTGTCTAGATACGGCTTGAACAGGATGGCGTCCTTCTTGGAGGTTGGTCCCGGAGGCGGAGGCGCGGCCGACGCCGGCGGCGTGGGCACGGTGCTGGTCACCGGCTCCGTTCTCGACGGCGAATCGACGGCGAACCTCTTCGGCTTGACGAGACAGAGCGGCGTCTCCTGCGGCGGGGCTTCTTGGCAGGCGGAGTTGGTCCTGACGGTTTCTTCCGGCTCGAGACACAGCCTCTTCGGCGAGTGTACGACCTCGTAGCAGCACGACATGGTGCAATGATGTCTTTTCAACGGCGAGGAGGAGAGCATCTCCTCGGTAGACTCGGGAACAATGGTGATCTCGGACGAGTACTCTCCGGGGGAATAACAGTACTGCCTGTTCGGCGGGTCCGAGTAGCAAGATCCCCTTAAGGACGTTTCCTGGTAGCACGAGGTGACCGGTGTCGCCGCGTGGCTGCTGTCCAGACAGCAGGAGAGGTTGCAAGAAGCTGTCGGTTCGCCCTCGGACAACGACGGGTCCACCATCGGATGCTGGTAATACGGAAGATGCTGCGAGGAGGACGAGGAGGAGGACGAGCCCACGTCGCAGCAGTAAAGAGGCGGTGGTGGCGAACGCTCGTACTCCCCCTCGATCCGATCCTGCGACAAGCTGGACACGTAGCTCGAAGTCCTCAGGTCCACCGGTGACTCACCGGAAGCGACATCCTGAACGGGGCCCAGCCGTTGCCGCGAGTTCCCGCGGACCGCGATCTCGCCCCTCAGTTCGGTCTCTTGTCCGAGCCATTTCTGCACCTGGCGGCGGTTAATGCCGAACTTCCTGGCGGTGGCCCGTTGGTTCCCAGCCACGCCGACGTCCCGATGAAAGGCGTCCAGAACGTCCAATTTGAATCGGAGCGAGAACGATCGTCGCCGCGCGAGATCGTTCGACGAGTTCTGGCTGCCGGACGAGCAATCGAGCGGATCCATCTCGCTGTCCGAGCAACTGCTGCTGGACCGGCCGGAACTGGCCGGCCCGCGAGGGCTCGAGGGCAAGGAATAGCCTTCCCGGTCGTGCATCGGGCTGACCGGACGCGAGTCGACAGGTGGCCTTTGGTAATCGACGTACGAAGAGACGGCAGCCTCTCTTCCGTCCTCGCTCGCCTCTTCCTCGATCTGCAGCTCCTCCTTGACCACCGCTCCGCCGATCACCTCCAACGTATCCTCCGGTACTCCCTTCTCTCCGATATGGGTCTCCTTCGACTCGCGGATCGGCTTCTCGGAATCCAACGACGGGGACGCGAGCGCGCGATGGTGCACGTGCAGGCACGGACTAGCGGGCGCCCGTGGGGAATCGAAGTGAACGGACGTCGTGGAACTGCTGCTGCTATTGCTGCCGGTGCTGTTGGCCGAATGCGAAACGGGCGAGAGCGGGCCCCTCGGGGCACCGGGCGAGCACGTCGACTCGCACGGCCCTGGCGTCGCCGCCGAGTCTGGGCTCGCTCGCTCCGTCTTTATCATCGACGGCGCTAGTAGCAAACCGTACGACGATTTCCCGTCCGCGGAGGAGTCCACGTCCCCGTAGCTCTGTTGGGGACGATTGTGGCTCGGCGAACGATGCCGATGGATCAACTCGGTTTCGGCGTAACGACGGTGCTCGGGATGCTGGGACGCCACCCGGTAGCTCGTCAGATTTTGATACACCTTGACCTCGCCGCGACCGTCGTACGACGAACTTTCGATCTCTCGATGACCGTCCGTGTTCGCGACGTAGTACCTGGATTGCTGCTGGTCCGAGGAGTCCCTGTAGTCGTGCACCGATTCCTGTACCCGATCGTCCGCTTCGCGGCGAAGGTGACGATGTTGCTCTTGATCGATGGTGTACTCCTGATAGCGGGCAGGCATCGCCGAGGCCGTGGTGGATTGAGCCACGTATTGGGGCGACGAGGGTGCACCGCCATGAGGAGGATGAGGAAGAAGAGGTGGGGGCCCTTGCTGTGCAGCCAGCTCGTCGCCGTGCAGTCTGGCGAGGCTGAGGTTCAAGGCCGGCGCTGCTGGAGCCACGGCGGGCCCCGTGGCTTCCGTCACGATGCCGTCCGGGTTCGGAACACCCGTCGACGAGATCACCGTGTTGCTCGTTGTTGTCGTCGACACGACGGTATTGCCACTTTCCGCACAACTGTTACGCAGGTTGTCTTCGCACTGTAACCACTTTTGTATCTGGCGCCGATGGATCCCGTACTTTCTCGCGGTGGCCCGCTGGTTGCCACGACAATCGATGTCGTTCCTATACGAGTCGAGAACCTTGAGCTTAAAGGCCGGCGCGAATATGCGTCTGCTGCCCATCACTCCGACCGATTTCCTCGTGGCTGTGTTACTGTTACTGGTCGGTTGTTGCTGCTGCTGCTGCTGCTGGTGCACTGTCGATTGCTGTTGCGGCTGCTGCTTCTGATGCACCATTTTCACCGAGTTCCCCTCACCGAGCACCCCGCTCACACCATGAGTCATGACGACGACGACGACGACGACGACGACGACGACGACGACGTTTGATTTCGCGCACTCACCCGAGAAACCGATTCTCTGCTTCTCGCAAGGTGACGTCGTTCGACGACCGTCACACGACGAACACCGGAGACGAGAACGACGGCGACAATGACGACGATGAGCTTCGTAACCGGGCACTGCCAACAACGCACGGGGGTACCTTAACGCGTAACATTGCACGAAGTGCTTGCCTGGCCGCGCCGCGCACGGAGTTCCTTTTAGGTCTCTTGGTAGATGCCGTAACTAATTTTCATCCCCACCAACGGCCGAGGACTGCGGCTGCTTCCCACCGAGCAGTCTCTTTCCTTTCCCCCTCCTACTCGTGCCACTGCCCCCTCTTACCTCGCTCTCCCTCGCTCGCGATCACCGTCGGTCTCGCTCGCGCAGTCTAGAAGCCCCGCAACGCTTCGCGCGTCTCCCTTCGCTTCGGTCTCTCGCCGTATTTCCCCCTCTTGTCATCTCTCTTCGCCTTTCTCCTCCGTCTCTCTTTGTCGCTCCGCCGCAGCAAGCGCCCCTCAACATATACCCAACATCCCACTCGACCGGCATAGGCGCTAGAGTCCACCGCTGCCGGCCACCAGTCATTCTTCTTTCTTTACGCCTAACCGACCTAACCTCCACCAACTATACTAGGCTCTTCTCTTTCTACGTTTCTCGTCATCCTGCCTGACTACCCGCACCCGTAGGCGCCCACCCGCCCCCCTCCTCCACCACCTCTTTCTCCCCCCTTGCTTCTACCCACTCGGGGCTCTGCTTTCCCGTTGTTTTTGTCTCGCTCCCGCTCGACCGACCGTCTTTCTTCCCTTTCACACCTCAGCGCCGTAAAACTCCGCCATTTTGTGTGTTCACTTCCGTTAATGACGCGCGCGGGAAACGTCACGCCGGCGTGACGACGCTCTCGGCGCCATGTTGTCTGCCGTGATCGTCCGACTGCCTTGCCTTGCCTTGCCTGCCTGCCTGCCTGCCTGCTCGTTCGCTTGCTTGCGTGCCTGCCTGGCTGACTGGCTGGCTGGCTGCTACCCGTTCTCTCCGGTTCGCCGTGGCAGCCAGCATGGAGCCTAGATTTTTGCTCGCCTTTCTCCTCGCCTTGCCAGCCTGCGCTGTGCCTTTTCTCGCCTTCTCGGCGTTCCAGCGGGCCCCGGCCGTATCGCTACGCAGAATTTTATCGCGATCTACGATTGACTCGCCATGCCAGCCGTGCTCTCGAGAGGCATACACCCGACCAAGTATCGTTGGAAACGGTAAGCGGCAGGCTGCTCGGGTTACGATGTTTTCCCGTTCGCCGAGATTAGGCGCGTTATCTAGGTTAAATCGTTGAAGACCTACGTCAGGCTTCGCATACGGTATACGATTCTTGAAAGCTCGCTGTGTAACCGAGCGCCAACAGGCCGACGACGACGACAGTCGCCTAAGAAGTTTTATTGGCACTCGAATAAAGGCGAATGGCCGGGGCAGGGGGAGGGGGCGGTGGCGGCGAGGGGATTTTACCTTCCTGGAAAAACGGTCGTGGCCGTTGTCGGCTTCGCCGGCAGACCTGGTTAGGGTAGAAGTCGTCCCTATTATAATCCGACCCCCGGTAATACGATCTGTATTGTTCTTGACTGGTTATTACCAGCATTCTGACCGTCTTAACCGTTACCCGGAGTCATCGATGGTCAATTATTTCCCTCGGCTTTCCGGCACGATCTTATTTTATTTTGCTCGTTACACTGCTCTACCATCGCACCAACGCCGCACCCCCTCCCCGCCGCTTCTCTTCTGGCTCCATCGCGGAGCCGGAGAGTTATCAGCGGACGGAGTTTCCTGGCGTGCATGCGAATCGCGAATTTCTTGCATGTACGTCGCGGAATGAGATCATGTTGTTTTTGTGGCGTGAGCCGACAGTTAATATGTTTAGCTTTTCGCGCGGTTGCCATGTCGTACGGTCGCACGTAGGCCGCGAACGTGTGTGTAAATACACGGGCGTCGAGTGAGCGAGAGAGATACAGAGAGAGAGAGAGGGAGAGAGAGAGAGAGAGAGATAGTGAGGATGAGAGAGAGAGAGAGAGACTTGCAAGCAATGACGCAAACTTTGCGTTAGTATATACTTTGATGAGCAATGAGTCAGAGCGAGAAAGAGCTAGCGAGAGAGCGAGCGAGCGAGCGAGCGAGGCCTCGTAAATTTCCACGATTCGCGCCACCAGCAGAATCTTGGAGGTCCCACTGATCCTTCTGCGGTTCCTCGAAGGAGCACCCTGCAGCTCTTCTCGGAATCTCAATGGCTATTCTCGTTTCGCCGATTACGTTGACTCCGAGGCCCCTTCTTCCTCCTCCTCGGCTGCGTCCGAGGAGAAGACCAAGCGAATATTGCCACGATCGGAGAAGAGGTACCTGCCTCTCAACACGATCCGACCTTCGCATAGTTCTACGGGTACGCGATTCATCGCTTAGGTATTTCGTGCGCCGATGTCGGAAGCGTCTCAGGTTTTTCCTGTCGACGCGACGCGCGACACGGGGAGATCCGATCCGATCCGATTCAATTCGATCCGTCGACGCTCTTTAATTGGTGGCCTTGAAATTTCACGATTATTCGGCCCGTGCCGTGCGACATCGGCAATATCACCGATAGCGCACGTACATATATATACATATATATATATATATACCGTACGTATATCACAGGCCGCGGCTATCGGGAATAATACCGGTGTACACGAGGAGGCATAATGCGTGGAAAGCGCCGCGCGGTGGTAGCAGACCGGCAGTCGCCTAAGTACGCCACGACGGCTGGCACGTTCATCGGATTTGTCCTTGGGGCCGAAGGTAGGCGCAGCCCGAAGTCCGAGGACGTGGCAACGCAGCCGACCGGGCTCCCCCTCCTTTGTCCGACGGCCGGTCTTGCCAGACAGGGTGTCGCCAGCTCGGTCGGCCGGGCCGTCCGGGTTGCCGCGGGGGGGAGAGAGGAGAGGCAAAGAACCCGATGGTGTAAAGGGGCAAAGGGGGATTCCAAGTGGGTTGGTGTCTGTGCGACCGTGTGACGGAGCAGACATTAGGGGGAAAGAGCCACACCGGCTATGGGAGGGAATCGTTCCGTGGCAGATTACAAAAGTGGAACCAGGAGAAACTGAAATGAGAAAAAGAGACGGCACGAGGCTCGTAGCCGCCGCGCCGCGTTGCACCGCGCCGCACCGGCCCGAGGCCCGATACTGTGTGCGTGCGTGTCATAGGATCGGTCGTGGACCTACATTCACGCGGGTAGCCATGTTTGAAAACTCGTGTCCCGCTGGAATGTAGCCTGTAGGGGCCCCTTCGTTGATTTCCCCCCCCGCCCGCCCCCCGCCGTCGCTTCTCCCCTTTCCTGGCAGGCGATGTCGTACACTAGCGCATCCACACATGCACATGCCACCCTACGCGATTCCCCGGCTCGCCGAACGATCCTCGGACGCCTACCTACCGTCGTTCTCCGCTCCTGGCCCCTCTCGTTCATCGGGGGCCCCTCTTTTTCTCTCTTTCTGCCGTGGTTTGCCCTCCTATGGCTCTTCCCTTCTATCCGTAGCCGGTGCGATCCTCCCTCCTTGCTCCTCGCCGCTTCTCGGCGTTCCATGGCTTGGCGCCCCAAATGGTCGCGTAACCAGAGACGCGCCTCTGGCCTGGCCTGGCCTGGCTTGGCCTGGTCGCGCCAGACTTCTCGGCGCCCAAATGATGTACGCCGACCGTTCTCTTTCTCTCGTTCTCTCTTTCTGGCCTGCTTGCCCCGTGTCCCGGGTTCGTAGCCTTCGCTTTCCTTGCTCTCTTTTCACGTGTACGCTCGCGTGTGGGTACGCCATACGAACAAGTCGAGACTACGTTCGGTAGAGCGAGCGAGACACCGTGCACACCTCCTATTTACCAATGCCTCGACTTGCGACACCTCACCTTTGAGTCCTGCGGCGTACTACACCTCCGTTGGCCCTTACCTACCTTACTCGTGCGGTAACAGCCACGTGAGAACGCGCAGTGTGAAAGAAAAGGGCGTCAGCGGTCCCGATTCGCGGCAAAAAGTGCAGTAGACAAGGCCTCTCTCTCTCTCTCTCTCTCTCTCTTCGGTCCGTCCTTCTCCGATATACACCAACGTAGAGGCTCGCTGGTGTGTAGAAGCACGGCTCGAGACTCTTGGCAAAGACCAGACAAGCCGTCGCCTGCTGCTATGCCCGCTCTACGGGGACGATTGATTCTATCTTATTACTCTCCAAGCTGGAATTGTTCAGCCTTCCATGCAGTTTGCTTCTGTTGAATAAATACTGCAGCCGGTCTCTCTCTCTTGCTCTATCGGAGCAAATATGCGTCGAAGTTGCTTTTATCTCGGCTAATCGCACTGTTCACACATGTTCACGAGCATTCGTCATCGGACGTACCTCATCGATACTCGCACACCGACTGTCACAACCGCCGCTATCTCGGACAATTGAATTAGAATACTTCTCCATCGGTGCTAGAGTATCCTCTTCGAAAATAACCTCATTCACCGCGAGTAGGCTTACTACTCCGCGGGGATTACAATTGTATACTTTCAAAGGTCCTGTAGCAAAATTAGCGAGCATTCGCGAGCGTCTTTTCCCCAGTCGCGAGAGGCACTCGTTGAAATCTCAGTCCCGTCTTTGTAACCTAAGTTTATTTACGTACTTGCTAACTGGGAGAGCGCCACACGTGCACCAGCTCACGCATCTCTATCGACATGCGCGTGTGTTTTAGTGTTCGAATCGCACGCGCCTCATGGTTGTGTGCGGTTTTTCGAGTCTAGTCAGCGTGCACGTACACCGACGGGTTGCCGGGTTATCCAAATATCCTCTAACGGAATCGCCTTGGCTTTTGATCGTACGCTCGGTAGGGGCTAGGTCGAGCGAACGGGCAGAAAGAAACGAGGATACAGGCGTTCGGATGAATTTTAACTACTGCTCCGACAAAGGCACCGACATCCGGCGTGAAAACGTGACCGCGGCTTATTAGAAAATCCCAGATTCGGTACAGTCGCTGGAAACACCGCTGATACGCTCGCTGCACCCGGTTTTTGGATCCGACACACTGCCGTTACGCACCGCTAAAGGAGATTATTCGACATTATTTCGTGAAAATAACTAGAATTTGTTTATCAAGTTTTTAGTAATAAATTTTTCTCAATAATTCGTCATGTATCGTCATCTTTACAATACCAATATCTGCCATTTTAGTACCGTCAAGTGAAAATCAGAATGAAATCGAAATTTTCTAACGCTAGATCAAAAGACCGGTTTTTCGGACCTTTTCAATTTGACAATTAATCAAACCGTAAAGACGCTCTCGTAAATCCATTCTTGCAAATGGTTAGATAATAATGTTGAGAGAGATCACTGAATTCCGTTACCGAGGTTAGATCTCGGTACAGATCGAATCGATAACAGTGCTGGATTCGCCAGTAAGCAAAATAAGCGCGTACCCACTCAGATCGTCGGGAGAAATTTCCTGAACTCCACATCTTTTACATAGCACGTAACGACATTGCTAAGCGCGCGTGTGTAAAGATGAAAATCAGTAGCGAACGAGAAAAACTGTAAATTAAAAAATTAAATTTTTTCTCAATTTTCAACTTTTCTTAACCCCTTGCCGTATTTTAACGAGTCGGACTCGCGATGAAGATTTTGAACAAAGTCTAACAAATACGAATGCCTTTCTTTTTAGATGAAATAAAATTTAATTTGTTTGTAACCAATGGACAGCGGATCTTTATGCAAAATAAAAATTGTCTGCGTCGATTGCAAGGAATAGAAACGAAATAGAATGTTATTTCTTCTCTTAATAATTTTAATAGATGAAAAATCATATATTGACATCTTCAATGTTCAAAATTTTCATATAAGCCATACACGGTTTAGGGCATTAATAAATAAATAAATAATTTTGAATTTCGTCTACACAATTTTTCTATAAATGCATAAAAATCCGTAGTCTAGTAATCAATATTTCAGCATTAAAATCAATGTAGCAATACAAAAAATATATGTATTCTTTTCTCTTCTACATTTTTGGGGACGAAGACGTTTCAATCACTGTAACCGTAAAGAAAATGGTACGGCAGGGGGTTAAGAACACTTCAAATTATCGAAAATGCCTAAAAAAACAATACCACCGTAGCACAAGGTGACCGCTTGGTCTGTTAATTGCTTGGGGCCACCAAAGATCTTAATCCGGCAGTGGGATTGATAATCGGCTACCGAATATATAATCATGCTTAATGAACTTTCGAATGAAACAGCGGGAAATATCGCGACTGTGGTGGGCGCAAAGTGTTTAACGATCGGTAGGAAAAGTCGGCGTGTGCAGATCGTTAATTCTTTTTCTTTCGATTCGCCGCGTGTACGTAGGTTAGGCGTCACAGTTGGTCGCATCGCTCGTTTGCCCACGTACACGAATACAGAAATATACCTTCTCCGTGGGCGGTCGCACGATGGCGCCTACTCGCTGCATACCTGCGCATACCTTCGTGCTCGTGGTTAACCTCTTACCACGGAACTGGCTCCGGGGCTCGCCGAAATATCGTTCGATTCGTGCGTTACGCCACGGACTACCGGTAAAGGACTATGTATCGATATAGGTGTACCAGCATTGACAATTCTCGACGACAGTCCCTATCGGAAACTATCGATAGCTGCATCACGGTTTCGATAGTTATCGAGGGCTCGTTAAGATTGTGGGTCGATATCCCTGCAGCTCCCATACATGTATCCGAACGGAGCTAACGCTAAATATTTGTATAGCGTAACTATTAAAAATAGTATACTAATCGAAAGGCAATATTGAGAAACGCCGAACGATATCAGAGATGATCCAGTTGTTGTAGACTTCGGGAGCGTGACCGGCAGAGGAACCCAATCGCAGCTGATCGTAAAACCGATACTGCGCGATTATTATTTTATGCGTAAAACGATACGCAAAATATCATCGATATTTATGAAAAATAAAAATTGCGTCGGATTAGCAATAGAAACTAACCGAGTGTTGTTTCTTCATTAATTTTAAGAGATCGTACATCGACATCACGAATTTTCTAAATTTTCCTGCAATTTTCAATTTCGTCTACTGAATTATCTTGTAAAATGCATAAAATGGCTAATCGTCACGAGCGATAACGATCGTCAACTATCGATAGCTATCGATAATTCTCGACGAGTACCTTTGGACCCGCGGCTTCTTTCCCTCGATGCTGGAACGGGCGGGAGCTATAGGGGGATGAGGAATCATGCGTGTGGAATAGATAATAAAAAGAGAAGGAGAACGTTATCGCGAAAGAAACATAGCGGGAACAGAAAGAGAGAGAGAGAGAGAGAGAGAGAGAGAGCGCGAGCGTGGTCGCTGCTCGCGAAATGCAACAACGCCCACGTTCGCGTCTCCGCTCGAGCAGAAACGTACACACGCTAACCTTTTTATCTTATCATTGGCGAAGGCGTATCGAGGTTGACGAGGTTGCCATACGCTCTCGCCTTTGGCACGACGGGGTTTCGACGAAAGACAACGGAGTACGGACGAGCTCTCGACGGGCACACGTACACGTACACGTACCAAACGACTGGCGGTGTGTTGTCCTAGCCATCCTTCCGCGGGCTCGTTTTACAAGGAAAGCCTTGGGGAGTCGAGCCACGGAATCGTTACGGGTCTAGTTTCTGACCTCGCCGCGCGCACCGCGGCCGCGATTCGCTTTATCGACCGAGCGGTAAAAAATTAAAGGGCGGATAAACAGCAGCCGCTGCATTATCCGCCGTAAAAGCTTTATCGACGCCTCTCGTGCCCCCGACGACGCGCGACGCGACGCACGGAATGCCTCGTTTTTTCCCGACGGATTTCCGTATCTTGAAAACTTATAAGTTGTACAAAGAAACGTTCCGAGTAAAACTTACAGAGTACAGGGAACGGTGATTCAACATGATTGTATTTGTTTGATGTTGTTGTAAACTCGACAAGCTCAGCGAAGTAAAGTTTGAAAATTTCATACGGAAATGTGTTCTGGTTGGCGGGGTTACAACACTACGAAAACTATAGTTACTACGACGTCTATAGTGCTATTAATTATACATATTGTAGGATTTTAGGAAAAATGAGGGAATTGAACCCGGGCCTTTCTGCTAGTAACCGATCGGCTAACACGCTCACCCACGGAACCCTCCCATTATTCCTAATCTCCGTACGGTATTTTGTTGGTCTGGGGGGTCCTGATCCCACAATATTGAGACGCAGACAAGATAAACTAAAAAATAAATAAATGTTGCTGGAGAATTATCACAGCAATTAAATGGATGCAATAGAATCGCTTTAATTTATTCCGGTGCCTTATTGCGAATGCGTTCTACGAGTTCGCTAATTGATTTCTCTGGATTCTAAAATTTTGGAAATACCACGAAGTTAAGGCTGCACCCGGTCTGCTTCTATGAATTCCGCGTGCAAATTATTTCTGTCAAGAGGACAATTTCTCGAAGGTGTGCATTAATCGTTCTGTCAATAGCTAGACACACGTGCGCGCACTTTGGAGCCATTAATTCAATTCAACGAGTTAATGGTCGATCTTATTCTCATCTCTTTGCCCGTTTCGTCATTTCCTTGTCTGATTTGTATTCACGCGCGCGCCTCTACAATCGTGTACCGAATCGATCAGTCTATCTTTCTCTCTCTCTCTCTTGCTCTCGCACGTTTTCCAGCGTGTCCGTTCGAATTAGCATTTTACGTCACGCGGATTTTTTCTCGCGATACTTTGCCCCAATTAATTTCAGGCGAACGCCGTTGCGAAATGATAAGCTCCGGCGATAATGGTTAAATTGCTCGGATCATTCTGCATACGGAATTTACCGCGAATTCGCTCGAGTCTGTTCGCTTTTGAAACGGAACGCGGCCGAAGCGGTGTGGACTCGGCTTTGCCGTCGCCGTCGCTGAAAATGATTCAGTCGTTTCGTTTGCTGTTGCAAAACGTCTTTCGACGAGCGCGCTGGAAAGTATTTATCGTCCAGATAACCGCGTTGCCTTCGAGGGTCGAGAGAAGTTGAGCTCGTTTAAATTTCTTATCGATTAAACGCTAGTCTTTGAGAACCTCGTTAAAGCACGACCGTCGGACGCGTCATCGAACACGCACGATTTTACAGAAATGCACCGCGGCTGGCCATATTAACAATTAGCCGGGGCCGTTTATTTATTTTTCTTCTGCTTTTTTTTTTATCGCTCGGCCGTGTCACGCGCGCAAACACGAGCCACACATACGCATGTATGTATGCATGTATCTGTACGTTTCATTTTTATTTTTCCTCGTTAGACCGCGGGATTTGGCAGCTATCGGAGAAATCGATCAACGATCCGCGTTAATTTTAAGACCGGCTTAAAACGTACACTCGGAGACGGGTCGGACGCAACAGTGCCCCGCGCGTTCTATTTTTAAAACGAAGACGCTGCAATTATTTTTATCTAGAGTCAACTGACCAATCTCCAAACTGCAATTGTATCAAGTGATTCATATTAATACTTGCCGCAACATTAAATGCGCACACGTGCGACGTGAGCACGAGCGCTGATCAATTAATCATAAGCGCTAGACGACCCCGCGTTCGAACGACCACCGATCGAATTTTCCTTCGACTCGCGGCTACGGAAAATCGGTACCGGGCGATCTCGATCGATCATCGATCGTTTATTTCTGTAATATCGCGCTCTTCGCCAAGACGATGTTTGTTTATCCCATTCAGCTCGTCCGTCTCGATTGTCTTCATAGCTTGTTTGATTATTAACAAATTAAAGATATTTATTTAGATATCACCCATCGTCAGTCGAAGTATCTTCGAGGGCTGCAAAGTTTATAAAAATTCATCGAAACGTCGGGAACGCGCCGAGGAGAAGGATGGGCGTGGGCTCGAGTTCGTCGAGATTTTGTTCGTTCAGTTTAATTGTTTAAACTTTTCGCTTACATACATAGAGTACGGATACATATGATATTGATGCTTGTATACGTGTCTCCATTTCAGTACCTACTACGGTCCAGTAATATATACACTTCGTTCGTTCGTTTTCCACCCCTCGGCAGGCTGTGCGTGACTCTTCCCAAAAATCCAATTGCCGTATCGATGCGCGCAGTCGGGAACAGTCGACGTGGAAAGCCAGAAACGAAGAAACGTCCACGCATCTCATTGACACGATCGACAAAATTCGCCACTCCCCATAAATTTTTCTTTTTTCAAAAAATCTGACAACTTCGTTAGGCACTGGACTAAATCGTTGAGACGCTAAAATTAGTGGGGGTGCTGCTCCAGAAAATGTTTAGCCTTTGTTTTAAAACTGTGTAAAATGGCTACTGACATAAAGCTTAAGGTTTATATATTGTACAAGTATAAAGAAAGAATTAACGAAACAAAGGACTGGTTATATTAAATGTTGTCGATGATATCAAGTGGAAATAGGGGGTGCAGTTCCACAAAATTTCGGTCCCCGGTAAAAAAAAAAAACAATCGAATCGTGTTCGAGTGTCGAGTGCTGGTTTCAAGCGGCTGGCACTTCGATTTCGCGATCGTGCCAACGAACACGATCGAATCGTGGGGTCTCCAGGCTGTTCCCGACGCGGATCGATCGGGCGATTCGCTCGTCCAACGAAAGATCGAAGAGCATTCGTCGCGATCGAAAGAAAGAATGAAAGAAAGGAAAAACAGTTTGAAACGAGGCGACGGATTAAAAAGCACCATGAACCACGAGAGATCGAAACGGCTTTTGCACATCGCTTTGCGCAACAGAGATATACGCGTTCTCTCCTCTCCCCCCCTTCGCCTGTTCTCTTTGCTCTCTTTTATCCTATGCTTCCATGCTCCGCTTATTTCCTACCTTAAACGCTAGGTTGTATCGTTAGAGACGTTAGTGAAGCGTGAACCTTTAAATATCGCTAGTCTTGATACAGGTTACAAGTCGATTCCCGAGTGGAATAAAACGAAAAGAAAAGAAAAAGAAAATAATAATAATAATAAAAAGCCTAGGCCAGCCAGGGCCGTGCGACAACGCGGCCACGGAAAACGGGCCCCCCGAACCCCGGCTCTCCACTTCTCGCACTCTTTGCAACCCGATCAGAAGTAGCCCGTCAGGGATAAGACAGTTAGCTGTGTCTAAGATGACCTTAAATCAAATAAAATGTGTACCTATTACAACGCTGGCTCTCGCCGGGGGCTGTTCCCGCGATCGACGCGTCGATCCGCAAAGACAACACCGAGAGAACCACGGGATCCACGGGATCGAGGAACAGCTTCTACCTGGCCGACGATCCTCGGTATTCGGAATGGTTCTCGCTCCGAACCGAACCACGGTTCTCTCTGTTCGTCGATTCGTTCGCCATCGCAGTCCGCTTTCCGAAAGAAGAGACCGGACTGTCTCCGTCCCCTTTCGAGGAACCCGGACTACGATTTCGTCGAGTCCTCGGAGCGAAAACCGATCGAAAATATTGCACTCAAGATCCCCGCTATGTATCATTCGTCCCCATATGCGATCTATAAGATCCGAGTATGCACGATAAATATTATGTATAAACGATTGTGAAAATGAATCAGACGTAAAATGCAATAAAGTGTAAAAGAGCACTGTCCAGTAAGAAAATATTCCGAGCGTGTGTCCGTGTTACCTGTGTTTCGTGTACGCGCGTGTTTGCGTCCACCGTACTCGAAATCGATCCTCCGCGAATTCTGCCTCGCGTCTAACTACATATAATGTATGTATAATATGCCTGTGTTCGTGTGTACGAGCGGCGGACGTACTCGACGCACACGTGTTTTGCGTGTGTGTGTGTATGAGCGTGTTCAGAGGTGTGTTTAAACTATTCCCCGTCGCGAGACGTTGCACAAGCGGCACGCCTCGTGATACTCGTCACCCGCGACCAGTAATGTCGCATGTCCGCGTGAAATTCTATTTAAAGTGTTCTATAATGAGTGCGGTCTTGATATCATTCGATGAAAAGGTCTCATCGACAGCAGCGTTGCGCAACATCGGCTCGCGAGCGCGCTTTCGCCTCGATCCTTCCATCGGCCGAACACGCGACCCTTAACGGCGACAATTTTTTCCAATTCGCACTCTCCCCCCTCCCTCCCCCCCCGCACCCCGTTGTCCAGAGTTCCAATTAATTGTCTCATCTCGCCGGAAAAATAAACAAATTTCTCTCTGCGAACGACGAGCGTTCGCGACGAACCCGACGGAAAACGGAACAACAATGTTTTTATTTATTACGCCGGGCGGTTGCGCCTGAGCGAATCGACTTCGTTTGATGAATTTGAGCCGAGCCCGGATTTGCTCAGGCGAACCCGCGAGTCCCTCGGGTTCATCGCGATCGATCCCGATTCCTCTCGGAGGCGCGTCGATCCTCCGAGACCCTCCTCACGAATTCGAGCGCGATAGGGACGCGGTCCTCAAGGCATCGCCTTGGGAGGCGACATCCACTTCTTCGTGTAGTAGGAGAAGAACGTGGAGATGTAGATGAGGACCAGCAGGATGCAGGTTACGCCGAGCACCAGCACGGACATCTTGGTCGGGCAGGGCTCCACCATGCTCACCAGTTTATCTGGAAAACGTATCATTTTTGTTTCATTCTGCAGGATTTCTTATGGGATCTTGTCTATGGGACAATTTATCTGACGAATCGTTCTAGAGAAAACTGTAGGCAAGCTTTGTTGCGATGAGTAGACAGCGGATTTTTACAGGATCGAACATCCTCTATCTCGTATCATAATTACCGGCGTCGTTGAAGAATATGCTGGAGTCCGAGCGCTTCTCGTCCCCGAAATCGAGAACCAGGATCTCCTGGGACAACGTCATGTCCTCGCCCTTATCCTCCGTCGCGTTCGAGAGACTCCTTCGACGCCTCTTGCCCCAGGAATCGGCAGATTCGCGTCCCCATTCGCACATAGCCTGAAAAATCGATCGCATCGTTAATCTTCGGTGAAGATTGCACCGATCATTCTCGTCGGTTTTCTTTAATTACCGGCTCGCAAGGTCCTAGGCAGTACTTGACGTTGCACTGGAAGATCACGCCGTAGGACTCGGTGAATCTGAACGCCTCGTAGACGGCCTTCAGCGCGTTTCCGTCCTGTGTGAAGCCGGGGAAGATCGATGTATCGGTCGGGCATCTGCAACAGTCCCGATGATCCTACTTCAGCCTTATTCGTTTGTCACTATTACCGATAATTATACAGGGCGGTCCTTTTAAATATCTCTTCAGGTTAAATACAAGTTGTGAAAATCTCGGCGCAACGGTTCGATCAATTATTACACTATAATAGCTACTCATATGGAAACTTTTAAACATTAACGATTCGGGTTTGAATCAGTTAACGTTATTAGCCACATTTTGCTATTTAACGTTATTCCCCACAAGATGGACAAATCGTTGAACTTTCTCGCTAGTTACTGAAATGTCATCAATCAGTATATTAATAACTTTCTGCAAAGAGACACTTGTGTGTCTAAGGCAGGGCCCGCTAGATAGCCTTACTGATGAGTCTAGGACGAAACACCACCTTCCGTTCCAACAATTTTTAGCAAAATGTGGCTAATAACGTTAACTGATTCAAACCCGAATCGTTAATGTTTAAAAGTTTCCATATAAATAGCTATTATAGTGTAATAATTGATCGAACCGTTGCGCCGAGATTTTCACAACTTGTATTTAAACAATGTACGATCGCGAAAAAGTTAACAATCTCTTCATGTTATCGTGAAAGGACAAGCTACCACCCATAGAAACGGATTACTGTTCGGATCGAAATGACTGACCCTTCGTCGTCGATGATCTTCTGGGTGATGTCCGAGTCCTTGGCCATGGCGACGCAGCTGCGGGCGAATATGCCGTAGGGAGCTGTAGAAAGAGACGCGAATCGATCATTTCTTCCTGGAGACAAAAGAGTCTGGTCGCGGAAACTCACTGTCTTCCGGGATTTCGATTCTGAAGGTGAGCTTGTCACCGATGCGAACGGTCTCGACCTCCCTGGATCTGTTGTTGAGAATGCGGATCCTCGGTGCAGGGGCTTCCGGCGCGCTGGTGATGCTGATCGTTTCCGGGTCCCTGATCGGCTGCATCCCGAACGTGATGTTCTTCGAGGACATGTCGTAGGTGCACTTCACCTTGTATATCTTGTCGGCCTTGGTCATCACCACGGAATGGTGTTGCAGGACGACCGTGTTCGAGTAGATGCCAGTCTGAAAACCGTTACGCTGCCGTGGTGAACAGAGAGTTCAGAGTTTAGGGGGGCTCGTGCGAAACGGGCGAAATTACACGCGATAATATGTATGTATCTAGGTCGCAAATCCTTGCCCCGCTTACCACGCTCTGGGTGTTGCAGTCCACGCCGGACATGGTCAGGTCGAGCTTGAAGAGATCGCTGTTGATGATGTCGTTGTTGCACGTTCCGGATCTTCCCAGCGCGTAGATACGACCGTTGAACGGCTTGTTCGTGCGCACCAGCACCGCGATCCGCGTGTCCTTGCAGTCCACGGATACTGCAACCGAGAGTTGCACGTTATTCACATTCTTCCTTAATTAATTCTACGCAACAAGCTAAGGTGAAATGCCCTAAGTAACTGCTGCCCAGGTTTAGTAATTGCATGTGTTTCTTATGTCAAAATTTAATCATAATACTCTAGTTAGCCTGGAGGGAAATCTACACACCGTCGTAGCAGGTGCCAGTCTTGTCGCAGTTTATGTCGTTTCTCGTGAGATTGTTGATCGTAGGATCCTCCGTCGTCTCGATCACGACCGGAAATGGATTAGCCGCTGGCCCAGCATCCTCTGGAAGCGATCGTAATAGTAAAATTTCTGTCGACTTGCATGTTCCGTATACAAGATGGAATATCGACTACTCACTCTCGCAGTAGTTCTCGAAGTAGGTCCCGACCCTTTCTCCATTATCGAGCAGAGGTCTCTCAGCGTTCAGATACGTAGAGGGACCGTCGGGAAGAGTCCAGTGGTCCAGATGGAACAGCTCGCAATTGTAAGCCGATCCCTGAGGGGCGCCTCGATAGAGGAACGATCTGCAGAGGAACTCGCTCTCGATCTCGCAGGCCAATCTGCAAGCGGATTCACTTTGGACCTGCAGCGCCTTGTCGACGTAATAGTGCAAGCCAGCGTACAGCGCGACCTTCGAGTCGGCCACGCCGATCGTCGGCTTCTGGAAGCTCCTCTGCGACTTGCAAGCCTCTTTTCCTGCAATCAATCGAACGATTAAATAATATTCCGTTATTAACGTTCGCATACTCGTCAAATGTACCGTGTACGGGGTGTCAGAAAATTATATGTCGCGCACACACATAGCGCGATTCTACACCACCGATTTACTCGGAAATAACGCGAGGAACCCCCCGCAAAAGTGACCTTGATTTCTCTCAGATTGATAAAAATGAAGCGATCATCGAGTAAATCCACCCTCGTCTGATCGATTTAATCTCGCAACGAGTGGGTCGCACCTTTCAAACAGAGATTCTCGAAGTAGTCGACGCCCTGCGCGTCCACGAATTGCACGTATTGTCCCGTGGTTCGTCGATCGGAATCGCTCAGGTGGCACTGCATCGACTGGTAATTGTACTCGACGGATCGGCAGGTGAAACGATGTTCGTTCAAGCAGGCCGCGAGACAGGCCTCCTTCGTCGCCGTGTAGATCAGCGCGTTGTCCAAGCCGTGAATCATCTTGTTCGGCACCCTCTCGAAGGCCCAGGGTCGCAGGCATACGTTCTCTGAAACATGATCGAGATATGCACGGTTACCAGGGAACCACCGATCCCTCGTTCGCAAAAACACGGTCAGAGGGTCGCGGATCGTTCAGACATTTAGGCTGTTTATAGTTTGATGACGCGCGCGAGCGCTCGCGAAACGAGTTTGTTTACCGGCTGCCAGGACACGTGGCCACGCCTGACCGCAGACGCGACGATCTCGCACACCTGACGAGCTCGCACACCTCACGAGACACAGGGTATGCATTCCTGGTTGCGTAACGATTATATATTTATGCAATCGAAATTGCAGACGCCAGCCCTCGCTCGGCTCGCCCGAGGAAACCCGATGCTACGTGTCGCTCCTAGCCGATTTGGCTGCGATAAGGTAAACAAAGCCTTTTAACTCCCTTTCATCCTACCTCCGCGCGGACTCTACGTGCACATAAACGACCAGCTTTGACATTTGTCGTTTCTAAACTGCGAGTCTTTGTGCTAAATGCACTTCTTCGACCAGTGTCGAGAAATCGGAGCCAAATTGCAGCTTCTTTTCCCTTACTGACGATGCAATTTCAGCCGGTTGACATTGACACTTGGTTTACGGGACCTTGGTTGAACTTTCGATCAGGGGACCAAAGTTCTCAACTTTATTTTAATTTAATAGTATACAATTCGATGAAAAAAATGATAAAACTTAAATTTCTAGTGCTCGGAATCCCAGATCTAACCCAGATCTAACGGATCCGATCGCTATATCATACCCGATCCTCGAAACTTGGATTACGCGCACTAGAACTTAAAGTTTTATCACTTTTTCGTCGAATCGTATGATATTACATTCAGAAAAGTTGGCAATCTTTGGTCCCATGAGCGAAAGTTCAACCTTCCTTGCAATTTTCATCTTTCCGATCCTCCAAGGACGCTTCAGAGTCCTTTGTTCAACCGGAGACTCGTCGATCTGTTTGGTCTCATCGGTAACTACTGCTTTAAAAATCTAGTGTAATAAATACCAAACGAAATTATCGACGACTCGACCCAACGTTTACGACGAAGAACAACCTCCAAACCCCTCCATTTACAACTTTTATCCTCCAAACCTTCCAAGAATGCCTCGACGTCCTCCGGTTTGCTGGAGACCTGTCATTTACCCCATTGTTTGATCTCATTGGTAACTGCTGCCTTAAAGCTTGCGAATTATAAACACTGAAAGAAATTGTTGACGATTCCACCCAACATCTACCAGGAAGAGGACCTTGAAAACAGACCATCCAACCTCTCTCTTTTAACCCTCCAAGAATGCCTGAAAGTCTTCTAGTCAGGTGGAGGAGACCAGTCATTTACCCATCTACTTGATCTCATTGGTGCGAATGGCAGGCAGTCTGCCTGCGATTCTCCGAATAACTGTGGCAATCTGCTACCAGGAGCCGAAATGTTACGCCAGCAGCTACGAAGAAGATGCTCTAGATCAGTGGTCTTCAAACTTTGTCAATTTAAGGAACCCTTGTGAGCATAAATTTATATCGCGGAACCCGGGATCATAAACAATAGAATATTCACAATCTAGGTATTACACATAAAGAAAAAACGCTTTAATATTCTAATATTAATAATTTTTATTATTTTCCCAGGGTTTATTAGAATCCCAGGGTTCTGTTTGAATAACACTAGATTATTGGTCTCCTTTATAAATACAATAGCTCAGGTAGTTCGGAACCCACCTTAATAAACAGTAGGTCCCGCTGAAATTGGAAAAATTAGGGGATAGTGTGAAAGTGGTAAAGGGGGAGAAGTTGGTAAAATGGATTTGAAACCCTCAGGGGAGCAAATATAATTACATACAATAAACACAATAGATCTAGCAAAATAAAAATATCCAATATCATTAGTGCTATTAAAAATATTTAATAAAAATTAGCAAGTGCGATTTCAAACAGTGAACAAGATCGGAAGAATTGAAAAATGCGTTAGGCCGATAGCGATCGCTAAAGAAAGAATTGAATTTTTATTTTTGGCTCGTGCTTCGCACAATATAGACAATTTCGCCTGAGGGACCTTGAGAACAACTTCTAGGTGCTCTGCCCGCATTCGTTCAACCTTCCGAAGATAGTCGAGAGGAGTGTTCGCGCGGAGATTCGTTTACCAATCTCGTCCGCAGTCTAGAAAATTTGATCGTCGGCTGCCCGGCGTAGAATGATCGAGCGACGAAGCGTCGGCGAATAACTGTCGACGCAGCAGCCACGGGGTTCGCATAAGCGAAAAAGAAGGAAGGTCGACGGATTCGCGATGGATCCCGCAGCCCGATCGAGAAACGGTTGCGCATCCGGTGGATCCGAGGAAGTGTGGCGAATTTCGCGGTTGGTCGATCGACAGGAACGAACCTCTGCGAGGTGTGGTTCGGCGAGGGGTTGGTGGGGAGCGGGGGGAGGCCACCAATGCCAAAATCGCGCGCAACATGTGACTTGGCATCCAGATCGGATCGCGCGTTCTCGCCTCGTCGCTGACGCACGAGAATCGGTGCTCCCTGCCAGGGAAACTTGCGATATACATATGACGATTCCGCGAAGGTGTTGGTGCGGCGAGGGGCGAGGGGTGTGGGGTGTGGGAGGGGTTGGCCGATGCAGTGGCGCGCGTTCCAATTTCTTTTGTTCCGCCCTCGAAACCGGCGCTAATGTCGACGGCTATCGAGACGGTGCCAATGAACGGACCCGTGACTCCGACACGGATGATTCACCGCGACCATGCGAATTCCTGATCGCCGACGACAGATTGACCACCGCCGCCGTCGAAATGCCCAGGAATTACGAACGTCGGTGTTCGCTGCGCGGAATATACGCGCGGCCGTAATAATGTCGCTCGAAACGGAAAAATATTCGAGCTCGATGCCAAGAACGTTCAACGTTCGGTCCGTCAATGCCACCAACGTTGGAACAACGATGCGGCCCCCATTTGCACGGTTCTGCTCGTTGGGTAGTTGCCCTTAACCGGTTAACTGCTTTCGACGTTTGTACATGTGTATTCCATATCTCTACTTTCAAAAATGAATTGTTCATTTAGTGTAATACAATACATTTTGTGTTGCAATTATTGAAATAATAAAAATGATTTCGTAAGAAATTGAAAATTAACAGAGCACGTGTTACAATAGGAGGCGCGCGAAGTCTGAATAAAATCAATCTTGTCGTTTTACATTTAACGCTTGTTAGGTGTAGTTTTAACGCGTTTGTGCGTGCAGTAAAATGTAGAGGGTGAAAAAGAAATATGGATCGATTCTGCTCGCATTTTTCCCAAAGCAGGGAAACCCGGTTGACGAAATCTGTCTTCAAGAAGAGTCACATTTCCACGGAGGACGAGGAGGGAGAGAGAGAGAGCGAGAGAGGGAGTCTACAAATTTGCCAACGGTTAGGGCTATCCCTTGGCCGGTGGCAAACAATGCCAGATCTGCTGGTACCTTTCGGTATGGAGTGAAGAATGCTTTAAGCACGGTCGCCGCCGTAAACAGGTACCTGCTGGGGCGCAGCCCCGAGGTGTCGAAAAGATCCCGAGGGGGTCTAAGAAACCCCTAATATTGGTTTAACGAGCCTGCTGGTACCTACGCTCTTTGAAAGCGCGTTCTCTCGGTCGTAAAACCCACTTGGACGAGAGTATCCCACCGTCTCCCCCGCCGGGACATCAGCTCCGGGGGACTCTTCGACGGTCTCCAGGCGCTCTCTCTTTCTCTCTCTCTCTCTCTCTCCCTCTCTCTCTCTCTTTCTCTCTTGGGTCACGCTTGAAAGCAACCCCGACAATTTTCGAAGAAGGTTTCCATTTCGTTGAAGCGCACGATTACCCCTCTAGGCGCCTGCACGAGGTACGAGCGAACTTGCAATAGAATAAATTGCCAGAAACTTAAGGTAATAAGCTCCGAGGCTCCGACTGAAATTCTCTTTTTACTCGCTGGTAAGGTGTACACTCGAGGGGTTACCGAATCGTACATCTTTTGGACGTAGCGCTCGGTGAGGTTAGAGTCTAACTTTATCAACCTCCTGCATTATCAATCTTATCCTAACATTATCAACCTGGCACGATCAAATTCATCCTAGCATTATCAACCTCACCCCAGCATCATCTACCTCATCCTGGCATTATCAATCTTACCCTAGCAGTATCAACCTCATCCTGACACTATTATAAACTTCCTAGCATTATCAATCCTGGCACTATCAACCTCATCGTAGCCTCATCAACCTCACCCCAGCATCATCTACCTCATCCTGGCATTATCAATCTTACCCTAGCAGTATCAACCTCATCCTGGCACTATCAACCTCATCCTAGCATTATCAACCTCATCCTGACACTATTAACCTCATCCTAGCATTATCAACCTCATCCTGATACTATTATAAACTTCCTAGCATTATCAATCCTGGAACTATCAACCTCATCGTAGCCTCATCAACCTCACCCCAGCATCATCAACCTCATCCCAGCATCATCAACCTCTTAGCATTGTAAACCCTTTATAACAACCTTTCAGTTACATTGAAGAAGACTGAAGTAAGCCAGCAGAAATAACGCCATTTTCGAAAGTTTTCCAGAATCATTTCACGAACGATCACGTCCTGTATGTTTTTCCACATTTTCCTCGGTGTATCAACATACGAACAGAGAATCGTTAACTTCAACAATTCAACTGTTCGAATCGTCCGACTTCCGCTCGAAATCCGTTCGTTTCCTTAAAATAACTCTCGGCCCGAACGAGACTCGAGCCTCTCCGTCATCGAGGTCTCTCGACTCGTTAAGAATTCGCGTCGTCGATCAGCTACGCGCAGTCTATAACGTTCGGGAGTTGGCTCCCGCGTAATTTACGTAACGCGCTCTCGCATCCTCCCGCCGCCCACCGCGCCGCGTCACATCGCCCGGTCGACGTTTTATTTCTCGAATTAAACGGACCGATGATGCGTTCTTGCGAGTCGAGCTAACCTAACCAGAGCATAGAACAACACAGCGAGGTGATCCGCGATGGAAATACAAATCTAGAAACGATTCGCAACAGGGGGTGGGATCCTGACGCGTCGCGGCGCTCGACCGCCATTCGCGTCCGCAGGACGTCCAAAAATAGTCCCTCTCGCAGAAACAACCTGGCGATTTATTTTTACGGATCGCGAGAACCAGCTCCGGCACGTTGCTTCTCGTTCGGGATATTTAGGAGAGCTCGGTTCTGGAATTCGCCTAAATAACGGAATCATCGGCGAATTCTTCGGGAACATTGCCGAAGAGCCGACCGACTTGTCAGAGAGCTGCGAGACAAAAGTGCTGCGCCAAGAGGATCGTGCTCGCCTTGTTAAAAACAAATTAATTGTTAGAAAACAAAAATTTTGTTTGATTTTTACAGCTGGATCATGTCGAATCACGTTGAACGAACCAAGGTGAATAAATGCTAGAATAATAGGCCCAATTGCTATGATTCCGTTTGCCCCGGGAGACTTTTGGAAGGAAATCTACGGATTTGGGGAAATTCGAGTGTTGTTTGCAAGATATGATCGGGCCGGGTCGCGGGCCGGTTAAACAACCCTGCTAGCCTAACCGACGCGGCGCGGCGGCTACCGGATTTTCCTGTTTATTTGCACATCTACCTGCTCCCTCGGGCGACTTCGCCGCTAGCGTCTAAACCTGGATTATCGCACCTTCTCCCAGACCTAACCCGAGGGAGCTCGTCCCCCTCGGGCTTTCTTGGTTATTGCGGGATTTCTCTTTGACCTGTCCTGCGTTTCTGTCCTGCGCCCTTTTGTTTCCCTGCCGCCCTCGAAAGGGTTCGCAGCCCGGGAAGGGAGCGCGAGGACCGTTCGTTCAATGGTGTTAACGTTCATTAACGAAGTCGTGCTGGTGGCTCGATTATGCTCGGGCCCCTCGAGGAACGAATGGTCTTCCGGACAGGTGCGCAGGGATTAGGCTAGGAAACCGTGCGGACTGTTGTCGTTTCCCGAGGATCGTGTAATTTAATGTCGTCGAAACAATGTCTAGTATTGGATCTCGCGTTCGAACAATCTATTGACAAGTTCTCAACTGTTGATCCCGAACAATTAATTGAACCTACCCAGCACCGAAAGCGATTAAAATGTTTCAGCTCGTGAAAACGTCAAGCCTCTGTTTATTTAGATTTTCTGCAATTTGTTTTTGCCAAGAGAACAGAACTGAAATTATAGGTGATACTGGGATAAAAATTGCAGAAAATCTAAATAAACAAAGGCTTGACGTTGTCACAAGCTTTCGGTGCTGGGTAGGTTCAATTAATTGTTCGGGATCAACAGTTGAGAACTTGTCAATAGATTGTGCAATAAAATGTTGGAGGAGGATTAGAATAATGTCAGAATTTCGACTTGGAGCAATTGTTGTTTGTTTCATCATTTGTTCGGGAAATTTGGGTTTGTGTTTTCCGGAATGAATTGGACCATTTTTTAATTTTTAACACTGAAGCGATTAAAATGACAAGGATCTATTTATGTAGATTTTCTGCAATTTTTATCTCAGTATCTGCTCGGATAAAAAACTTTATCTACTCAATTTCCATGCGAGTAAATTGATAATTTCGATGATTGTAAAATGAAAAATATAAAACCTAAAACACTCGAGTGATAGGTTTAGTGCAGGGGTCGGCAACGTGCGGCTCGCGAGCCACATGCGGCTCTTTAGTTCCATACGTAAATATTATTTATTTTATAAAAAAAAAAACATTTTAAAATCGTTCTGAATCGATTAACGAGCTACTTGTACTCGCTTTTCACTGCACCGTTGTGAAAAACACTACTTACATATGAATAAATAGATATTTTTTCTTATGAATAAATAGATTACTTTTTTTTTATCAAAAAACTTTATTTATGCGAGTACTATTTATTGTTGGCAAGAAAAAAATTTTGTGGCTCTAAAAACTTTGAAATTTTGTAAATTTTTGACTCTTCCGACTCAAAAGGTTGCCGACCCCTGGTTTAGTGTGAACTGTGGATCCATGGTTCCGACGAGGCGACGAGAAAATTGTAAGCGAGCTGTTAATTGCAATCAGGGAAGTGTCCGCGCGGTTTCGTGCCGCGGCGCACGTGTCCCGAAAAGAATGGTGCGCCACAGGTGTGACACTTACCCGATCGAATCTGGAGCTTCGTCATGTAGTACATGCTCGCAGCCCGCTGCGCCTGCGCCGGAGGATTCGACGCTGAAGTTTCGTTCTGCACCTGGCAGAGGGTGTCCTGCATAGGCGCCAACGGGTTCACCACGAACGAGAACGCTGCCGCTTGACATTCCAATTCCCGTCTGCACCAGTCCTGACACTCGTACAGCGACAGATTACGCACGCTGTTGTAGGTGGTCCCACGGTAGTCGTAGTCCGTCAGCTTCTCGAACGCTGTGTGAACTGTAACGTGAAACGGAGGCTCCCTTCAGCATGATCGAACGATTAGGGTGGAACGCCCGGTCGGGAGCTGTCGATTCGCGTTTGCTTGGTCGCAAGCAATTCTGTTGAGAAAATTAGGTGGAGATAATCTTTTTTCTTTTTGATATTGTTGCTTGCAATATCTTAGCTTTGTAAGCGTGTAATGAGATTTTGAACCGTAATAAAAAAAAAGATATTCCGTACTCAATTAATTATGAACGATTTAACAGCTTCGAAATCATTTTCTGAACATCGCGTTCTACCTAATTTCCTTGAAAGAATCATAACTTCGACAATATTACAGACACCGTCACGCAACCGCGAGCATATCGTAGACGAGACTCCGGAGTGTAACTAAAAAAAATATATATTCCAGCCGCCAGCGGCGGTTCTACATTCTTCCCGAACAGCATTTTTAATCGCTAGACTGTGGATCTTCGCGCAGTTACAGGAAAACTAAGTAGTAGATGAAATTAAAAACTGTTGGAAGATTTTATCCAAAGTTGTCAGCGTATGGTTTCTCAATGAATTACAAAAAAAAAGTTGCGCCGGGGAATGCATCGATTGCGCAACCGGACGTCCGATTTCGGTGATCGAGGGATACTCACCCAGAGCAGCCTGAGAGACCGCGACGAAGGTCAGGAGCGTCAGGCTCGCAGCCATACTCGCCATCGTGCCGATCGCGGACGAGCCCATCTGTAACAGAAAGCGAATCACGGTTACAAACTTAATTAGATTCGATTTCACCGCCCCTCTCTCTCTCTCTTACTCTTTTTTTTTCTGACTGTCTAACGCTCGATTGTTAATGCAGCGCTTAATGAATACCGCGAGCACGCACGCTTGACGCGAGTAATGAAACACGTTCGCGCATCTAAAACGGTTTTTCAACCGGAGTTCCGCGCGTGGTGCGAACACGCTGCTCCCTGCCCGACAATGGAAAGTAGCCAGGGGGGATAGAGATCATGGTACTCGCTCCCAGAACGAGCAAAAATTCATAATACTTTCGTATGGAACACTGTTCTTCCTGCCCGCGAATAATCATTTTCATTCGAAAACCCATCGCATTAGAGTCACGAACGCTCCGAACGTCTCCTTCCCCTAACGAGAGCTCTCATACAAGTGCTCAACCATTAACCCCTTGGCTAATATGAGCGGCTATAGGCGCTTAGAAATTTTGCGTTTGTGATACTCGACGCAATTTGGCTTTTTGACACGGAGGTCGAAAATTATATCGATATTTATTCCCATATGTTCTCGATGCACATTGTAACTCAATTTCTGCCGTATGGTACGACCGGTGCGTATTAAAATCTGCCGTAGTCAAGGGGTTAATATTAGTCCATAAGAAACTTCAACATTCGTGACTATTTGTATCGGATTCGAGATGAAGTGGATCGCTATTACTCGTTTTCCTCATTCTCCGAGATTCATTGGGTGTCACCGCGTTTCCAAGTAAGAAGCAGCGCAAGGAGCTCCCATTGACACCGGTAAAACGGAGCAAAAATCTACCGACACGATTGTCCGACAGCGTTGGAACAGTGTGTACGACCTGAAGAAAGTGGTCGTTCGATGGAAGTCGTCGGAGAAGAGGGTTCTTCGGCGACCTGCGGCGAGACGAATGCGGAATCTGTTTACCTAGCAGCAAAAAGGGGAGGTACGGCGATGAGAATGATCAGTCAAAGATCATTCCGGACGTGTCCTCTTAGGACGTCCGATGGAACGTCGAGAACAACAACGAGCGACAGAAATCGTTGTTTCATGGAGATCGAGGCGAGGCGAATCGGGAATCGGTAGGGATAACGAGCGGATCGGGTAGACGGAATTCCAGTAAGGAGGTGGTACGAGGCGAGAGAAGCCAGCAAAATACCGATCCTTACACGGCTGGCGTGGCACGGCGGCTACTCGGTGAATCGCTCAATCGACCGCGATGAAAAACGGCGCGTACGCACCGCGCGGAAGGAGGACGGCGATCGATCGTAAATACGTTTTGATCGAGGGAACGGAAGTGGTAAGAGGAGGAGGCTCCGGGGAATCCCGCGGAGAAGAAGTCGGCAGCTGCGGAAAGGCCGCAAGAAAGTAGAAAACGAAGAAATCCAGAAAGCGGTCGACTTCGAAAAGCAACGCGAGCAAAACGCGAACGCCACGGTGACTCACCGGGCCAAGCGGTCAGCGAGAAGAAACTTTCGCTGAGGGGACCAAAAATTTTCACCATTTTTTAATGCGATATTATACAATTAGACGAAAAAAAGATAAAACTCGAAATTCTAGTGCGCGGAATCGTCATACTAGCTCCTTTGGACACCAAATATGGCGATGTTCTAACTTTTCAATTGGCGAGGAGACGGTTAAACTACCACTGAGAGGATAAAAAATTTCCTATGCGATATTTGCATCTATTTCAATTGTTCAAACGGCGTCTCTAAAAGGTCATTTTGTTATCCAAGAAAACAATAAAGTAGAACATCATTGAATATCGTAGAGATGTTGATTATTAAAGGGTTAATCTGGGAAACCTCTGGTGTGCGGGAAACAACCGGGCCCGGAGAGGTAGCCAAGCGCTTTCTAGATTGTCCCACATCGTGGTAACGTCGGTAGAAACATTGACGGACCTCATACACGTTTCGGGTCGTACGACGGAACTGTTCGGTAATTGCGGCAGCCGGTCAGGTAAATGACGCGAGATTGCTCGCCGGAAATTAACGTAATGCAATAACGGCTCGCCGGGCCTCCGGAGGATGGCATTTCGTGGGCACCATGGTTCGAGGTCAGCGAGCCTGCCTGCCTGCCTGCCTGGGATAACCGTGTGTAACAGAGAGGAGGAGAGAGAAGCTTTGTCGTGGCTCGCAGCCGGGTCAAAGGTTCAGGCTGCGCTTGCCTCGTTCTCGTCTCTTCGACGCCCCTCGGCCCATTCCCGCGAGTCTCGAATGAGGTTCGGGTCGCTAGGCTATGAAGACGTCTTCGGATTGCTGGCTGGCGTGACCAAATTGCGCTCCACGGATCCCCGTTCCTACGGTCCGGCCGGGAACGCTTCCTCGAATCATCGAATCATCGACGACGATTGTTTCGACGAACTTATGGGAACGATTCCTGGGAATCGTTCGTTGCCCTGACCGAATTTCGTCCCTTTAGCTACCACTGCTGGGAAAATCTCTTTGGGTCGTGTCTGACGATTGACCTCGTTAGCAGAGCTCTGCGAGAACATCTCATCACATTTTACCGACTGCTCGAATGGGTCAGGGTCAATGGTTCACGCGAGTGTATTCGTCGAAGGTTAAGGATGTTGGCGTTCGTCTGATTTAATCGCAACGGGCGCTCGAAATTAGGAGACAATGGTTGGGTTAATATTCCGCAAATTAAGTTAACCAACTATTAATAACGAGGGAAATGTGGAACGCGCGATACAACGCGATAAGGGGTTGGCATAATCGGGGATGATCTCTCCGTTGCGGGACAGTACGCCGCGAGATCCTCAAACAATGGGGCTCGCTGAAGAAGTTGTAACAGCGTAGAAGGAGGAGGTCCCTGATTAGGCTGCTCGTTATCGTGGAAACGTACCCACGGGCGAGAACGGAAGCCGGTCGGTCGGATCGCTTTTATTAGAAACCGAGCACAGCGTCTAATAAAAAGTGGGCGGCTTCCGGAAGCGGTGTTAGTTCGCGGAACGAAATACCGGAAGCGTCGGTCTCCGGCGGCGTCGCGTCGGGGCCTTGAAGACCCTTGAACAGCGCGCAACACGCTTCGAGACCGGTTGTGACGTAAAGGTCAGGGATCCAGGCGCACGCGAAACTGCTTTTCCTAAGGCGGTAATGACCGAGGACAATGGAGCAGGCAAGAAATTCGCACGTGCAAGCCGCGATCCTGCTACTACCAACTTCGCCGCGCGTTTCTCTCGCTGGTCGCGACCGATGACGTACCGATACGTCGGAACGTATTCCTTCGCGTATATTCGTCCGTACCGAAGCGTCCCGGACCGATTCGAAAGCTCGTTCAGAAGCTTTTCTCCAGCACCGTAAAACCCGAGACGTCGTTAAAACCTCCGGGCCAACTGTCGAGGGAACTCTCGGCCGGAAAATCGGGAGGAAGTCGAGGCAGAAATATCGTCGTTCACAGATGCTGCGGGAGTCCCAAGTTCACGGGGACGCGTCATTCAACACCGTTGGGATCGAGTTCGATGTGTGCTCACGCTCCGTGAGACGACCTCCAGTCCGTCTCGTTTCGGGGATTCCCAGATAACGAGCCGCGTAAAACCAGCTGTGCCGAGGAAATTCTTAACAGAAGCCGAGCAGATTTTAATTATTTCTGTAATAATAAATATTTCTGTTCTTCGAGATTCGCGTAATCCAGGCTCATGACTATAGAAAAGCAGAACTGCGCGATCTAACAAACAGCGCGGGCCCGAGGGTTTTTCTTAGATCGAATCTTCGCCGTGTAAAGTTTCACGCCTGGGAAACGATAGAATAAATATCGTTGCACGTACGACGAAAACAGCGGAATGCCTGAATAAATTTCGCCATTTCCACGAGGCAGTGCGCGTACCCCGATTTAATGCTTAATTTCTCCTTCTATTAACATAATATAGTTAATTGCTCTCGAGCCAGAAGTTAGATTTCTGGAATTGAATGTTAATTGCGGTCAGGCTTGATTCCCCGGGACATAATTGCCGAGATCTCCTGAACAGCGCGCGGCAGGCTCGTTCGGTTTATTACGGATCGAGCGCGCCGGGAATGATTGCTTTCCCTTTTTGGTAGTAATTGCACGGGATCGTATTGAGCGGACTGCGAACGTTCTCCCCGGAGGATGATCGTTCCTAGAAACTCCGGTTTCTTCAGGTTGAACCCCTCCTGACGCAACCAGTCCGCGCCGCGCCGGAAGAAATCTGCGGTTCTTCTCGCCGACCGCGGCGCGGCGAGAGCGTTAATCCTCGTAACAGTGCATCAACCCGTCCCGCCAAGTGAACCGAAGCGCATTCCTCATTGTTAGCGGGTGAAGACGAGAGCGACCGCGACTTGGCAGGCTGGCAACGCGGCAGCCTGCAACCAGGATCAACAGGAAGAACAGGAGAGAGACGGTTACGTTGCCTAGCGGATTTACAGCCTCTTCTGAATTCTCGGACGTCGTTCGGATAGATCGCTGTTAAGAAGACGACTTCATGCTTCGAACTCGGTGGAAACTGTTTCTCGAGCTTGTAAAGCATAATTCGATCATGCCCGAGTGGAATTCGAACACGTCTTCGCGAGTAGGTTCACCGAATGGGTAGACGTTGTTTGGTCTGATCAGATGTTTCAACTCTTCCATCGATTATTAGACCGACTGATATCCTAATCTGCATTCTGAACGAAATTGCTTCAAACTTTCACTCAGAGGATCACAAATTTTCAATTTTTTTGAATGTAACATCCAGACTGATTTCTGAGACTGAATCTGGAGTGAAATGGAAATTTATTTTCTTCCTTAATATGTTCAACAGGTTGAAAATAACGTAGCGACGTTTTTAAATTCGTCTAATGATTTTACTGTTTTAAACGGCACCTACTAATTTTCGCTAAGGATGCATGAAATCCGTTGTCTTTTCGATCTCCCGAGCAAAAGTTCAGCCGATCATCGATTTCAGATAAAGGGGATAGCAAGATCGAGCCAAGGGGTCTAATCTGAAGACAGCCGTTCAGACAACCGTGTGAAAACGGAGCGTAAGTAGGTCTGCGACATACTTAGTAGCAACAGTGGGCAACGCTGATTCTCTGTGGGATTGCGTCTGTGTAATTGATATGCCGCGTTGAGCACCGTTGTGCGCCGCGCCGCTGCACGGAGCATTTAATTATACCCTGTTTATGAGGGGTCGAGGTCCCCACTATCATCGGGAGGCTGGATCCACGTTGAAATCGCTTCGTGAACCACGGCCACCTTGTACAAGGGCTTGCGCGACTACGAGGCGAGTCGAGGCGAGGCGAGGCAAAACGAAGCGAGGCAACAGCACGGATTTCCATTTGTCTTGGTTTTCGTTCCCCGCGGTCGTGACTAGGCACAATGATCTCGTAACAAATGCGCTCCGGTTTAGCGGAGGCGTGTTCTCTCCCTCCGGAGGATCCAGAGGATCGACGAGGAACCCGACGAGAGATCGCCACGGGCGAATCTATCCTCCTTATTAACTCGTTCGCCGCGCCAAGCCGTCGACCGAACTGGTAACGAACTGGTTCGAAAGGGATCGCTGGGTTCGCCTGATTGGACCCAACCGGCCGGGCCCCGACTGGCCCAGGAACCGATCCGGTCATCAATATTGAACAGGACAGCGTCTAGGATTTATTGGGGCTGTCACCGACGGCGGGATTAGGGATGGGATCAAGCTCAACACGTATGTGTTTGTGTGTGCATTTTCATGCTCAACGAAGATCCGCAGCTTAGTATGATAATTAGTAGACAGCGGATTTTTATGCATTTATAGAGAAATTGGCTAGGTGAAATATAAAACAGTGAAAAATTAGAAAAAGATCCGCAGCTTAATATGATAATTAGTAGACAGCGGATTTTTATGCATTTATAGAAAAATTAGCTAGGTGAAATATAAAACAGTGAAAAATGAGAAAAATCTAAAAATAGTGTTATGTTGTTGTCAGTCTAAAAAAACTATTAGGGGATGAAATGAATATTTCTTTAACTCCTGCTTCCCAGAATCGCTGCTAAAGATTTTTATTTTGCATAAAGATCCGCAGTCTAATTATTAGACTGCGGATCGTTGTGCACCATTTTTTATCAGAATTGCAACAAACTGAAGCGGAGCAGAAATATGTTCAATGGGTTGAAAATAATATAACAGTATTTTGAAATCCTTCCGACGTTCTTTCTGTTTCGAATTGCACCTACTCATTTTTGTCAAATGCATAAAATCCGCTGTGTATTATTGCTAACTCGATAAGTTAATAATTTTCAAGAACAAAATTTTAACAATGTGCCCAAGAAGAACCGTATTCGAACAACGTTTGAGTCTATTGGAAAGTACGGTCATTGAAAATTCGAGCGCGGTTGGAATCGCCATTTTGATTTTCCAAAATGCTTCCAGAGAGTTCGAGACCGGGTAAAGGTTTGGATCCACTTGGAACGTGCTCTATCCCATCGCTAGTTGCCGGTATGGTTGACGCAGGTAGATCACAGTTTTCCTTGGGTCTCCGTCCCCTCCCTCCCGAAGGAAAACCGTGTCCCGTCGACGGGCAATTAAATGGTATCTGGCGTTCATTAAACGAACGAGCCGTGTGGCGGCGATCTAATTGCATGGAGGAGGGGGGCTGCGGCGCGGCGGCGAGCGACGCGTTCTTCCGTGGTCGATTTTTTTCAGGATGAGAGCTGAGAATAACTACACTAACGAGCATTGTAATCGCCTTGTTCCCGCTTCTGTGGAGTTCGACGGTTCTGCAGAGAGGCTTTATCTTCCTCCTCTACGGTAGCCTGATCGCGAACCATCCTCGGACCACGGTGGTCCCAAATCGATCAGCTCAGAATCAGCATAAGTACCTGCAGCGTAACAGTTCGAGAGACGTATCTCCGAGGATATCTGATAGCGCACAGCATCGCCAGTCACGGTTCAACGTTCAACTCTAATTATTCAACCAGCATTCCATTTTGCAATTATTTTCAACTGTTCTGCGAATTATTTAATATGTAATATGCACATGCTCCGTTTTTTGTAGAAGGAAATAGTAGTCGTTCTGAATTGTTCGGAGAAATTATTAATTTTTACTCACTCCATTTTTTTACAGTAGAAAATATGGTCTAGTTGAAAATATGATTTCGAATGAAAAAATCCCGCAATCCCGCCTCTGCGCTCGAAGTTTAGTTCCAGAACTCTGAAACGTTTTGGCAAGGATTCGTTAGCTCGTTAGAAGAGCGCAGAAAAGATTTCGAATCATGGTACAGTGACCCTCAACGGCGTCTCGTAGTCGCCATTCGAGAGCAAAGGGCTGAACCACCATCGTTTCTCGGACGATAAAAACAGATTTCATTCCGATCGGACGATTGCTAAAGACGAGGAACTAATCGTTATCACTCGACGCAACCATCCGACAGGCTTTTTCCCAGCGGTCTCAGCTGTCTGAAAGCTTTGCAACGTGATTTTCCGAATAAATTGACAGTCGGCGTGTTGGATGTCGATCGCGGCCGTGCATCGTCTGCAGATGCAACTCTTATCGATGCAAGAGCCAAGGATCTGGGCGACGCGACGCGACACGACGGAACGGGAAGCGATTAGTGTCGCTCTCTCGCGGATACGCAGACAACCATCGTGCCCGGCGAATGGTTAATCGTTCGAGATAAGCGACGACCATCGGCGCCTATTACGATCGACGATCCATTCGCAGTTAATTACCGAGTCGTCACGCTGGCCGTTCTGCATTTTTCACAGACTCGTTAGCCGCGTAATCTTTATCGATCGGCTCGGCTTCATCACGTTGTCGAATTTAAAAGAATATTTTTCTTTTTATATTGCCGAATGAATATAAAATAACGAAAATTCAGAGCTAGACTCCGAAGATCAGCCCGCGTCCAGGATCCAGGATGCTGGATCGCGGTCTAGATCACGGTCAGCTCGTATCTCGGCTAGCGAATCGAACATATTTCCCGATCTCCGTGACCTTCCCGCCTGGGAACCTGACGGGCGGATATCGATTTCTGCGCGGCGAGTCGGGGATCGATGAGATCGAAAATCCTCGAAAACGGGATCGCGGTCGAACACGATTTCCGTCGGACATCGCCCGCGCACCGTTACGCTCGCTGTAATTTGCCCCGTAATCATCGTCGCGAATAACCGTCGATCGACACACTTTTCGAACGCACGATTAGATGAGAAGCAGGGAATGGCCGGCCGGTGTTGGGATCAATTCGATGTCAAAGACCTCGGCGGGAGCTTGCGCGTGTGCTCCTTTCGCGAGCTTGTTATTAAACCGCGGACTGCGATGCGAAGGAAAATTCTTCCGAGTTATTTTTATCTTGCATAATTTAATATTGTCTCGAATTGTCCTGTCCATTTTCATCGCGAACGCACAAGGTGAAATTTGAAACAGCGAAGGTATCATAAAAATTTGAACTTTATCCGAATAAAATGTTTAACTGAAGAAAGATCGCTCCAGCAATCAACGAATAACCTATAATAATAATAATCTCACCTAACAACCCAGATCACTGATCAAACAGATGGTATTAGAAACCGCGGTTATTAAAATTGCCGGAGTAAACGCGTATCAAAATGAATCGCATCTCCAGTTGCGGCGTTCGGGTTATCGCGTCCCGATCCTCGCAACGGTGAACTTCAAGAATCTGATTTACGAGTGCGGGCTGGCTCTCTTCGTGGTGGCGAACGGTAGCCCGCGAGTAGATTCATAAATAATGAGACGGCGAAGGCAATGGAACGTTGTAACAACAGCCGGGCAAGCCGGTGCGGTGGATACCCTCGAAGAATAAGAGATTCATAAACAATGAAGCTCAGGTAAATCGGTGTCGGGACGGAGGAGCCAGCCGGCAGCTGGATTCAACCCGGAGGAATGGATCTTGTTTTCTTCGGATCTAGCCGAGCCACGGGAGGAGGATGATCGCTCGTCGCAGTATACTTCAGCGTCGATCGTATAAACCACGGATTCCAAGCGATTTCTGCCTCGCCTTCCGTGAGAAAACCTGCAGCTATCTCTTTCTTCAGAGAGATCTCTCCCGCGCTCTTTCTCTCTAAGTCGAGGGAAGTTGTTGCACGCTCAGAATAATCGTAAACGAACGCCGGCAGATTAATGGGGCCAAGGTGTGTCGCGGCGAAGTCTCAATTACCTGCCGCAACACGTTCCCTTGACATTTAACCCTTCTTTGATCGATGACTCAAACGACCTGCCCTTTGCTTCCGGTTTTGAAGAAGGTCGATTCGTGGGAAGGTGTTTTCGTTCGACTTTGGTCAGAAGACTGTTAGATTTTTGTTGAACAGAGTTTCTGCTTCGGTCCCTATGGGAAACTGTTTCAACTGTGTCGTTTGAAAAAAAAAGTAATCCTGTTTCATTTATTAATTTTTATAGGCAAGTATTCGGTTTGACGTTTAGAATCCACTGAAAATCAGGGTTCGAATCTCCGCCGAGTGTGCTCCATCCGATCTCTGATAGGCACTCGAACTTAAGCTCGAATAGCTACCTCTCTTTGGCCTTAGAGACGGAGAGAGAGAGTCTGTCTAGGGTATCATGGTACTTATCTGTTCAAGGAAACGAACAGGACCATTTGAATAATAAGCTACGAGCAGAATAAGAAAGAAAGAAGGGGAGGTAGTCACCGCGAGTGAGGATCGAAGGTTAAAGATCCTGGCGTCGAAGGAAGCGACCGGGGGTCGCGAAATTTACAGGCGACGATTCGCTTTACCGTTTGCCTCTTCTTCTTCTTCTTCTTCAGCATCTCTCCAGCATAGGCACCCACACCTTAGCCCGTATCCACGCCGGGAATGGATTTATTTCTCGCGACCGGTTGCGTGGGACTCTAATCTTTACGCTCGCGCGAACGTTTCGTTTCTCCTCTCGTCCTTCCCCCGCGAAGAAGAAGGTGATCAATTCATCACGAACGCGGACGTACTGTCGTGACGGAGAACGTTCGTTGGCCGTCTCTCTCTCTCTCTCTCTCTCTCTTTCTCCACGCGAAATGGCCGCTGAGCGAAAGCCGAGGATAGAGGATAACCGTCTCCTCGTCCTGGCAGCGTGCCCGTGCGCGGAGAGCTATCGCGCGGCATCAGCCCCGAGTAAAATATGCAAATAACAATCACCCTGCCGGAAATAATAGGCGGGGCGAAATTAGCCGACGGAAATGATACGATCGCCCCAGAGCCCGCTACCCTCTAACTATACCGATCTACCGGCGTGCAGCATTCGGACCGGTGCCGTTTTCTTTCGAGAACTGTTTCTTCAAGTACTCCCAAGTATATCGCACCACAGCTAGAGCAATTATTTCCGCCATTTTGCCAACGACGATACGACGCCGATATATTTATCGAACGTCAAGATTAATCGAGCTAGGTTAAGCGGACACGAAGCATGTGATCAAGGTCACCTCGAGGTCAGCTTTGCCGAGATCTCGCGAACGACGATGATATTTTATTCGCGTTTCGATGGCGCGTCCCGGTGCAGGAAGCTATTACCAAGGTCGTTCAAGGGCAATGGAAAATAAATTAGTTAAAAGTACAATCTCAAGGCCGTTTATTGAACTCGCTGGTGCACGTAAACGACCGAAGTTGTCCGAACAGTGTCCCCCAAGCAATTTAACGATACTTCGGTTATTTGTAATATTCAATTCGCCTAAGCGATAGTAGGCTCGGGCGTTAACGAGGCGATGAAGTCATCGGCGTAAACCAGGCCCGATTATTGCCTCGCGGAATAGTTTCACGGTGGAATAAGTAGCCGAGAAGATCCCTTCATGCTTCGGCCTAGGCAGGCGAGTTCGTTGCGGTGATAACGATCGATCCGACGAACGAACATAGTCGAGCCGAGAGAGAGAGAGAGAGAGAGGGAGCCCGATCTCGATAAATCCTGAAAGTAATTAGCTCGGCTGGATTGTCGTCTCCTGTCGTTGTCTTCGTCGTTCCGAAGACGTGGAACGGCCGAACGATGAAAGTCGAAGGACGATAGGGGAGGGAAAGTAGTATGATTACACGTTCCACCGAAGATGCTCTCGAGGGTGCGTCGACCTTCGGGGCCCTTCGAGCTATCGAGCCACGGGAATCGTCTGTACAGGCGATCTATCGATCCTGAATCCTTAGAAGAATCAACCGACAATCGGAATTCATGTCACCGAAACGAAGAGATAATGATTTAACAAGTGAAAAGAGTCTGTCTATTCGCCACTTATCCAAATTGTTAAACAAAAAAAGAAACGAAATTCCTAAAAATTCGGAAAATATGCATTTCAAGGTGAAACGGAAGAAATTTTCTGCTCGACTCCGCTTTCGCGCAGACGGTACGCATAAAGTGCAGCAAGGCTTAATCAAAGATCGTTCGCGTCAGCAACGAGATGAAGGATTCGGTAAAAAGCACCACTGTCATTAAATATCTGCATTCCTTCATCGGAATTTTAAGGTATAAACATGCCAACGGATTTCGAAGTACATGGTTTTTGCCCCGGTTCATTGATCGTTACAATTTACGTCGGATTTACTCGATCGCCGCGCCGCCGGCCGGGACGAGCCCGTGGATCGTTAATGGCGGAATACTTTAATTGGAAGCGGCGATCGCGATCGACGTGGGGATCGAGCAGATCGTCTGGAGGGCTGAAAGCTGGAACGAGAACTCTATTCCAGCCTGTCGAGCCGCGTTTCTCGTCGACGCAACAGAGACGACCGGGCCGGGCCGGGCCGTCCCGGCTGCTGTCGGCTCGGCGTCTTCGTTTTTCATGCAAATTTAATCATCGTTGCGGACGCGCCGAGGGTAGAACAGCCTGACGGATCCTCGGGAGCGTACTATTTCAATCCTGCCAGACAGAGAGAGGGAGAGAGAAGAGCGCTTTGTGTTCGCAGTTTCCTCTCTGTCTCGAGAATTTCTCGCGTCTCGGATCGGACAAGAAGAATCGCAAAAAGTGGAAAAATTGTTCACGGTGTGCTCTGGTGGCGACGAGGATCCCAGGCGGATCCAGCGACCCTGAAGTTGTTCGACGGTTCGAGGAGAATCGTCGCGCCTCCTTGCCTCGGTTGAATGGCGGATTGCGAAATTCGGTGGCTCCTAAACAGTTCAGGCAACCTAAACCTACCGAGCACCGAAAGCGATTCAAATGTTTCAACTTGTGAATAGACAGCGTTGCATTTATGAAATAAATACGAAACATAAACGATCTCGCGCAGTTTCTCGCAGCGATCGAGCCAGAGATCGCAGGAAGATCTCGTTGCAACATCGAGAGCTTCCGTAGTTCAGGATTTCAGGGTTCGTTTCTTCGAGTGCCGATCCGCGGAAACTATGAAACTGTTGATTGCCTTCCGTGGGCGCGGCGTTGGCAATTGCCAGGTGCGACGGCGTTTATCTCCGAGGAAATACTCGCCGCTTCGAGGAAACAGCGAGCTGCAGCAGAAGCGAAGGACGTTATTGGAACGATGCATTTTTCCCCGCGGGTGTTCATTTCAGATTACAGCGTTCGGTCGAACGGCGACGGAATGACATGCCCCGCGGCGACGACGACCGACCGACAACCGCCGCTTTCTTCGGGAAACGTCGAATGCCGCTTAATGGCGTCGAAGACAAACAGATTATACCGCTGGCGGTCTTGTAACCTTCAATCTTCCCCCCTCTTATTCCGAGGATCCAAGGTCTCCACTAGCATCTTCTTTAGAATATTGTACATCACGGTTCGAACGGAACTGACATATGATTTTGCGCAGGCTTATCGAACGCCGATGATCTGTTAACAACTTTGTGTACCCAATCAGCAGCCTAACAATTCTATCAAAGTAATTTATTCAACGAAGTGGAAATTGGTCACTTGAAATTATGATAGTGAAAAAGTGGCTACTACGTGTTGTCATACAAAAATTGTGCGATTTTTATTCTAATGTGTGCTTAAATACAGAATCGTGGATAATTGTTAACGCAAAGATTAATTCAGAAAAATCTGTATTAATGTTTTCGGCGCTCGGGTTCGATCAATTGTTACTATTTAATAACATGTTTGCAATATATTTAATGACCTATTGAGCGCCGAAAATATTAAAAATTGAATAATTCAGAAATCTTGAAAAATAATCGACCATTTCTGGGAGATACTCGTAGTGTCAAGCTTGCAAATAATATTTTACACAACAATCCTCAAAAAATTTATTAAACCACAAAACGATGAAATGCTCCCTGGCCAGGCTCGCATAATCGCCAGTCTCGAGGCTTGAGTAAAGGGCTGTCAACATCACCTGCCAATTACACGAACGAGTGACACACAGTAGGTCGAATTTCTGGGAAAGCCTGGAACAAGCAGTTTCTCTGCTAGGTAAAAAGTCAGGCTGAACCGAGACAGTCTCCTCTTAGCCAGAAGCAGAGGAAGAAGAAGAAGAAGAAGAAGAAGAAGCGTAACAGGAGTTTGTTAACTGTGGCCGCGTGGTAACGATCGGTGAACACGCGGGCCCCGTTACGAGACAACCAGGGAATCACGGAAGCTCGCCGGTACACAATGGTACGCAGTGTCGCCGCGCGGACGAGGAACCGTGACGACAACAAACGCGCGGCTCGCTCGCCTCTGCCTAGAAGGGGGTAGCTTGTTCGCGATATGTAGAATCGCGAGAGATCCGCGGGTGGCCCCCGTTACATCTCTGCTCCGCGGCGACCTAACGTGACTCCGCTACGTGAGCTACGAACGGAAAAAAGGGACCGAGAAAGATTAGACCCCCACCTCGTTGAGGGTGGTACACCTCGATAGTTGTGCTACTCAGGTTTTCAAAGAAAGGTGAGAAGGTTGTTCGTTGGTACGTGATGCTGGAATACATTTTCTAGGCTCTTCTGGTGAATTTAATATAAGCGGTAAACCCTTCGCACTGCGAATTATTTTTCAATTTTGTCACCGTTGATCTCCTTTACCTAGCATCCCGTAATTTCCCCGGGTTCTCCCGCGAGAAACAGATCCAGAGAGAAAGAGGGAGAGCCAGCACACCACCGTCGAGGGGTCCTGTTCGATTAGGGGATCGCGTTGCGCCGCGCGGAGTCCGGAGCGGTTGCTATCCAACAGTCTGATCATTAGTTTCGAGTCTCCGCCGGTGGTACGAGAGTGCGGGAATAACGAATTTAAAAGAAATCCCCCTCGGACAAGCGGTTTCGTGTAACCGAGATCCGCGGACGTATCTCTCTCTCTCTTTCCCTCCTCCCCTGTCTCTCCTCGTGGAGCTCCAGCACTGGCGGCCGGCTGTTCCTCCGCGGCGCGGCTGCGTATCCTTGTCACGAACCTCGGAGTTGCGGTAGATCGTGTCCTTGAGCGGTACATCTCCCTGCTGTTCCTTCCTCTCCGTCCTTTTTCCTTCCTCGTTCGCTCTCGCCTATTCCTGGCCACTCCATTTGCATCGGCCAACAAGAACAGGACAATGAAGAGGGGGAAGCCGGAGGAGGAGGAGAGAAGAGCCCCAGAGATCCGCTTAGACGGCCGGAAAAATCCTGGTACACGAAAGCGAGCCGCTCGTGCGATCGAGGGAGGAAGACAAAATGTCGCGAGGGGACGGTTTTACATGGCCAACGTCCTGCCTGCTCGCCTGCCTGCCTGCCTGCCTGCCTCGCTACGTAATATCTCTCCTCTCTCTGGCCGGGTGCGCACGCCTGCGCGCCCCGAAGACGACAACGACGACGACGAAGACGCAACAGCAGCATCCGGTCGCCTCGCCGCGCAGCGCCGGATCGTTTCGCGGCTAGGAACTCGTGTCTTGAATTTGCACACCGCCTCCAAGCAATCTGATAAGCCGGCCACCACGGATACACCCGGGGTCGTTTGCTTTTTACACGGGTTCGTGCACCCGGCCTCGTCTTATTTTGCCTGGGCAGCAGCATCCTGGACCGATCACGGCCCCCCGGCAATAACCTCCGATCGCCGACTCGCTCCCGGTACCCCGTAGAAACCCGCTCGTCTCTACTCGCTCGCCGATCCTCTCCGATCAGCACTCGAAGAGGATCTTCGCGTTATGTCGGATCAACGCCTGATCTACCGGCGGATGGGACCAGCGATCCAGCTTCGCTTCGGAATCGCTGTGGAGCGTCCCCCTCCCTCAGGATTTCGCTTCTGGGCTAAAGACGCGATAGAGGGAAACGAGTCCTGACCTGTTTTCACACCTGGCGGTCATCGTTTAGGTGTTATCGTTTATAATCGTGAAGTAACGACACGCACAGAATTTGTTTGATTTTCTTTGCTCGATTCAGATCGTCGTGAATGTGGTCACGCACGCACACGAGGTTGCAAAGATCCATGAGGCCTCAAATCATTTCTCGATAATGCAAGTCGAGACTTCTTAGTAGTCACAATTGCTAGATAAAAGATTAATCTAGCGCGCAAGTGTCTCAAAGTGGTCCTACTTTTGTCTATCCTACAGTCATGGAACCGGCACGTGTTTGTACTGTCGTTTAAAAATTTCAAAAATTTAAAATAAAAGGGTTTTTCTGTTTTTAAAAATATTTCCTAATTCTTTTCACATATAGCAAACGCAATTATTTTTCTTGAAAATGGTCTAAAATAAGACCGAAACGTCGTTAAATATATTGCAAACATGCTATTAAATAGTAACAATTGATGAACTACTTTTGCATTTTTCAAGGCGTAAGTTGCATTATTCCCGCAATAGATGCAAAAGGTTTTTATTTTGCATAAAGACCTAGATCGCAGAAAATCTTTGAAAATTTTCCATTGTCAGCTTTTTGTTTCCTCGGGGAGTATCTGCATCGCATACACAGACTGCTACTTAATTCAATCCAGGATCGCACTTAGAACGCCGTTCCCTGCAGAAGCCAGCAGAAGCACACCGGGGGACTAGACGATGCGAGATTGTCGCCCCTGTTCTTCGATTCAAACCGAGAGAGATTCGTGCGGCACGCACACGAACGTTTCTCTCCGTTCCCCGGTAGAGTCGCGTGCAAAGCCGTTTCGTGCGAGCTTCGTCAACCGAACGGCTCATTAACTCTAAATGATTTCTCATTACGCGGTGCCGTGTCGGCCTCTATGCGCTCGCGATCTCCTATCCGTGAATAGAAATCGAGGTTTTCCTTTTGATTTCGCTTCCTGAACGGACGAGGTCGGAGCGCAACGCCTTATCTCGAGACCGCTGACGTCCGAGGACTCTCTTGTTCCTTCGCCGAGGAAGACGGCGATTTCCCCGTGCGAACCCTTCCCGAGGACGAAGGGTCAACAACCCTCGGCGTTCGGACGATTTCGTTACGCTTCTCTACGCAACGTTTGCGTGCCCGCGGAATCGATTCTGCATGGCTCGCTGGAGCTCGAGAACAATGCTGCCCTTGTCCAACACCTTCGTTGGCTTTACAGCATTGAAAATGACGAATTCATTTTGTGCCACATGCCGAACGACGCTTCGTACATTTTCGAATGAACTGTTCGAGAGTTTAGAGAAAGATCGTTTGTATAAGGTTTGTTTTAAAATTTTATTTGTTTTAACCCTTTGCGGACGAATGTCGGCAGATAACCGACAAAACATTTTTTGAAAACAAATTTTTTTGAATTTGAATAAAAGTTATAACGCGAATAGAACGTTCAACGTTCTTTTCTCAACTGCGCGCACCAATACTTCTCGTGCACAGCGACGCACGTTCGTCGGATGACTCCGTCCGCAAAGGGTTAAAGTTCGAAGGATTAGTAGTTCGGGTCAGACGCTGACCCACGCAGACCTCTGAAGTCACTCACGCGTCGATTTTGCTAAACTTAATTTTCAGATGGAATAAGATTTCCCTTCTGCCTTTTTTTTTTTGCTACAAAAAATTATACTACATTAAACTACAAACGGAGCACTCAGTGCTATTGCGCGCCCACTTAAGGGTTAAAAATGACACCGCAACGCGGGAAAATCGCACGCCGATCCTGCGGCTTTCGCGTTACGTAAACGCGACACCGATTACCTCGGACTCTCGTAAGCGCGGTGAAAGTGCATCCTCTGCCATCGCACACCGACACTGACCCGCTTTTTCAGCGACCGTGAAACCGAGGAGACTTTCCTTACGTAAACGCACGCGGTTCCGCGACACTGTCGCGAAAGCGGTCGCCGAACTTCAACTGCCAACCTCCCCCTCCGCCCATGGGACGACTAACTACAAATTAGCACTTTCGGTGCCAACCTGACGGGCTGAAAAATTGCATAAAATCAGAGTAATATTTTTGTCATAACTGCGTCATTATTATGAAAGTGGTCCGAGTCATTCTTGTTTCGAGATGTTTAAAGGATCGCATGAGAACACCGAATGAACTCCGTATAATGTTGAAGTGACAAGTAATGTGATGTGAAATCACTGATTAACTCATTATTCTTTTTAATTTTCACTTAGACTACTCTCGTAATTACGGGCTCATGTATTAACAGAATGAGAAGCCGCACAGCGTCCGACATCGGACCGTCTTCGGGAAAAGAGAAGATACAGGCCTCGATACGCAATCTTTAAGAGCATCAATGCCTGGCATGTTCGCTCCCTCGACGGGTAATTCTTCCGAGGCAATCGCAGAAACTACAGAGCGATGATTCCGCGTGGAAGAACCGATCGCGATTAAAAAGTATCGGCGGATTAAATTGCAGCGCAATCCGCGCGGCGGAATCACACTCCCCATTACGAGGCGTTCCGCTCGCACCGGGCCAGATGCAACTATGTTCGCTGCTGGCACTGCTGCGGGCCTTGTAATCAATCCGCAGGCGCGCGCTTCCTGCCTCCGCGAAGAGCAAACAACTGGCCGCCGACTCGTTGCATCCTCGACACGTTCCCCAACCATTCTCCACCCCGGCCCGGCGCGGTCCTCGAAGAATGCCAAATTAAAGGGCATCCTCCGTCCGCGGAATTGAACGCCGCGTTTAATTAAAGATCCGCGGTCGGCTCCCTGAATTGCGCTGCGATACCGTGATTTATTTCAACCTCTCTCCGCCCGGGAAACAACGCGGCGAAGGTTCTACGAATCATTTGGGTAAAAAGATTGGCGAATTGAACTAATCATGCGATATTATTAATTAATCGTAGGAGAATATACGTCCAGCTAGCGCCAAATTACGAAACAATTTAGCAAGGCCCGAGTCATTTATAATGTTAAATTTGAATTTTCCCCCGATTTAAATTCAAAATTGATTTACCGTTACAATTGCCCTAAATTAAATCTATTAGAAGAATTTTATTGAAATTATTCTTCCAACCGAAACTGGGAAGACAAAATTCTCGCGTCCCCTCGGTCCCAATAAAAATTAATTTTCACCAATACGTTGCTAAGTCATTTATAACTTTAAACTTGAATTTTCTAAACATGAATGGAAAAATTGCCCTAACTTAAATCTATTAGAAGAATTCTATTAAAATTATTCTTCCAACCGAAACTGGGAAGACAAAATTCTCGCATCCCCTCGGTCCCAATAAAAATTAATTTTCACCAATACGTTGCTAAGTCATTTATAACTTTAAACTTGAATTTTCTAAACATGAATGTAAAAATTGCCCTAACTTAAATCTATTAGAAGAATTCTATTAAAATTATTCTTCCAACCGAAACTGGAAAGACAAAATTCTCGCATCCCCTTGGTCCCAATAAAAATTAATTTTCACCAATACTTAATTCGGATCTAAACCCGACGAAAAACAGCGTCAATCCTGAATTTATACGTTTATTCAAAAGCGGTCTTCGGAAGCAACTCAGGCACGTCGCGGATTTCTCCACGTTGGAGGAAACGTCGGATAATGAATTTGAGGAATGAATAATGCGACGGATCGTCCGCGATCGTCGAATCGCCTAATTGCTTCGTTAAACGAGAGCTGGCGACGGAGCCCTCCTCGCCCCGGATTCAGCAAGAACCGGTGGAAGAAGTTGGATTCGCCGATGTAACGATCGAGCGGATCAAAGGGACACCGGTGCCATTATTGCGCCGGTGGTTCTGCTCGCGACACGATTTTTACGGGGTGGAGACACGCTCCGCGAACGTCCTCGTACGCTCGTTTTTCCGTGTCGCGAGCAGACGTGACGCACTTACGAAGTTCGGGCCCGTTAGAACGGTACACCGGCACGGCGGAACGTCCGCGAGATTAACACGCTTTCTTTCGCACGTGGCGATCCGGAATAAGACGTCGCCTGCGACAACCGGTCGCCGGGATTCGCGAAATAACGATCGCTTTCGCGAACCGGCTGGGCTGTACCGATCCCGACGACGCGCGGACAGGGTCTCCACAGAGCAAAAATATTTCGTACTAGAATATACAAGAAAAAGGTACTAGATTTGAAAAAAAAGTACTGGATTTTGAATTCTTTACGTTTCATTCTAATTAGGGGCATTGTATACTATACATATACATACAGCATATATGCCTATGTACCTTAATATTTCAGATAAACTCAATATAAAACTGCTAAATTCTATTTTATTCTATTATCAGGAAAAAAAAGTTCGTGAAGTAGAGGGGGCAAAGGAGGAAGGAAGGGGAAACAAGTCCCGAGGACGATTAAACGATATTTTATTAAAACTTTCGATAGGCTGTTCAACAGAAGACTGAGAGCACTCCGTACGCCGTTGCCTACGAACCCCCGGCCGATCGTTTTTTTACAAACGCGAAATTCTTTTAGTTAAAAAGAAGTTTCTCATTCACGGGAGTCGACTGTCACTCACGGATACACATACACTCTATTACATTTAAAAGAAATTTTTTTATTTACTTTTTCTGTTTTTTTTCCATTTTCTCTTCTTAGTTTTTGTAAACATCTACTTTAAGATAAAATTAGTATTTTAAGAGAAATTAGTACTATGTAATTGTAACGGACCGATTTCGCAATGCCCTGTTGGAGTTTATTCTCAAATTTATTCTGTTTCTTTAGTCTAATTGTAATATTAAATAATAATTCTGTTTGCGAGACTTCGCGCGACGGTCTAGTTCGTACGACGGCTCGGTTCCCGGGAAACAAGACATGAGTAAACCCCATGGATATAGGAATAAATACATATATGCATATGTATGAATATCCACACATATGTATTCACAGGCGAAAATTCTCGTATCTGTTCATATCATGGATATATTCCTATATTCATGGTTCATATGCTTACTGGAACGCTTATGAACATACAACTTTCAGAGCGGAATACATCCTGCGAGAGATTCCGCATGTGAGTTATTATTATTCTATTACTAGAACACTAAAAATTTATAAAAGGTACTAGATCTAGTACGAACGTACTAACGGTGAAGACCCTGCGCGCGGAACTTGCAAAATTTCATGTTCCAGCGGAGTACTTCAGAGTTCCAGTTTCGTACGACTTGGATTTTTTTCGGAGCAATTAGCTGAAACATTCGCGTGAAAAAAATTTGTCTGAAAAAAACAGTTTTTATTTTTATTGGAAATTTAAAAAATGCATTTTATGGATCTGTAGCGTTCTAAAAATTTCATCGAAATGTACATTCAGCATATACTGTATGCAACATTATAAGACGATCAAGCTAATCCGGAAGTGAAAGGTACGTAAATGGACGTTAGCTGCTGCAAAATGTTGGATGGGATGAAACAAGCGACCCGGTAGGAAGACGCAGGATGCAACTGCAACGGACGAGCATCTGACTGATGATACTTAATGGCAACGATCGGCACCGGCACCGGCGCGGCGTGAATCGTTGCCTATGATTGAAAACGAACGAAAGCAAGCATCGCCGGAGAAAGGCCGAGAAAAGAAGAGGTGCTCGAGCGAGACTCCCGTTTTCGTCTTCTCGGAGTAACGGTAAAACAGTCGACGAAACGAGGTCGTTCCGGAATTTTTAGGTTACGTAACTGCCCTTAGGACTACTACACGATCGATCGCGGCGAATTCCGGCCGAAAACCTGCGTGCGAGTCTCTCTCTCCGTTTTCTGGGACAAGCCGACGACGCGTACCGTTACTCGAGGAGCTCGCCCACGATTGCGATCCTTTCGGAAGAATTGTCTAAATTGCTTCTTTTTCTGTGGGAGTTGACCCGGCAACAATTCCACGGAAGCAATTTATTCGATGGAAGAGAAATTCAGAGATCGAGGTTTACACGATGATAAATTCAGAATCGATAAATTATTATTGAAAATAATCCAACAGCTGTTGCAAGCCAAGACCACGAATCTTTAATGCGAGACTGAATACAGTAAAGTTTCGATCTAAGAAAAGTCCTCGGGTTCCCGCTGTTTCTTAGATCGAGTTCTACTATTTTCGCGTGGTATGCTCCGAGGTGGAAGGGACATTCGTTTTTCTTAGATCGTACAGATACGGTAGGTCGGTTGGTATTGTCAAATCATTGTCGAATTACAGATTAAATATTCAGCTGAATATCATGATCTAAGACTGATCCCACCATGGGAAGTTTATGGGATCCGTGCATCGATTGTACGTGTTAAACGCAACGCTCGAGAGACGCATAAGGTAACCGGGAAAGGGAGGAAGCGAGGCGCTCGAAAATCTATCATTAGCAGCGTTTAGAACAACCTTCGTGCTTTATTTCTTCCCAACACGTACGCGGAATGTATCATTAAATAGTTACTCAATTAAATCCTCAAAGATAATGGCAGCCGGGATGTCTCGAATTACCATTAGGGAAAGTAGAAACTTCCTTTTCGAGGCAGCTCTGCTATGGTAAATAATAATTCTATCCGAAGGTATGAATGAAATTTGAGGCCGAGAGCATGGCTGCAAAAGGAAAAGGAAAACGAACATGAATGAACAGGTGGGTAGGAAATAATTAAAAATTGATTGCTTGACGAGCGTGAATCGAACATTCATTAAAATGTTTTTAAAATGTGAAATGTTAAGAATTGTTCAATGTTGTTCACTCGCTGATTTTTAACGGTGTTCGAACATCTGCGTTCTTGTTACAGAAAAATTTATTCAAAATGGAGGTGGTGCTGCAAGGAGCAGGTAGTACTAGCTGATTTTAAAAGGTGTTTGATTATTTGTATTCCTGTTACAGAAAAATTTATTCAAAATGGAGGTGGTTCTGCAAGGAGCAGGTAAGTTCAGATATTAAAGTATTTATAAAAATGTAAGAAAATTTCAAAAGTATTCTGGATTTCGATCTGTAATTCGGGAGCATTCCACGCGTGCGTCAGCCATAAATGAGTGTGTACGTAGCCTAACGCGCTCTCAGGCGCAAAGCCATCGAGAGTTAATCGATCGGGTGACCGGAAGCTCGCGTCTCTCGCCGTTCCGCGTAGTTCAACGTAGTTCGACGTAGCTCGACGCACTAATATTCTATTGAATCTGAATTTTTCCGCGCGGCACCTCGCCATTAGCCGGCGCATAATGGCTGGTTCGTAAGCGGCCTCCGGACGCCTAAATAAAAAGAAGCCGGCGGGCAATGAATATCTCCGGCATTACGGCGTCTTTTTGTAATTCGCTGTATCGCGGGGCTAATAACCGAGCGGTGATCCTCGCGTAATAAAGAGAAATAACAGCGGAGGGTACGATGCCGCTCGCTCGCGCGCGATCATGAAGATGTCCGTAATAACTGCTCGGACAGGAAAAACGATCGCCAGTTCGCACCGTAAACGTCGTGGAATTTAATTAGCGCGGATCAAGCGGCGCGACGGGTCTCACGGGCTTTCGGCGATTTTTAATTAACCGGACGAACGCTTCCTGAAAACGAACCCGCAGAGGGACAGGTGGGTGGTCGGGATACGGAGGCCAGCGGCAATTCCACGGAGCTCTATCCCTCGGGCTAGGCGAGGAATCGCGAACAGTCCACGGAAATTATTATAATAACGTGGGCAGAGGGACGCGGGCGGTTCGTTCCGCGTCCACCAAGCAATCAAAGACGTGACGGACCTGACGTGAGACGCCGACCAGTTCCAGGCTATGGGAAGCTCCGTCGGCCCTCGACACCTTCCCACCATCGAAAAACCCATTGCAACCTTCTTCGCAGTGTTCGTTTTCCAAAATTTCAAACACTGCACATCGATTTTTCAATTGCTACTTTGTTCCAGCCATCTTAGTCCATCTTAGTATTACACGAAAATTTTAGTATACTATTTATATAATTTATTATATAATATTTTTATAATTTAATACACATTTGTCCTACATTGGTATAAAGTTGTCATCGTGTGATTTTTAAAGTCTAATTTTATCGAATATTCATCGTTTCGTCGAGGATTCCGAAGAAAAAAAGTTGCTGAAAATTGATGAGCGCCCAGTTCCCAGGATCGGTTCGGTCGCTTGTTGCGGTGGAAGCATAATTGACGCGTGCGAAATTGATCGCGCGAGCCTGATGGATTGGGAACAAGAAGCGAAGTCGTCGCGTCGTTTCGAGAGTCGATCGATCAAGTAGATTAATTACCGGAAGGATTGTGGGTCGCACGGTAACGAGTCCACGCTCCGTTCTCGTGCCGAAATTCGCCTTGAACTCCGTCCAGGGTCATGTGGAACGGGGCCGAGGAAAAGTTGACCGAGCAACGGTTTTGATCGACCGTCCATTCGAGCCGCCGAACTAGTCGTAGTCGCGTTTCATTCGGAATTTCTTGTCGATTCGTTACACGATTTACTGTTAGCGATCGTCGATGTTCGAATCGCTGTAAGCATGTACGATACTCTAAAAGAAAAACAGAATCGAATAAAGAAAATAAAATTGTCAGTGCAATGTAACGACGCACAGAGGCAAGGGGAGGGTTAGGGGATGAAGTACGATATGGGTTAGGTTCGATAAAAAATTCGATGCTCGCCAAAAAAATTTTAAACCGCGAGAAAGTGTAAAAATGCACGGTGGTTCGACTAATAAAACAGAATCGAATAAAGAAAATAAAATCATCAGCGCAATGTAACGACGCACAGAGGCAAGGGGAGGGTTAGGGGATGATGTATAATAATGGTTAGGTTCGATAAAAAATTCGATGCTCGCCAAAAAAATTTAAAACCGCGAGAAAGTGTAAAAATGCACGGTGGTTCGACTGATAAAACAGAATCGAATAAAGAAAATAAAATCGTCAGTGCGATGTAACGACGCACAGAGGCAAGGGGAGGGTTAGGGGATGATGTATAATAATGGTTAGGTTCGATAAAAAATTCGGTCCCCGGCAGAAAATGTTGAAACCAAGAAAAAGTATAAAAATCTGTGCTGAAAGGCTGTAGGTCGAAAAACCGGAACAAAGCAAATAGAATCGCCGCAGCGGCGGTGCATAGTGTCAAAGGGAATGTTGGGTGACGGTTTGGAACAATATCCATGTCCGGCGAGAGAAAATCTGCGCGTTAAAATCCGTGAAAAATCGAGTGGACCGAAAGCGGGAAGCTCGCACGGTGCGTTTGATCGTTGCATCGGCGTCGTTTCGAGGATGGAATATCGAGGGCGACGGAACGATGCGTGCGTGCGTTTTGTGCGTACTGCTATACGATGCAGGGGCCATGGTATGCATCGTCGAAATTGCCATCGGTTTGCGTGGCGCGCATTCCGCTGGTTCATAAACCCGACGGACGGCACGCGATTCTGTCGAGCTCACGCGAACGAATCGGTGGTTCGAATCGATTCTCGTTCATTAACCAGACCGGTAGGTATCACGCGATAATTAAATGGCCGTCGGTTCCGATTACGCTCGCACGGAGGAAGAAGCGGAGAACCCGCGGAGAGACGCGTTTCTGCCGGTGATCAATTTGTTTCGCTCGCGTACGATCTTGTAAATTTGTGTGTCTCGTCGCAGGAAATCGGTACCGTAAGATCGGTGGATCGTCGGGATCGAACTGTAAGTGGACAAGAAGAAAAAAAAAAAGGGAACTGAAATCGAACGAACGGGAGTAAAGAAACATGGGAAACCGCAAGCCATGGCCGAGACACGATTCGATTCAATTGGAATCGTGCGAAACGGAATTTCGAGCGGCGACGACGACGATCGGATTTGTGGTCGCGCGTGATCGCGTCTCGCTCGATTAACTCGACTGTTAATTAAATATCGAGGCGTTGTTGTCGCGTTGCCATTTTTACGATCACGGTAATCCGGCCCCGAAGCGTTTTCTTTCTCGATTTTCGCCCTCGGAACGAAACTCTTCGCTGAAAAGAGGATGCGGTAATCGGGTCGCGCCGCTTCCGTTTGACTTTAACGGGATCTGTGAGACGTAAGCGTTTCATTAATTATACCAGATATTATTAAAATTATTAACCGAATGAGACGATGCAATTACGAACAAAAAATTCTTCGTGAAACCATCCGAGGCTGCACCGGGGCTGAAATTAGCCGAGGATCGGGTAAAAATCGAGAACTCGCGATCACCGAGCATCGACACCGAAGCTAAAATGAAATTTCGCGCTCGTGAGCCGCATTAGGCCGTTACAGGATATTAATGGGATATTCGGAGGATATTTCGAGGGTACCCGGGGTGTCTGGCCACGAAAGGATAGCACGGGGTTTAGCGGACGTGTTCCGCAGACCCGATCGCAGCTAAATTATACGCTGCACAGGGTCGGCGGACAAGGCTCTCTTTTTACTCTCTCTCTCTCTCTCTCTCTCTCTCTCTCTCGGAAAGAATAAGGTCGATAAAAGTTCGGGAGGATGATAAACAGCTTCTAGACGATGGGTGGAGCCCGCCGTAAAAACGATAGAAAAAGAGAACGTCGCCGGACCCTCGCTGGGAATAAAGATCCTGCCGTTTTTCGAGCATCCTCTTCACCCTTCCTCCCATTTCCTTCGAATCGAGACGATTCTTCCATGATTTGCACGTGTCGCATATAGTTTCTTGCCATCTTGCGATTTTTATGCGTTCATTAATAAATCGAATGGAAAAATTAGACTCCGGACTTCATGCATTTGTAACAAACACGAGTAGGTGAAATTTAAAGTTAACAGATTATTATTTTTAATTAAGCAAATAGATTTAAAAGAGAATTGATATATTATTTTTACTGCATTAAAATTATTAGTGCAAAAGTTTTTGCGTAAAGATCCGGAGTATAGAAATAATGAATTATATTTAGTTGTACTGTTATCAATAGTAATTAATAGAGTTTCTATTTCACGGGCAAATCTAATGTACCGTTAAAGCGTTAAATTTCAAAGGTGAGAAAACGCTGGGAACAGCAATTTCTAGTGGAAATGCAGTTCCGGCAGCAAAGAGAAACGATACCGAAGCAAAGAGTTAGCGGTTCCCCTCGACCGATCCGATTGTCCGAATATCGTTTCATGCGAGGAGCGGTTAGGATAAATGCTCCAAGTGTAAAAGGATAAAGCTAAGACAGCGGATAGGGGAGATCCTTACGCGAGACCGGCAAGGCGGAAGATGCACTTGCGCGTCCTTATGCGTTTGTTCGCGGCCCCGAAGACGGAAGCGGCTTCTTAAGGCAGCGGGAGCGCGCAGCGAAATAATGCGTGTTCGAAGCTGCATCCGCGTGCGTCCGCGAGGGGAACAATAAAATCTCGGCTGTGGCCGATTCCCAGGAATCGTCCGGGAGCCGATAACGGTGCGTCTACCTGTCGTTAAAATCGCGTTAAAGCCCGACTAGGATTGCTCACCTTGTGCCACAGTTTATCGCGAACACAGTTACCGGCGCGTCGGATATCGCGTGGAATCAGGATCGGTAATTCTCTCTCTCTCTCTCTCTCTGACACTCTGCGTCTGTCTGTGTGCATGTGTGCGCGATTCATCTCGTATCATGTCGCGAGTGAAGGAAAGCTAACGGGTCTCCCAGGCTCGTAAATCACGAAATATTCCCGTCGGACGGAACACAATCGTAGAGACCAAGCTCCCTGTCCCTAATTGATACAGTTACCAAGCCAGTCCTGTTAATTAAGCCTCTTCATGGAATCGCGTGTACACCTGACACCACTGATTGCATCGTTACTCCTGAGGACGCATCTTTCTTCCCCCCTCGTCCCTCACCCCCTTCTTTTTCGAGAAGAATATCGCGGAACGCGTTAAGCCGCGTTCCCACGTGGCGTCTATCGCCGCTGATAATCGCTTCATCCCGGTACCAGTCGAGGATTATTAACGAGCAACCCCGTGCGATCGCGCTTGTGCGTCCTCGTCTGGTTAATTGGCCGGCGTCAAGGCAGCCATATTTGAGCCCTCATTAACAAATCGCGACGCTCGCGATGAATCTCTGTACATACCTCCTGCTCTATACCGTCGCGGAAACGATTAGGATCGTTTTCCGCGACCTCTGCGACTCTTAGTGGGATATTGATATTGATCAAATGTATTGTTTGAGGAGATCGTCGAGATCGGTGGAGACTGTACCATCAGTCTGGGATCTTTAGAACGAAACTTTGCATTTCTGAAGAGTCGGTGAGCACGATGTACATCTTAATGAAAAATAAAAATTGCAGTTAAACTCAAAGTTGAAACTGCAGATGCGACTTTGAGAGCCAGCATCGCGCCTCAAAGTGATGTATAACTAAACCCGTGGTGGAATGCGACAGTATTTCCCGACCAAATGAATAACAGTTGCATTTTATCCGCGACATTCCGCAACAGCCTAATAATATCTTCTCCAACTATGCGACCGACCGGAAATTTCTCCGGAGCGATAATTGCCGACGGATCCCCTTCGTCGCATCCGCCCGATAAAGCGTTAACGGCAGCCGTAAAGCCTTTTATCTAACCGTAAATATTTGATACGTCGTGTGTCCAGCGCTACACTCGAGCGGCTCGCGATCAAAAACAACAATTAATAAAACCTGCGCGAAAGAGAAGGCGAGAGGCGGTTTCCGTCCCGAAGAAGCTAGTTTTCCCTACGCTGATTAATCGTCCGCCCGGTAGCGCTTGTAAATTCCCCGATATTACGCACGCCCACTTTTGCAAGCTGCCTGGCAGCTGCGTGATTGCATATTTGCCGTCGTCGTAGAAAATTTATCCCGTTCGAGAGCGCGACGTTCTCGAGAGGCACCGGTTACGGCGCCGCAGCCTCTAGAATCAATGATGCGTCGCGTTCCGAGAGAGATGCAAGCCCGGTACCCCGCACTTTACCGACCGGATTAACGACGAGATGAAGCACCTTCGCCAGGTGAAAACACGCGGCGGAAAATACTCCGGCAAAGCATTTCGGGAAATAAGAACAGCGCGCCGCCGTCGTCGACGTGCGGGCTTCGAAATGAACAGTTAGCTTCCGCTTTCGAAACGGATTTTTCTCGAACGCTACCGCTCGGCCTCTTGCCCTATTATACTGATCGCTACGCTCCGGATTTTACGCGTTGATGACAAAAATCGGGTAGGTGTAATGTGAAATAGCAAGAATTATTATTGTTTTATTTTCATATTATTATACAATATACAGGGTGTCCTGGTGGTACAACCGAGTAGGGGGTGATTCTACATGAAAAACTGAGTGGAAAATATAGAAACAAATTTTTTGATACAAGGCTTTGTTTTTGAGAAAAATGAGTTCGTTTAATTCATAAAAAGCACAATTATGTCTACAACAGCACTTCCAGCAATTTATGAATTAAACGAATTCCTCAAAGGTAATTCTAACATTGTAACCTTGACCTTCGATTTATTCGATGTATACAAACCTCGAAAACCTTTGCGAAAAAAGGTTGAGGTAACTCAGAATAAAGTCCGTTGAGCCGCAAGTAAGCCGAGTGCACGCGCACTAGACAAATTTTCAAACTTATTTTTCTCGAAAACAAAGCCTTGTATAAAAAAATTTTATTTATATTTTCGACTCAGTTTTTCATGTAGAATCCTGTAGAATTCTGTATATTATTAAATTTTCATACATATTATTTTTTTATTATTATACATTATATTATTATACTTTCATACATACTATTTTCAATCCATATTAAAAAAGAAATTAAATTTTTATTTCAGCCCACTTTGCTGCAATTCCGTTTTCATTTTGCATGAAGATCTATACTGATGACCAAGATGGCGAACCCCTCCACATTTACAGGTTTTAATTAAACTTAGGTGAAATTCTGCTGCTCCGTTATCGACGTCGAAGCATTAATTTATCCGGAGAGTATATTCTATGATTCTGGGAAATGTTTAAAAAAGCAAGGGTCAAAATAATTACCAACTAAATCGAGGTAAATCGAGGCGGTGAATTGTAAGAATACAGTGTTTCCTACAGTTGCCACAATTTATTCGCGAATCGTAAACGCGGTGGTGAACCAAAATGGCAACGAACGGGAGCTTTCGAACGAGCATCGAGTGCGACGGATCGAAACCAGGCCGAAATCTGCCGGGGTCCGGCAGTGCCCGACGAGATCCGTGAACCAAAATGGCGGCGGCGTTTGAAATTCGCATGATCGCGATCCCACGGCCGCGTATCCGTCCGGCGTGTACCGTTAATGGACGTTCCACGCGTAATTCACCTCTGAAGTGCGGCGCGGCGCGGCACTCGCGAATATTTTCTATCAGCTCGCGGTGATCTTCTCGGACGCCTAACGACCAGAAACGGAAGCACCGTTCGACGTTCTACCGATTAGCTTGGTCGTGACGGGAGCGGTAAAGATCAACGACAATGACAGACAACACCGCCGCGCCGCGCAGCGCCTCGAACCGGCGCCGTGGAAGCTGTAAACCGACGATCGTTATCGCCGATCGGCAGCAGCGCAGGGTCATTAAGCAGAAAACCGTTCGAGTTAGACGATCAACGGTTTTATGCTAAATATTACGATCCACCGGGATGATCTAGCGAACCGAGAACGTCCTGCCGGGTAACTGTCTCTTGATCGGTTTCGGTTCTCCCGAGGACTTCCTGCTGGGAAGGATACTGTTCGTCATTAGAATTACCGGAGTCACTTCGCACCGTTCCACCGGGGAAAATGAGGGCCGCTGGTGGACTGTCCGTTTTCTAATTCGCCGTTAGCCTCTTTACCGCGCGATTTTAATGCCGATCGATTAGCACGACCAAGCAGGAAAGTGGATTATACCGGCTATGCTATCGTTTTATCATTTGAACTGATACACTGGTGGAAATCAGTTGCTTCGAATCCTTATATTGCGATTGATGAAATCGTTGAGACAATCTCGTGGATTTGGCGATTTTCGCGGCAAATGTATGTATACAATGATATTTGGTCCCCTCAGGGTTTCAAATCCATTTTACCAACTTCTCCCCTTTTACCACTCTTTACACTATCGCCTAATTTCCAATTTCAGCGGGATCTACTATTAAGATGGGTTCCTAACCACCTATTTTGCCAAAAGCACGTGAAAAGCACCCAGAGGGCCATTTCCCAGCTTTTTACCGAGCGGTCACCCATCCAAGCGCTGCCTACGCCCAACGCTGTTTAAGTTCGGTGATCGTACGAGAATCGGTGTTTTTTATTTTTAATGTTTATTGAATAAAGATTTTACAGTCAGAACTAATAACTGGAGTCAACAAACATAACGAGAATCGGTGTTTGCAGCAAGGCAATGGTCGTTGACGCTCTCGCAGTAAATGACTAAACAAATATATTTGCGTTGAAATGAATTTAATCTTGTCATTTTTACAAGGCAACGTGTAAAGCTCGATAGGTTCAGCGTTAATTCGAAAAACCATCTGCGCCACCAATTCACAACGATTCCACTTCACAATTGGCACGATCGTTAAGTTACCCTCGTGAGAAATGATTCCGACACGATCGCGAGTAACTGTACCTAATCAAATCAACACTAAATAACGAGCGAGTAGAGCGGACAAGCGATAGGAAAATTGGCAACAACGTGTCGCGGAAACGGCGCCGTAACGTGGTCGCCGATAAGCCGCGGGAGATAATTCTGCCGCGGAGACACTTATTAATAGCCGGCGGTTGCTTATCGTTCGATAACGAGCAGTTTTCGCGAACGAGCGACGGGGATCTCGAGAAATACGCTCGGAAACTCGTCGGTTAACGGGAAATCGGCGGGAGGATACCGGGCCGTAGCCTGTTCGAGAAATAAAGGAGCGTGGTGGGCGTCGTTGTTGGCCATGGCCTCGGAACCACCGCGATAACTAAGGTCGTAGCGTTTTATGGAGTCCCGGCTCATAAGTGTAACGGTGTCCGGACGCGCGCGAGCCTCTCGCGCGATCCACGAAGCCGAAGAGGAACGGTTACCGTTGCGCGGTCCACAAACCTCCTCGACCAGCATACTCTGTGCGTATCGTGGGCACGCCGACATGTCTGAATATTTCGATAACGAGAAGGAGAAATACATTAACCTTCGCTGCGTGTAAGCTACACGGCGAATCGGATCGGAATAAGATATAGTTGAAAGTCGTTGCGTTATCATGGCAAAAATCGTCTAGGTCGTGCTTTGTCCCTCTCCCTACATCTCTTTCGATTGATTTTTATCGTTTCACCGTTCAGTGTTGACTTACGTGAACGAACGTAGAAATTTTGGTACAGATCTAAGATACACAGCTTACAATTTCTTATTTCAAATTAAAAGGTGAGGTTTAACATCCGAATGTGTTTAATATCGTTAGTTTCTATAGCGTTCAGAAATAATATTTGATATAATTTCCGCCATTACATCATAATTTGTTTAGGTGTTTCATTTACTTTAACATTATTATGATACGGGCGAATCGAATCACTCCCTTTTTATAAATTTAAAAAGTTATATGACTTTGATGAATTTATTATTCGCGAAAACAATTTATCAAGAGAGTGACGTTGCATTTATCGTAAGAAAAAACGTGCGGTGCCACGAAAAGTGTGCTAACACAAGTGGTGTTCAAGGACAATATACTTGCGACTCATGTGAAAAATCAACAATTGCTTCTCCTGCACGCTTGTCATGCAGGTACATACTGATTACGTAGCGCGGGGAGTCGCGTGTCCCTGTTAGCTTTAGCCTGCAGCTTCCTCTCTTTCTCTCTTTCCGTTGGTACCGCTCCCCCGGTCGTTTATGACGACGACGACGTCACGAGGCACAGTGCATACTCGTCGCGGCTGCTTAGCATGTCGTGAAAGCCCGTGCGCGCGCCGGAATCTAGCCTAACACACTTTCCCGGCCAGATAACTTATACGCGGCAGTTTGCTCCGATCGTGGATCGACACGATCGCGCGTTCCCCGGGCCGATCTATGAACGGTACTCGTCGCGACGCGACGGCTACACGCGATCCGATCCAACCGGTAGAGCTTGGATTAGCAGCCGAGTTGATCGTTAATAACAGGATCGACTCCCGGGAGAGATCGTCTCCGAGAAGCGGCTTTGAAAACGGAGAACTTCGGATTAAGGACTCTAGAGGGTCTAGGCAAGGCTGCTGCGAAATCATCGCATGCTAATGAGAAATGCAGAGACTGGATGTTTCGCGTGTGCTGATCATCGAGGAGAATCGTCTTGGACGCGTGTCTCGATCATCAATAGCCGGCGGAATTGATGCATTTACGAGAAAAATGAGTAGGTTTATGCAAAACAAAATTTTTTTATGTCAATTACAATAAATTGGAGTGAAATAGAAATTTATTTCCTTTCTTAACATGTTTAATAGGTTGAAAGTAATATAGCAGTATGTCCCTCCAATTGAAAAACAATTTTTAGCAAACGTGGCTAAATGACGTTAACGGATTCAAACCCGAATGGTTAACGTTTAAAAGTTTCCATAAAAATAGCTATTATATTGTAGTAACTGATCGAACCGTGCGCCAAAAATTTCATACCATGTATTTAAAACAATTTACGATCAATATAACGTTAACATTTAATATAGCAGTAACATTCAATTTTTCCAATATTTTTACTGTTTCAAATTATACCCAATAATTTTTGCCATAAATTCATAAACATCCGCTGTCTAATAATAATACGCATACTCTGTGTTTGACTAATTTTCTCTTAATTTGTGCGACGCATTTTAGACACACAATTTTCGAAAAACGTCGAAACGGTTAACTCGATTAAGAAGAAACATTTGGAACATCCTAACGCGTACAGATCTCGAAGAGAAGTGTTTCGGAACGTGCAACGAGGATCGTTAGAGAGGCAGTTTTCGGCTGCTCGTGAGCGCGCATCGTTAAGGCGCAGCGGAGTTATCAATCTGCGCGTATAACTGCGCCTGGAGGTTGTAGCAATAAAGAGAACCTGGCGCGGCGCAGTCGTGGCATTTATGCACCCACGCGGCCCCCGCGATCGTAACTCGCCTTTATCGGAGATCGACGACGCCGGTAATTCCGCAAAAACGCGGTTACCGTTCGGCTCGGCTCGGCTCGCCGATGCACGCGCCGAGCGATATCTGCACGCGTTGCAACCAGTTGCAGTTGCATCGCGAGGGCTCCCTACCGTTAACCCTTCTCTTTCCTTCTCTCTCTCTCTCTCTCTCTCTTTCTCTTTCTCTCTCCGTCCCTGATCCGCCGTTTATGGGCAGCGCCGGTCGATCCGCGGATAAACCGAATACGGAAGAACCCCCGACCGACCAGAGACCGCACGATTTTTGTCTGACGGCTTCTCGGAAAGATCGGATGACACTGCCGATCCCACCTTTCGCGCTGTACATTCGGTATCATCTTTGGGTAAAAATCTTCCTCGCTTTCTGCAAGGTTTCTTGTTTGTTTCGTCTCGATTCAAGTTTTCTCATTTTCTCGTTGAATTCTTTCAAGATTTAGATCAAAGATCGTCCTCGATTAGCGTCAATATGCAATCTGCGTATTTAACAGACATTGCTGCCGTATTCACTTGTACTTATTCTTGAAAAGCGAAATAAACGCAGAAGTGCTTACAAGTCTTATCGAGAGAGTTCTCAAGGACACGTTCCCGAGAAAATTGCCCGCAGGGAATGCGATCGAAACATTTGCGCCAGAGTCCTCCCGCAGGAATATCGTGGTTCGAAGAACGCCGGCGTTGCGGCGCACCGGTAAATGATATTTCTTTGTGTTCCCAGCCACAGCGAATTTCACGTTTCACTGAAACTTTTCTGCGGCGCGGCGTGTAGTCGAAGAACCGTGAGGGTCTCCGGGTACCGAAATGGCCGTTGTTGGTCGAATAATTCGTCTCGTCCGTGGCTCTAATAAACGTTCGTTCTTCCAGGCACGATGCTCCGCTTGCGGTTAATGAACAAGCGTGATCGCTGAGCAGGAACCGGGTGTCTTTTTTCCGGCGTTCCTTCCGCGAACGACACGGTTTCGATGGTCGGCCTTCTAACGGGCTGCTGGGCAACGGTTTCGAACCACTTATACACTAGCGGCTAAAAGTTTCGCATCGCACGAACGTTTTCTCTCGAACTGTCCGGGCGGACTTCCTCAAAGTCCAATTCTGCTGGAATTCTTCAATTTCGTTATAACAAGGAAGGGATTAAGTAAAACACGGTAATATCGAATGGTATCATGTAATCATTTATTGTATATAATATAATGATATTTAGTTGATTACACTAATTATTTTATACTAGATAATAATATTTATTTTCTCAAATAATTATTATACTATATATTAATATTTATTTTCTCACATAATTATTATACTATATATTAATATTTATTTTCTTACATAATTATTATACTATATATTAATATTTATTTTCTCACATAATTATTATACTATATATTAAAATTAATTTATCAAATAATTATTATACTATATATTAATATTTATTTTATCAAATAATTATTATACTATATATTAATATTTATTTTCTCACATAATTATTATACTATATATTAATATTTATTTTCTCAAATAATTATATTAATATTTATTTTATCAAATAATTATATTAATATTTATTTTATCAAATAATTATATTAATATTTATTTTATCAAATAATTATTTTATACGATCTCATCTATCATTTTACTATTTTCTATTGCAATATATTCATAATAAATTCACGTATAAATATCAAATGAATAACATTGTTTCTTCAAAAAGAGCATAAATCCTTCAGAGCGTCGATAGATCGGTATACCTCGGCCAGAACCGTTCACCGGAGGCACTCGGAGCAGGATCGAAAAGTTGCACGATCGAGGATCGAGAATCGGCGCGAACCGGCTCGTCGTCGTCACGAGAGAGAGCTTCTCGGTCACCTGGCAGCGTAACTCGCGACAACGAGATCGTAATACCGATTACGAGGCGGGTCTCGGCAACGATCGACGAGTATATATGTATGTACCTCGGTCCACACGAGGTCTCTGTCGTTCGATCTCGATCGCGTATCTCGAGCGGAGCTCGACCTGAATCCTCGCGAGCGCGCGACTCGATCGTCGTACCGTTAATCGATCAATTTGCAAGCGTCGCTGATCTTCGGATCGCATCTTCGACTCTCCAGGATCCAGGCCGATCCACGATTTCGTGGAACTACTCGTTCGGCTGCCGGATTCCTGATTATTACAGGATATACGTACAGAGAACCCGGCCGGCTGCCTTTCGCTCGATCGAGATCGACGATTCGCGACCCTGCACACGGTTCATTACCACCGGTTTAACCGATCGGCCGCTGCCCTTTACAACCTCCGGCTCTCGCCGGTTTCTACCGGAGTTAATTGAAAAGCGAGAATCGATCGCGATCGACCGGCCTCTCCCGATCCTTCTCGAGGATCTTCTCGAGATTCGGAGAATCCGTGATCTTTTTCTGTGTTTTGAAATTTGAAAAAAGAGCAATTTGAAGAGAATAAAATCGCAAAACGCTGCGTCCAGACGCGCTTAGGAGAATCGGCCTTAACTCGGGATCGCGTTTCACTGAAATCGCGAGGAAACACGCCGATAAGTCGGAATCATTAAACCCCGGGCATGAATCCGAGATCCGCTTGCGCGGTGCGCCCAGGAAGTAGCTTTAAAACGTGCTAAGTGTTCGATAATGAGCTCCTGTCGCCTCTGTTCTCGTCTCTCCCCCCTGCCTCCTCTGCCACCTGTTTCTCGAGCTCTATTCTCGAGTTCGTTCGCCCTGGGAACACACCTGACACACCCACACTCTCGAACACCTCTGGACGACACCACCTGAACATCGATTCTCGCGCGAGCTGCCTGCCTTTCCACGTTCGGATTCTTTATCGAAACTCCGGAAGACCATCCCAGCTTCCTCCAGCTATAGCGGCTCTTCGCTTGTTAGATCGATGATCTTCCATTCTCTATTTTCGTCGAATCGATCCACGGCAACCGACCACGTGCATTCCTTTCATTTAAGCCGATGACTGGCGAATTAGACTACCGTAATCTCACGTTGCTTTTTACACGCCGCGGTTTACCTAACTAGCCTTAATCACCGAGCCCCGTCGATGACGGCAATCAAATTTCATCGGATTTTTCCAGCTACTTCTGTAATTGGTAACGGTCTTCCGTAATTGTGACAATGTCTGCAATCTTCGGTGACGTAACAGCAATATTTTCGTTATGGCGGAGCTAGGTGTACAATTTTCTACCGCGTTCAGGAATATCCGAAGGAGCAATTTTTTCTCCTTCATCACGATTGTTAATTGTCGTTCCTGTTAGGCCGTATCTCGTCGCGAGATCGCTCAATAAAAGAGCAAGCTTCCACGGTGCACACAAAGCTAATCGAACGATCGGTTCTTACCGGAAACTCGAACGGTCTCGATATCGAAGTTCGACCGTTCTCGCGATCGAGCACGTATTTTTTCGTGGGGCGTGTCGTGTTTACACACGGGGTTTATTAAGAAATAATCGAAAGATGAGAATTCCGATGGGGGTGAGACGCAACGCGACCTTTCGTGCGATCGTTCGACGACCGGCAGGGTAATTGTTTTTCCCCCGAGTAATTGGTTTTCTCCCTCGGTTCTCTTCCTTTTCACTTTTCTGCCTTCTCCCTGTTGTGGTAGCGTCCACACATGCACACAGACGCGTGTAACGTGCGCTAACATGCTCGCTCGCACACACGATCCTCGCGCAAATTACGAGCTAGAAATTGAGCGTTACTGATTAAGGGCGGAAGAGATAATAGACGGTGCGCGGTCGAGGATATCGTTAGCCATAATAAGACACCTTAAATGCCTTTGACGCGAGGCGGACTCGTCTTCCGTGATCGTGTCGGCTCTCGGTTCAACAATCCCCCCCCGGTATAACAATTCCCTCTCTTTCTATCTCTCAAGCAAAACTGGGAAAAAACACGGGAAAACGCCCATCAATTTCCGCCGAGCCCCATCAATTCAAAACTGTGCGAATTAAATATGGATCCCACGGTCATTTCGATTAGGCACATATTTTTTTCGATTCGTAATTACTGGACAGCGAATTTCACGTACGGCTGTAATTTAAAACAGTAAAAGCTATAGAATAATGTAAAAATAATAATTTGAAAATGTTATATTATTTTCAATCCATTGAACATATTAACAGAGATAATAAATTTCTACTTCGCTTCAGTTTGTTGTAGTTCAGGTAAAAAGAGTTTTATTTTGCATAAAGATCCGCTGTCTAGTGATTACATGTAATTAGAGCAATTCTATTTAAATTCATAATTTCATAAATTTAAATTCATTATCCGTTCGTTATCCATGGTAATTGTTATTTATAACAAAATTATAAAGAGGCTATTGTTGTAAAGGGGATAATTTTCTTTGAAATGGTAATTCTTAATTAAATGGATTATTATTCATTCAGGTGAAATGCCCTAAGTGTGGACAAGCCAAGAGTGATGCTTAAATCTTTTTTAATTTTTATAGTAAAACCATTAATTAAGAGATTAAATAATAATTATTATATATTTCGAGGTCTTAGCGTCAATAAAAAATCTTGGAATTTCAGTGGTTGCAAGTCACGTTAAGATCGCATGCACAGCGCGCAAGACACTGCGAAATCGGTTCGCGAGAGCGACCGCTCTCCGGACAACCGGCAATTTCCGCGGACGGTAATCGGGTGACCACGTTCGGCGTTCATTGTTCGGGGATGAGGAATCGTTTATCGTCGGCGCGGACGAGTCATTTATTACGAGATTCCACGGATGTCACTCGGTGAATGCGATGTCCGTTATGCGGTCTACATACGCGCTCGCCGTGTGCGGCACCGGCCACGATCAACGAAAGGCGATCGCAGTTACTCGCCAGAGGAGATTGTCATCATCCTCTCTCTCTCTCTCTCTTCGAATCTCTCGATGGTGGTTACGAAATTCTCGCTCGGCGAACTGTCGGCAATTAATCCGAGTAGATATTTCAGTCCAGAGTATCGAAACCACAGAGCCATTAAAAATGGTGGATATTGAACACTTGTAAAAATGTTTGTATTACCCGCGTGTTCGAGAGACCAAAAATTTTCATGAACATTTTGTAATTAATGTGAGGGCCCAATGCGTTTAAAAGTCTACGAGATTATTATTACTTAAGGCTCCAATATCTACATAAATAATAACTAGACTGCGGATACGATGCAATAAAAAATATTAGATAGATTAAAATATATTATTATTATCATCAGAAAAAAGAAAATTTGACAATTTTTATTTCGCATCCAGCGGTCTAATAATCACCGAATGAATGGGTTCAAGTCGTCGCTGGATGACCCGAGGTCGTCGTTTGCTGCGAGTTTCTTTCAACGTTTCCCGTGTACGCGTTAGCGAGTGAAGAGAACGAGAGAGACACAGCGTCGAGAAATGTTAATTAACGGAAAAGATTCCGGCGGATAAAATACCAAGGAGTTCCCGGGAGCGAGCAGTCATCTAGGAGGGCAGAGCTAGCTTGTTGAAGATGGAAGAAGAAGCGTTCGCGGAGTGTTGGTCAGGGCCGTAGGCTTGCTCGGGGTCAACGGCCAGGCGGCGCCTGGAAGATCCTCGGACGAGAGATAGTGGGGCAGGTCGTGGCTGAGAGTCCGGGGAAAAGGAGAGGATAAGAGAGGAAAGAAGGAGACTGGAGAACATCGGAGAACCGAGAGCCAGCCGAGTTTAACGCCGGATACGACGCGACAGCTACGCTCCTGGCCCAGGACGCCTCTAACTGGGATACAGTCATCCGATATGGTCCAATCAATAAAAAATTAGTCAATCAATAATGAAATTCCATTTGAAATCGGTTGTTCAATTTAATGCGAGGTTCTAACCTAACCTAGACCTTGAAGAAGCGACACCTAGCGATGGTCACTTCTTGAAAGTGAATTGAACTTCCTAAAATTACAAAATCAGTGAATTATCCAGTAAATGATTCTATTAATTATTTCATTTAATATGAAGTTTCAACCTAACCGAGAGCAAGAGTCACCTAGAAGTCAATTCCATTCGTAGAATTGAAGAATCGGTAAATTATCCAATCCGAGTTCCTAATAACAATTAATTTAATGAAAAGTTGAAATCTAGCTCGAGTAACAGAGACTCCCAGATCGGGCGCAATTCTTTTACCATCGAAGATAAATTCCACACGGCTCCGAAAGGTGTTTTTTCCCAAGGTTTTTCAATTAGAATTTTTAAGTTCGTTCAACCTCGCGCTCCCCCATAGCCGATGCAAGCCGGCGATAAAGCCTTAAAGCCCGGCCTGTTCGAAGAAAAGCATAGGAGAGAGAAACGATGACGATGACGATCGCGCGGCTGATGATGATGAGGTTGATGATGATGGTGATGATGATGATGATGGTGGCGGCGATGAAGAAGAAGAGGGCTCTCGTCACGGAGCGGTGGGTTTCTAGCAAAGCACTGGAATAGTACTACCTTCGGCCCCTTGCCCTTCTCTCGGAGCACTTGTGCCCTTCTTCTCTCGTTGATATCCTCGTTCGAGGACAAGATCTAGCGAACGTTAACATCCCGCTCGATGCTGTATCAAATGGGAAACGATCATTAACGATCTTCAAACGGCGAGACGATTCGCTTTTCAAGGCTGCTTCACACGAATTATTCTCCATTTTAACGCTCGGAGCACGAACGACGCCGTATCTTCGAGACATTAAGAACCTACACACTGGAGTCGCCGATAAATTATGTATTTATAAGTTTCACTACTTTCAACATCCGCTGAATAAAGAATCATTATTTCCTCGTAAACAAAAAACTATATTTTCTTAAAAATAATATTTCGTGGTTGCAAAAGACGATCTCCCAAGCTTGTCAATCATCTCGGTATTTTTTCCCCCGGTGCTTCATGTTCTCAGGACGTTAACGACCACCGAACCGATCGGAATCGGCTTTTTGCCGGGCCCTCAAATTGCGACGTATAAAATTCACCGGTGCGCGGACTCGCGCTCGTGTAACATTATACTTGCTCGAGCGTTCATCTTTTATGTACCATAAGCGGGAAAAAGAGAGAGAGGGGGAGGTTTCGCATCCATGAGGTCTGTGTCTATCCTCCACGTCTTTTTCCCCCTTTTTCCCCGGCAGTTTCCAGATTTAATCAGAGTCTTTTCACGCTGCGTAGGACGTGCGTGACACACACACGCGCACGCATACACCGGAGGAACTAGACGCGCGATTAAATATATACGAAGCGCTCAGCGATGATTTAATGGCCTGCGTGCTTAATGGACGACTCCTAGCGAGAGGGCTTCTTTTTCCAGCGGACGCGTTTTCTCCGGCACCGTGACAGCCGCAAAGTGCTGCTCGCTCGAATAATTTCCAGGAAAACGACGCGCCGCGATCGTTTATTAACGCGCGCGGAATCCTCTCGCTGCCCGGCCCTTTTTCAGTTAACGCGATCAAAATAGCCTAAGCCCATCGAGGCTCGCCCGTGTAATCCGACGGAATTGCCCCGGTTGCTCGACGAGATTGCCCCGCGCCAAACAATGAACGCCTCTCTCGTCTCGTTCAACCACGAATAATCGACGCGATTTTGTCAGCCTTTATGGCAGCCATCGCGAACCGGTTGCCCTCGATGGTTCCAGTAAAGCTTCGACTTGTCGATCCTTGCTGCGGATTACGCGAGTTTACAGATTTTTTTTTTTTGCAAAATGCAGAGCGAGTTCGAAATTGCGGTGAAACAATGAACGCCTCTCGTGTTCAACGGCGAGAATAATCGACGCGATTTTGTCGGCCATTATGGCGACGATCGCGAACCGGTTGCTCCCGATGGTCCCAGTAAAGCTTCGACTCGTCGATCCTTGCTGCGGATTACGCGAGTTTACAGATTTTTGCAAAATGCAGACCGAGATCGAAATTGCGGTGAAACAATGAACGCCTCTCGTGTTCGATGGCGAGAATAATCGACGCGATTTTGTCGGCCATTACGACGACGATCGCGAACCGGTTGCTCTCGATGGTTCCAACGAAGCGCGTTCCGATTTTTTCAAATTGTCAGCGAGTTCGAAATTGCTGTGAAACAATTATTATTAATTTATATACTTATATTTAATTAATAATTGACTCTGTTATATCTGCAATATAAATACTTATCGATAGATAAATTAGCCATGACTTTGTAATAATAGACGCGATTTTCTCAGCTTTTATGGCGACGATCGCGAACCGGTTGTCAATCTTGCTGCAGATCACGAGAGTTTACAGATTTATGCAAAGTGCTCAGCAACTATTCACGTATTATTAACTGTTATTATTAAATTATGAAATGTTAAATTGCTAAATGTTAGCTGCTCCAATTTTACAAGAATGTTATCACCGGTCATGAACGGGCCGCTACAAAAAACCTGCTCAACAATCGAGTGCTTGTTAATCCGTTTTTAATAGCGATCGCAATTTCTGTAACACAGTTTTTAACGACGTCTTCCGCCAGCTTGTTAGAATCGAGTAACACGTTTTAATTACCCCTTTTGATGTTGTTTTAGAACCAAGAGACTCATTCCGTTTCCGGTACGTTATTCTGCATTTTCGTTGAAGAAAAAATTTGTAGGAATTCGACATAATACGAGAGGTCGTGTAACAGCGAGTAATCGAATCGAACACGATTCCGAAACGAGATGCTGAAACGAAGCAATCGTTCGGAGAACGAGTTATCGAACGACGACACGTAATCGCCGGAGAGAGCCCAGCCTCGAGAGTACGGCGTTCCGCTTCCCTGGCATTGAACTCACCGAGTTCTATCCGCTCGGCTCTGCAACGGCCACCTGTCCGCGAGATTCGGCTTTCGCTTTTCAGCGTTTCGTTTTTTTTTTGCCATCGTCCTCTCACCGAACACACTCGTATCGGACCGAAGAGATCATTCTCTAGGCTTATAAGTAGACACGAAAAATTAGGGGAAGGCCGTCGAGGCGCGGAGTTGGTCACTGGATCGATCACCAAGCGAAACACAAATCCTCCGCGCATCGATTCTAAACAGATTTCACCCGAGTTACTGCTATTACGCATAGAAGCCATAATAAACGGACAGTCGGATTTATATAGCAAAATAGATGAAATTTAAAAAAATTATGGACGCCTTTAAATTACTACAGGAATACTGCTATTAATATTTAGAATTACTGCTATTACGCATAGAAACCATAATAAACGGACAGTCGCGGATTTATATAGCAAAATTGAATAGATGAAATTTACAAAAATTATAAACGCCTTTAAATTACTACAGGAATACTGCTATTAATGATTTTAATTCAGGATTAATCGACAAATTTACTTCTTCGGGTGTGTTATAAATGGCTAAACATTCAACACTAAACCACTATCTTATATTTCACAACCATTGAAACTATGAAGTTGCTTATATGGAAATTGATTCGATAAATTTCTTTATCAAATTTATACAAATAAGATAAAGCCTTGTCATTTTGCGTAAGCGAAATCATTATTATCGCTTTCAGTGCTCGATAGGTTTAGCGTTAATGAACTAGCGCTCCGAGGTCCGAGTGCAACAGGAGACGCGGGACGAGGTTCTACAGGCAATTGGAAAGTAATTAGTTTCGGATTTGCCCTGACAGATCGACAGCGAACCTCGCCGACGATAAGTGGCACGGGTCGACGGACTCTCGAAACACGCGGTACCAGCATGAATATTCGGCGGGCGTCGTACACGAAATTGACCGTCCGCCTCGAATACGAACGAACGCGTCGGGCATTCGCACGCCTCGAAACGTTCCACGGAATTGTTCTCGCCGGCATATCTCGCCTATTGTACTCGAGTTAGGATATCCAGAAGCACGTTTGCATCGACGCGTTCAGTTCCGAGTAGAAGGAGTCGCCGTCTCGGTTTTACGCGCGAGCGAGCGAGCGAGCGCGATGTTACGGACCTTCACCCGTTGCTCAACGCGGCTACGGCCGGCCCTGACTTTGAACGAACCTCGGAACCTCCGGCCCTCTCTCTCACCGTGGGAATGGCGGCCACGAGGTATGCACCGATCGCCGAGGACTTTTATATTCGGCCGACCAGCCGCCGCGCCGATCGATCATAAACACTCGCGGATACGCGTCTCAAACGTGCTGGCCCCAGGCCGAGATCGATCTACCGTAACTCCCGTGACAAATCCAACGATTCACGGCGTCCTCGATAGCCTCCGGATCTCTTAGATCTTTCCGATGTCCAAAGCTACTTTCCGGACGTTCGATTCGCGGGGCCTCGGAGACTGCTTTATCTCTGGGGTATTGTTCCCGGAAATTGTTCCCCGGGGATTTTTGCGAACCGAGAGAAGCATAAAATGTTTAAAAGTCAAGATACTGAAAGTAAAAATTCCCCAAAACTCACAATACAACTGCGGATCTTTATGCGTTCACGATGAAATTGAGCGAGATATAGAAAAGTGAAGAATATAAAAAATCTACGAACATTAAAAACACTATTAAGGGTGAAATAAATTTCTATTCAACTACACCGCCTGCCGCGATCGATGCGGAATATTCTTATTTCGCGTAAAGCACCGCGGTCTACTCGCTATATAAATCTGGGCGAATAATTCCGTCTCGCATTTCTGGAAGACGTAACAGACTCTCTGTTCAAGCTAGCAAATTAAATCGAGGCGCGACCAAAATAGGATCCACTGAGGAGTGAACTCTCAATTCTCGTATCACTCTGTCCAGAGCTGATTTCAGAGCTCCTGGTTCGAGACTCTGAAAACACTGTCGTCTAGCCGTGAACACTGTCGGGCCACGTACCTTGATCGTAAATCCACTTGACACCGAACTGGCAGTCCCGAGTGTCTCACCGGCTGCTGCTCAAATCACTGGGTCGGTCGTGTGTCACACTTGTCCGCGAACTTGGTCGACCGTTCGTGGTCCTTGAGCGAGGGGTGAGAAAGGACGAGAGGAGGAAGTTGAACGAAATGAAGAGGAACAAAAGAAACGAGATGTTCGGAAAAAAAATAAACGAGGACGACCGAGCGGAGAAAAATAGAGAGAGAGAGATAGAGGACAGGTGTTCACCGGATCAGTCGATCTCACACGCGACGAAACACTTCTCTCTGTTCTCTTGGTTCGGAACGACCGGGAACGAACGAACGAACGAACGAACGAACGAACGAACGAACGAATAAACAAAAAAAAAAACAATTCCGCTCCTGATGGCTGGGCTGTCGGCACGGCTCTGTCTTCGAGGCGGCGCATCGGGCTGACTTTATAAACCGGCCCGGCCTGGTGGTGGTCGTTACTGCTTGCCGGTCAAACCAGCCCGACGATTGGCCGTGATCCGGCAAAACCGGCCGCCCATTGGCCGAGAGATCTAGCGGTACCCGTCGGCTCCGTCCGAGGGGGATCATCCTCTCTTTCCCTCCGAGCCACTCTCTTTCTACAAACGTTTTCTTTCCTCTTTTCTTTCTTCCTCCGCCGTCGTACTCTCCTTCGCTCTGCTATCCACGCGGGGGCCCGCGCTACGCGCACACAAGCGCGGGCTGGTTACTTCGCGTAATTAGGGAACAGTGACATTTTACCGTTTTTTTTTTTCTCTTTCTATCTCCGACGACGACGCTGCTTGTTCGTTCCTTTCTCTGTTCCTGTTGTTTTCTTTTCGAGAAGCTGTCTTTTTCTATTTCATCAAGAGACACAGGGAGAGAGACAGAGATAGAGAGAGAGCTCGCGCGGAACGCTTTCGAACGGAGAGAAATGATTTATGCTCGCGGTTACAGCGACCCCGACCCGCTACCCGCGAACTGACCAGAGATAAGAATTCTATGGCGACAACGGGGCTTTTCTACGGTGTTTGCGACCTGCTTCGGGGATCGATGCACCCTGGATCCACGGAGATCCACGGATGGACGTTCGACGTCTTCGACGAGAAGATCCTTTCGGCTCCGACTGCAACGAACAGGGTTTTAATGGAAATACCAGAGCCTCCGAAACACGAATAAAACGGAGGCCCTTAAAATGGTCCCGTGAAACAGTATTAATAAAATCATGCATTCCCCACAGTAATACAAGAAATTTATAGTAACCATAAATTCCGCTTATGCAATTTCCTGATGCGAACGCAAGCTCGTAAATAACAGGCGCAGTATTGGTTACCAGGATACGTATCTTCATTTTTGCAAGAGATATTGTCTGACAATTTGAGTTGGTCATTTAACAGTTTCAAAAAGGCAGTTTATTATTCGGCTTGATGCACCGATGGACGTTTTTACAAAGTACAACCGAATATCTTTTAATGCGAAGAAGTCTAATTACTAGACAACAAATTATTAATTAATTACAACAAACTGGAGTGAAACAGAAATTTATTTCCTTTTTTAATATGTTTAATAGGTCGAAAATAATATAACAGTATCTTTAAATTTCTCCAATATTTTTACTGTTGTAAATTATACCTACTAATTTTTCCCATAAATGCATAAACACCCGCTGTCTACTAATTACAAAATGGAGTAATTACTAGCGCCAGGACTGGATTCGCCAGTGAAATGAGCTGAATATAAGTGCGTTATCAGTTATAGGCTGTAAATCAGAAAAAGCTGCGTGCGTATGCATACCCGTTATACATACAGCATTCGCGGACCTATGAAATGTAATCGAAATAAATAATCTCGCTGAAACGCGGAGTAGTAAATAGTTAGCATATTATACCGGACGTAATAAAAGAAACGGATTTCTATTCCACTTCGGTCTCTGTAATCCACATTTTTATTGGCTCGTAAAACATTGTATTTGTATAATTAGCCGGACTATTATACGGTCCTCTCATAAATATGTGTTACATGCTTATATGTATGTATACGGAGGAAGAAGAGGAGCGAAAGGATTACACACGCAACGTTCTAAGTCTCGCCGACAATTAAGCGCGAAGAATCCTCGATCCCACTGTTTAATTGTTATCTTCTCCCCATTCACCGATATTTGTTGCATTTTTTCCGAGGCTTCGCAATGTTGATAGTGTGAGAAACTTGAGCAGGTGAAATTTCAAATTCCATGAAGATCGGAAGTATTCACCGACGGCGATACATTCGTTTCGATGCGTTCACCCTTTGCAGCAAGAGATTTAGATATAGAATAGATAGATACACATAGAATAATTCCATAAAATATATAATTCATATAATAATATATTTCTATTCATATAATATATAATTCCATAAAATATATAAATATTTAAAAATAAATATTGTGAATAATGGTACAGCAATTTTTAGTGGTGACCACCAAGGGTTAAAATAATTAAAGCAAGAAAGTATTTTCTAGTTAATTCTTATTTTTTACCTAGCCTCTGCACAGTGGAAGCAGCATGTAGTCTCAATTAATTAATTTTTCCGACGAATAAAATCCGCAGTCTCGAAGTAACAATCGTTTCCTCGACGAGAGGGGAGCATCGACAACAATCGAGCCACCGAGAAGAAACTAAACGACGCTGATAGTCCCGAGGAGAGGTAACAGATGCTAACAGCAAGTGGCAGCAAACAAAGCGGGCTGTTACGTGACCCAGAGAGAGAGAGAGAGAGAGAGAGAGAGAGAGAGAGAGAGAGAGAGAGACTTCTTGCCCGGTGTCGAGCAAGCAAGCAGCGTGTCCGTTGGACAAATCGCGAGGTGTCCGTCGCGGAAGAAGCGTCCGATCATTATCCGGATACGTGTCGCGCGCTTAGGATCGCGCGGGTGCTTGATAAAATATTGTTCTCGCTTGCATGGCGCGGCGCGGCGGTGGCAATATCCGCGTCGCTTCGTCATTCGGTTTGCAAAAACCGGCGGAACGAAGACAGAAGAGGATCGATGACGACGACGACGACGAAGAAGAAGAGGAGAGGCGAAGAAGCAGAAGAAAATTTTCCGCAGTTCGATCGGGAAGGCCGGGTTGCGGAGAGACGAAGCGAAGAACGTGAAGAAGCCCTCCGCTACCAGGAAGAGCCTGCTGGAACAGTGGCCGGGGTGGCAGGGGGTCAAGCGAGGCAATAAGCAAGATTAATTCGGCGCGTCGGACGATGCCACGTAACTCTCTTCTTCTCTTCTTTGGCTACCTTCAAGTCCCTTCATCTCCTGCTCCAGCTACTCTCGGCTCTACTCGGTTGTTGCTCCAGCTACGTTCAGCTTTTTTCAGGGGTTTCTGCTCTTGCTCTAGCTTCGGCGCTCTTCAGCTCTCGCTTCGACTACTTTCAGCTCTTCAGCTCCCATTTCCACCGTCTTCAGCTTCGCATCCGATAAAAAAATCATGTTTCACCCAGGTTTCTTCAGCTCCTACCTCGACCCTTTTTAGTTTTCTTCAATTCGTGCCTTAACTCTTTCCGACTCACCCTTTCCAGCTCCAACCTCAGCTCTCTTAGGCTCCCACGTTACCCGGCACGGGCAAGTTCACGGCTGGGACGATGCCTAGTCGTTGACCGCGGCTCGGAGACGCTATCGACGATTAGTAGCCTCGAGTTTTTGCAATTCCGTGCGGCTAGGCGGTGCCGAGAGCTCCCCGGTGTCGTAATAAGTCGATTTGACTCGGTCGGTCACGGTGATATTTCACCGTCGCCAGCCGAGCTATGCATTTTTCCGCGGGGACCGTCGCTATGTCGTCGACGAACGCCGAGCAAAAGATTACGCCCGCGGTCGCGGCGAAACCTCTTCTTCTTCTTCTTCTTCTTAGTCTTTTTGTTCTTCTAGGATCCTCCGATGATCCTCCGCAGCTGTCCCAGCGATCGGTAATTCACCAGCCATCGCCGCACGCAAATTACTCGCTCTGTGCACTCGACGCCGCTTCCCTCACGATCCTCCACAACGATCTGTGTTTGATGCCCCCTGAAAAATTGATGATCCCTCTAGCTGGCTATTGTTCCCTTAACTTCTTGTCTTCTCTCGCTGTCTCATCGGCGTTCTTGGATTTTGTCCGTCGTGTTTTTCCCCTATTATCATCTTCTTGATACTTTCTAGAGGAAGATAGATGCGTCTAGGAGAACTCAGACTAAACAATTTTTACATTGTTTATTTAACTCCTCGAAGTCTCTTCTGAGCCGTTACTTTTTCCTTCTTCGATAAATTTACTATCTATCCTGCACACAGTTTCCAAGATATTTAAGATATTCCAACGAATTGATGTTCCAGTTCTACTACTCCAATTTCCAGGACTGTTATCGTTCCACCAACGTGTAAGGATGGCTGATAATGAATATACATACGCGTCGAATATTACTCTAAGATCCATCGAGTTCCTCTTCTAACCGGAAGCATGCTCTGCCGAGTACTTAAACGTAGGAATTGCGTTAGCATTCTGAACATTTTCAGAGCGCTAGCCTTTTCGTCATTGATCAGGAACATCTACCAATGATGTATACCATGGCCCCTGACGATTACATCCTCCGGACAACTTGGCCCCATACTTTCGGCCAGTAGTCACGCCGAAAAGACTAGGCTGAGCAAGCACCGTCGATATGACGTCATCGAAGTGCTAACTCTACCGGTTCCTTTGCCGACGACCAACATAGACGGTCTACCCAGAAGGTACTAATAGCCTGCGGATGTATGCCGTGCTCGCAGTAAAACATTCAAATTACTTCTGTTCGGATCCGGTCTACGAAAATTACAATAATTCTGCGCCAAGTGACGATTGCCCATTGACACAAATTCAAATTCAAATTCAAATTCAAATTCAAATTCAAATTCAAATTCAAATTCAAATTCAAATTCA